>OU343056.1:56064798-56537298 GCA_910593695.2 Ocypus olens
AAAAGTCCACATATATGTTGCACCATCTTGTTGGAACCACACGTTAACCAAAAAACATGAAATTTGATTAACTATGTGCCTACAGCAGCATTAAAAAGTCCACATATAAACTATTTAGTTTCTACAATCATTTTTTATGTAAATATGCGCAAAATAGAGAATAAAACTGATTTATTTGCATTTGTTTAACTACGTGACGATTAAACACCGTGTAGAAATACATATGTGTTTTACAGCAACTAAAATAAAGCTGAAGGTAATATAAATTGTAAATAACATTCTACCATTCTATAAATATACCGTGAATCCATCTTTAACGTGTAACATTGGAAATAAGCATAAAAATCACGTTTTTTTTCTTGATTTTTGCACGCAAGTCAACACGAAAGAATAATTATGCGTGGTAAAAGAGAATGTATACGCTTAGTTACTTATTCATTATTTTTTTACGTTCAGAATCTTAAAATAAAATATTCTCATGTCATTACAAATCATATGACAAATTTATTAATAAATTCTAGTTACGCTTGACCCCATTTCTGATTTTTTAATTTTTATTTTTATAAGGTTGATCTTGTTGGTGTTTGCATTTTTTTCTTGAGTAATACAATAGAAAAAAAATGGCGAAAATCATGAAATGACCAAAAAAATTTTTTTACAAAAAATAATTACATTACACGCTTTTTCCCAACATTAAGAACCATCATGAATTTGTACATTTTTTTTGATGCTCAACATTTTTTTGCCTGAGTAATACTTTGGAAAAAAATAACGAAAATCATGAAATGACCAAAACATTTTTTTCTAAAAAAATGATTACTTTACATTTTTCCCATCATGAACCGTCATGAATTTGTACAAATTTTTCTGAGGCCCAACATTTTTTTCATGCATTTTTTCGTGAGTAATACAATGGAAAAAAAATGATGAAAATCACGAAATGACAAAAAAATACACTCTTTTTTTAGCATTAAGAACCGTCATGAAGTTTTTCGAATTTTTCTGAGGCCCAACATTTTTTGATGCATTTTTTCGTGAGTAATACTATGGAAAAAAAATGGTGAAAATTACGAAATGACAAAAAAAATACACTCTTTTTTTAGCATTAAGAACCGTCATGAAGTTTTTCAAATTTTTCTGAGGTTCAACATTTTTTCATGCATTTTTTCGTGAGTAATACTATGGAAAAAAAATGGTGAAAATCACGAAATGACAAAAAAAAATTACACTCTTTTTTCAGCATTAAGAACCGTCATGAATTTTTTTCAAATTTTTCTGAGGTCCAACATGTTTTTCATGCATTTTTTCGTGAGTAATACTATGGAAAAAAAATGTTGAAAATCATGAAATGACAAAAAAAAATGTACACTCTTTTTTTAGCATTAAGAACCGTCATGAAGTTTTTCGAATTTTTCTGAGGTCCAACATTTTTTTTGTGCATTTTTTCCTGAGTAATACTATGGAAACATGGCAAAGGTCATGAAATGAACAAAACATTTAAAATAAGTATGTAATAATCATTAATTTTATATTCGCGTAATATCTAAACAAAAATTTAAAACATAAAACTGCTAATGTTATTTTCAAACATTAAATATTGTTCCCCCATCAGAACACCTACCGACCTATTTCGATCTTTCAGGTCTCATCAATACAGTTAGCGAAAACGGAAATTACTATTGGAATATAAACATTCCAAACACCATTAAAGTTAGAAACATAAAAGTGGCGACACCTATTGTCATCTAAAACAATATTTATTGTTTACATTATTATTGTTATTGTTTGCTGCCGTTGGCATATACCTATATCTGTCAGACTGGATTTAGTACAACTTCCAGGCAATAGATTTCGCCACTTTGCCGTTTCTAACTTTGACGGTGTTTGAAATATTTATATCCAATAATTATTTCCGTTTCACCATCCAGATATGTCAATCAGTTCCCCTGCGGTTTGGTCTCATATTTATTTATTTATTCATTTAAATCTTTTTTACAAATTACAAAACAAATTTACTAAAAATGCTTAAAAATTAAATTAAATTAAAACTAAAGTGAACACAAAATCAAAACGAATACATATCGCTCCACTCGGAGGAAAGTTTTTAGTTGGTATACTCCCGCCCACTACAGGTCTTCAGGGGAGTCTATAAAAGATCTTCTCTGCTCTCTTAAAAAAAAAAGTTTCACCATTCGCTTCTAACAGCGCTGATGAGAGACCAAGCAAATAAAAAAAAATATTTTACCACGGAATGCTGAGTGATAAGACAAATTTGCTAATAAATAAAATTTCGTATAAATTTTATAGCCCCCAAGGATAAAATCCTGCTGCTGCACATCACGGAAAAAATGTGCAGGTGCATCGTCACGTTAAAACCATATTACCTACCGCTGTAAACCAGCTATCAGCAATAGATAATAATAATAATAATAAATTGTCTTTATTGTGAGGAAAAAAAAATAAAAGTACAAGAAATATCATGGCAGAGTAGGTGAAGTTCAGTGAGGTAGTAACCTCTTACTGCTCTTCCACTTAATCTACTAATTTACTAAACTAAAGCTAAATTAAATTACATTAAATGTACATTTAGGTTAGGAGTAATATCATTATTTTATGGTATCGTTCGTTTCATTCAAAACAGATAATAAATATGTATTATGCAAAAATCCCATTTTTTCATGATATTCAGATTTCACCTGCGATAATTAATTAGCAATATCAAATTACTTACTTAAAACGAAAGAAGCTGCTTCCGAAATTCGATCTCCACGCGTGTTTTGTTGATATACGCGAATACATCGGATCAGGTGACAAATCAAATTAATTAAAGCACGTCAGTCTCAACATTCCGCGAATTATTCTACCGTGATTAATTTCAAGTAGTTCTGAATATATAATCGCACCGATTATGTTTCACGTCGGGACGTTGCTGTTGTTAATAACATTTCCAAAAACTGATTCGGTACATATCTACAGACTTGCTCCAAATAATTGAGTAATTAAATAAAAGTTGACTTCCTTGTCAATAAAGATATTAAAATGTCACTTGCGTGGAACGTGCGTAAGTGAACTTTTAAATTCTGGGGTCAATAGTAACCAGTAAATAATAAATGTTATGGCCAACGCTGATAACGTGTTCTTGTAGTAGGCAATTTTTTTAAATTTGTTTTATGAAGCAACAATTTTGAAGTGAAATATACAAACAGTACTCGATAAATAAATCCATACGCAATATCTGAAAACGACAGTACAAAGAAGCAAAAAGTAGCAAATGAGTATTATATATCTACATCTAGTAATTAACAAAATACTACCTCTGTTACCACAGAATTAAAATGATAATAATAATTTTAACATTAGAAACTATAAAAAAAAAAATAAATTTAAATTATTTATTTGTGTGTGTATTTTTTAAATATATAGACCTAAGTTTTTCATATGTTTTTTTTGTAATAAGTTTTAAAATGTTTAATTTTAATTAATTATTGTATTTATAATTTTAATATGTTGTATGTAATTATTAAGTTTTAATATGAATAGATTTAAGTTATATACCATTTTATTAATCAATTCAACTCTGTACTCTGACTCATCCACGAATGTATTATGTTCTTACTGGAAATAAACAAATTATTATTATTAATTCTTTCAATTTATTTTAAAGTGTCATTTATCATTTACATGTACTAAATGAAATTGTCGTCAGGATTTTGATGGAAAATTCAGGAAAACTAGTGATGAACGATTTTTGAAATTTGTTTACTAAACGCTACATAAGTCTTAAATATTTATTGAAAAATTTACTAAGATTTTCGAGGAAATTAAAGAAATCTATTGGAATATTTGTATCTTCCAAAAGCAGCGACTTTGATAAATAATTTCAGGAAAACTAAGGAAGAACAATTTTTGAAATGAACTTTTGTTTAAAGGCTAAGTAAGTCTTAAATATTTATTAAAAATTTTATTAAGATTCATCGCGGGGTTTTCGAGAAAATTTTCAATTTTGATGGAAAATTTCAGGAAAACTAATGAAGAACAATTTTTCAAATATTTAAAAATTTGAATAAGATTTATTAAGAGGGACGCAATACTGAATGGTAATTCTATTCGAATAAACAAATTGATTTTATTTACACACCTTGTACTTCTAATAAATCACACCTCAAGTGAAAAGTTTGGTGAAAGACGACCTGATAGATGTAAAAGACCACAACTGGACCAAAAATTTAAAACAGTGAGAGCGAGTGTTATTGAATGCTTATGCTAAATTTTTATAAAAAAAAAATCAATACTTATAATTCATTAAAGTGACATTTCATTCATAAGTTGTTTCCGCTCTACAGCCTTGAAAGTTTTTTTTAGTGCGTGGGTCATCCGCATAGTATTACCATAATTCTCTATGCAAAACATTTATGTAATGCAGCTAATTGACCAATATTTTCTACGTCTTGCAACACACCGGTTTAAAGAACCGTAATTTCATCACCATGATTTTGTGGGCATCAAGTTTAAAATAATCGTGAGATAAATAATTCAAAATTATGAATTTGCATAATTATCCATTATTACTCCTTATTGCAGTTGTGCTAATCTTGAAATTAACATCTGTGACTACAGACACTGTTAATTGGTTTGTGGTGATCGTTCGTTGCTTATACGGCATGGATCGGTTTCCAATTTCCAATCAGGTCTAAAAACATTATGTTCGATTATAAATAATCCGGTTTCGTTAAAGCAAACACAGTTTGACAATAATTAGTTCGGATCGGCGAACATTAGCAGCTATGTTATCAAATGGAATTAACATAAATTTTAAATAAATTTGAGGCAACCTCACTTGTTGCAGATGCATTTAACACCGTTTTAGTTGAACCCCGGCGCCGACTGTGCTACCGAAAGCCGAATTGGCCAAATTATGAATATAATACAGTTTTTAAAAATAATTATCTTTTTAGCACAAAAAGATTATTGTAGAGGGCCGGAGGCAAGAACTTCCCGGAGCCGGTAAATGTTTCCAGTTGGACCCACATAATATCCGGTATTATATACACAAATATCTTTATTAATAGCAATTTATTCATTTTAAGACATATTCAAAGATTTTG
Source organism: Ocypus olens (assembly GCA_910593695.2). NCBI lineage: Eukaryota > Metazoa > Arthropoda > Insecta > Coleoptera > Staphylinidae > Ocypus > Ocypus olens. The sequence goes on from OU343056.1 coordinate 56,069,904, forward strand.
TCATGTCACAGTTATTAACTGACTATCGACCAGAGGTCTTTCAGCCTTGTCCGGTATTATTACCCTGCAAATAGTGACTTTTAATACACTAAACAAAAACGATCAACTAATCTCTGCAAGTTACTAGGTTTACATTTCCGTTCCGTAAATCAATATTTCAAATTTTTAAATCCCGGTCTGGATGTATCAAGGGGACTCCGGACAGTCATGTGTAATGCACCATTTGAAATGCGGCGACTTAAATTCTTCATTGTTTCCCGGCGGCGCGGTAAATCGGGCGTAAAATACTGAAATTCTTATTGCACAAGAGATGTCTTTCGGAAGACCATAAAACATTCACGGTCTTCGCCTCCGGAATGCTACCGTGGTATGTTGCACGTTTCGTTTGCTCTCTCTCACGGAATAAGGAATTACATAAATTAGATTTATCCAGAAAATATGTTACATCAAACGGCAAGGGTTATGAAATATTCCGTATTATGTAATGGTATAAACATGGTTTTACTGCGTATGTGAAGCGGGTTTTGGGTATAGCCGTCCCAAAATGTCGTGACACGTTGCGCGGTGAACATCTTAAACTTCAAGAGAGAGAAACTCTCAAACACCCAAATTGCGGAAACAACTTATGAATGAAATGTTGCTTTAATGAATTATAAGTATTGTTTTTTTTTCTAAAAATTTAGCACAAGCATTCAATAACAATAGGCTGAAAGACCTCAGGTCAACTGCCTGTTGAGGTCATTTGTAAGTGTCTCAATAAATATATTCTCTCTCTCTCTCTTTCTCTCTCTCTCTTTCTCTCTCTCTCTCTCTCACACACATTCAATAACATTCGTTCTCACAGTTTAAACTTTGATTTACTGGTCTTTCACATCAACGAGCGTCGCGTTAACGTAATGTAAATGTGCACACAGAATCGATCGCAAAGTGATGATTCATCTTCAATTTCGTGATGCGAGCACGCGTAGGTTTGTTATCCCGTTCCCTCACTTTGCGTAAACTTTACTCCCAGGTGTCACAACATTTTGGGACGACTCTACGCGCTTATGTGAATTTTTGATTTTTTTTTCAAAACTATTCTTTAGCTAATATTTACAATTAATAAAATGTACTTCTGTTGTAACTCATTTTTAAATTCGGTATTATAGTAGAATAATAAATTGTATGCCCAAGAAAAGTTGAGGAATACGGGCGATGTTAATTATGAAAAACGGCTCTCCGCTTTAATTAATTTTGGCCATTAATTACGTGAAGAGTAATTACTGCATTACCGAGATTCGACTACATCGCATTGTTTTTAACTAAGTATAATAAATTGTATTCGTAATGATATAGTAAATTCACCACCTGTGAAAAAGAATTGCCAAGTCGTCTTGGTAGATGAATATTTTTGCAGAGTTTTGCTGCTAGTGTATCCAAGTTAGCTTGGAATCAATATACACACATACGAACTTAGAATCTGATAATATGAATGGCCGAGAATACAACATTTTTAGTTTTGTTTAAATTCAACGTGAGTAAATTTAAATTTAACCAATCATGAGTAACGGATATTGCCTCTTTGCTGAGTGAAGATCAGCTGATGCTGATTTAATCGTAGTATCGTCAGCATACAAGATTCGCGAAGACTCAGTGAAAATGTTAGATAGGTTATTTATATTGATTAAAAATAAGTCGAGAATGGATCCCTGCGGGACACCATATTTATATCAATTTAAAAAATATGTTAATATAATTTATATTGCGCTTGAAAATAGTTTTCTAATCACACGAGAATCAATGCAGCCTACATAAATAAACTATTCAACATTTAATCAGGTTAATATTGAATGAATTAATGTGGTCAAGTTGATTATGCATCGCTGAATTAATAACGATTGTTTCTGTATGTGAATTAATTTGCGCCTGATGTGAACATATTCACAATATTGCAGCTGCTGTGTAGAAATCGGTTATATGAATTTACAATTCCAGGCGGCTGTTTTAATATGTATTGTAATCAAAATGTATGAAATATGGTAACGATCGAAATTTTTAAAATCTAATATAAATGTAAATGTTTCAATTTGATCCTGTAAAACAGGTCCAAAGCGAATTGAGCTTAACGTAACAGTAATAATATTTAAAAAAATATTTCTGGTGAACTGCCTTTATTTTTTGTTGATTTATCAAATTGCATATATTTTTGTATATGTGAAAAAAACTGAAGTTGTGTCTTACGCTTATACATGATGACGAAAAAGAAGTTCAAGGTTTTTACAGCTATATATACATGAACTTTATTCCAACATACATACAAAATATACATATGTTAGAAAGGGCCATCGAGCTAGTCCTTCAGCCCTACAGCTATATAAAGCTAACAAATTTTATTATACCAAACTAAACTCTAATATAAAAAAGTTATTTTAATATTTCGAAACTCACGCTAAAACATTTTAATAAAAGAAATAGAATTAAAAATTTATTAACCATTAAAAAAAAACGTCTGAGTCAAACAACCCACGCTCGCTAAAAAAAAGCCTCGGTTTAATTAATTACAAACAATTACTGCTCCGACGAATTTACGAGTAATTAAATAACGAGGAGAGTACTCGTAATTTCAATTGAAGCGAAAATATCTAATTAGACGAAAGCATCTTTGCCATATCTGAAAATGTGACTAAAAATGCTCGAGTCGAGAATTGCTAAAGCGGATGTTCGTTTTATTAATGCATTTGCAGTTTCTCCGTTCGCGCTACTTAAAAATTATGTAGGAGTTCAACGAGGAAAGCAGATTTTCTATTTTCTGCAACATGTGCACCGTTCCAAATTCCAAACGTCTTGTAATTAGCAGAAACCTGTGCTGTTGTTAAAACATTCGTATTAATGGTTTTATATTTAGCCAACTCATCATCTCGTTTTTGTTTTGAATTACACAGTTTTGACAATTTTCTTAGATATGTACTTAACTCTACCTCATGTAAATTTAATGTACATCTATAAAAAATAAATATTATTATAAATAAATTTGAAACAACCTCACTTGTTGCTGAAGTCTTAAATAAATTCGACACTTTCGTCTTTATCGAAAATATTATTATTATATTACATCGTTACAAAGACTGTATCCGTCCAACATTAAATGACTTGTGCCCTGATGTCGTAAACGTACAGCCCGGCCAAAATCTCGCGTCACCTGGAGGTAAAATGTGCGCAGAGTGAGAAAGTATTACTAGAGAACGCAATAACCAATCAACGCGTGGCCGCATCATCAATTCGCGACGATTCTCTGTCTACATTTAAAATGGTTTGATTGGAATTTGTGTGTCGTTGTGTATATACTACGATATTCGAAATAACATGTATTTCCAAGAGGTCCGAAAAGGAAATATAGGGCAGATGATAAACTTCGTGGCCATAAAAATTTAAAATAATGGCCGTTCCCCCTTCGGAGATGTATGGCAATTGCGCGAAATATCCACATGTCATATGTATTTATTATGCAAGGTGCATCGTGAAAGGAGGGTGTATTTTATCTGTTTTATATATTTCCTGCCATTTATTCTGAGCATTTTGCATCAATATTAATCTTGGCATTTTCAGTGAAGCCGAACATAAAACGAAATGAAAATATTTCATCTTCTATTCTGGATTACTTTATTTAAAGAAATGTCATATGTTTATATCATAAAGTTAACAGAATAATATATTTTTGTATAAAATTTGAATGAACATTTTTTCACAATTATTTAAATATATCTACGATTAAAATATATAAAATGTTAAATAGAACACCATTTTACATAACATTCGACGCAACGCTCCTCTGTTAACGTGAACTTCTCAGACATTATTTAATATTATCGGCTCCTGATTAGGGTGTACCTAGAAAGAAAGGAACAAATCAATGAAAACTGAAAAAAGTAATGACAATAAGAAAATTATATGGCGGAAAGTAAAATTATTGAAGCCTAATTATTAAATAGACGATTTTACAGATTTTTGCCCTGCAACATTTTTGGTCATTAAAATAAAGAAAACAAACATAATCAAGAGAATATAAAACGACATCAATACATTTAATAATAAAAGACATAAGTAGACTTAATTAACTGATTGATGTGCGTATATTAACCTAGATATGGGTGAATAAAAAAAAAATGCGCATATTAACAATTCCCATGCTTCATTTCAACCGATCGAAAGTTTGTGATTGTATTTAAGCAAATACTCCATTAACAGTCTAACGCTAGAAACAAAGAGAAAATCTATTGTGAACAATGTAAATGTTTTTATACACCCAGTAACGAATACGAACAAAATTACCATTCGTAAATATGAATAGAATCCATTAAGACTTGTTTACTAGAGTGAAATATCACTTCCCAAATATCCACGTAAATATACGTAACGGAAAACCGAAAGTCATTTTAGGTAATCGCCGATAAAAAGTGAGGAAAACTGAAAGTTTTTTTTTTTACAAAACGAATTGATTTATTGGTCAGACAGCGCCAATTTCCCATTAATTCTAGGCCAGCTCTGTAAAATTTATAGCTTTTTCCTCGCGGCTATTATTCTGGATTCCGAAATGTCGGAAATGTTTCTGTATGTGTAAAAGTACTTCCAGCCATAAATTATTCTACGCGTGGTCAGTGTTTATGAAATGAATACGAATGTATTGATAAGAGTAGTATATTTTAACTTCAATACTCATTATGTTTCTGGTATTTCAAGTAATTCTACTCCTACAATGGCGGCGCCAGAATAACTTATTTCGGCGAGACTGTTGATACGTTGCCTGGCCGTTGTTTACAGTATCATAGGCGGAATAAATTAAACTTTTCATGTAAGCGGGTCCGGAATGAAATTCGTCAAATTCAAGATCAATATGTTTTTAATTTATAAGTGAATACAACTGTAATAATGTTACACACGTACTTTAAACTCAAAAATTACGTTTGAAATGATTTCCTAAAGAAACCACAGGTTCGATTCGAAGTTTCTGTACTGCACTGGAAAGGCCCTTCAGAAAATGTACTTGCGCAATAACAAATGTCAATTTGAAGCCCTTGACACGTCAGCAAAGAAAACTCGAAAATGGAAAAAATAAAAATAAATAACTTTTTTTAATACTCATGGGTTTACCTTTTTTTAGATCAGAAGATAATTTTAAACGCATCGAAGAATTTGAGGAGTTATTTGTAACCCAACAAAGTAATTACAAACCCATCCAAAAATTGTACATTATGTGACAGGATAAGAAGAAACAAGAGGAATTTGTGACCGTCACGAGAAACCGCCTCCCAAGAAAAGGTAGTCGACCACACCATCATCTTCTGGAAATATGACGACGGTAAATTATCGGCAACCCTATCACAAAAAACGGCCCTTTTAAGGGCCATAAAAACTTATTAATTCTATTGATTCTTCATTGTCAACAATGAATGAATGAATGATTGAATGAATGCATATGCAATTAGAATGGAAAAAATCAACTTTCTTTATAATCATCGTAGACCTTTATGTAATACCATTTCCTTCATCAGAATAACGAGATAAAACGATTGACGTTTTTCCAGAGACGTTTATCCAGAGAAAATTGCAAAAAAGTTAGCAAGTCACAATGAACTTTATGGAGAAATTTTGAAAAAAGTCGATTTTTTCAAATTTCGAACAGCTGTAGCGGCCGAACGAAGAAACCAATTTGAACGCGGATTGCAAATCTGTGTTTCTCGTGTGTCAATTGGTAGGATTTGATTAAAATTGGCGATTTTTTATTTTTGACAAAAACCCGAAATTCTATCCAAGGGTCCCCCCTTCTTACTTTTGCTCAAAAATTGCACTAAAAATGATTTCCTGAAGAAACCACTGGTTGGATCGGGGGTTTCTTGACGTCACTCGAAAGATTGCTTCAAGACGCTTCAGAAAATGTACTTTCGCAGGAACAAATGTCAATTTGAAGCCCGTGACACGTCAGCAAAGAAAACTCGAAAATGGAAAAAATCGAAAAAATCAACTTTCTTTATAATCATCGTAGACGCTTGTGTTATAGGTTATTTTTCATCAGAAGGACGAGATAAAACGATTGACGTTAAAAAATTTCATCCAGAGAAAATTGCAAAAAAGTTAGCAAGTCACCATGAACTTTATTAAGAAATTTTGAAAAAAGTCGATTTTTTCAAACTTTGAACGGCTGTAGCGGCCGAAAGAAAAATCCAATTTGATCGCGGATTGCAAATCTGTGTTCCTCGTGTGTCAATTAGTCGGATTTGATTAAAATTGGCAATTTTTTATTTTTGACAAAAACTCGAAATTTTATCCAAGGGTCCCCCCTTCTTACTTTTTAACAAAAATTGCACTAAAAATGATTTCCTGGCGAAACCACTGGTTGGATCCGGGGTTTCTTGACGTCACTCGAAAGATCGCTTCAAGACGCTTCAGAAAATGTACTTTCGCAAGAACAAATGTCAATTTTAAAGCCGTGACGCTTCAGCAAAAAAACTCGAAAATGGAAAAAATCGAAAAAATCAACTTTCTTAATAATCATCGTAGACGCATGTGTTTTACCTATTTTTTCATCAGAAGAACGAGATAAAACGATTGCCATTAAAAAATTTCATCCAGAGAAAATTGCAAAAAAGTTAGCTAGTCACCATGAATTTTTTTGAAAAAAGTCGATTTTTTCAAACTTTGAACGGCTGTAGCGGCCGAACGAAGAATCCAATTTGATCGCGGATTGCAAATCTGTGTTCCTCGTGTGTCAATTAGTCGGATTTGATTAAAATTGGCAATTTTTTATTTTTGACAAAAACTCGAAATTTTATCCAAGGGTCCCCCCTTCTTACTTTTTAACAAAAATTGCACTAAAAATGATTTCCTGGCGAAACCACTGGTTGGATCCGGGGTTTCTTGACGTCACTGGAAAGATCGCTTCAAGACGCTTCAGAAAATGTACTTTCGCAAGAACAAATGTCAATTTTAAAGCCGTGACGCTTCAGCAAAAAAACTCGAAAATGGAAAAAATCGAAAAAATCAACTTTCTTAATAATCATCGTAGACGCATGTGTTTTACCTATTTTTTCATCAGAAGAACGAGATAAAACGATTGCCATTAAAAAATTTCATCCAGAGAAAATTGCAAAAAAGTTAGCTAGTCACCATGAATTTTTTTGAAAAAAGTCGATTTTTTCAAACTTTGAACGGCTGTAGCGGCCGAACGAAGAATCCAATTTGATCGCGGATTGCAAATCTGTGTTCCTCGTGTGTCAATTAGTCGGATTTGATTAAAATTGGCAATTTTTTATTTTTGACAAAAACTCGAAATTTTATCCAAGGGTCCCCCCTTCTTACTTTTTAACAAAAATTGCACTAAAAATGATTTCCTGGCGAAACCACTGGTTGGATCCGGGGTTTCTTGACGTCACTCGAAAGATCGCTTCAAGACGCTTCAGAAAATGTACTTTCGCAAGAACAAATGTCAATTTTAAAGCCGTGACGCTTCAGCAAAAAAACTCGAAAATGGAAAAAATCGAAAAAATCAACTTTCTTAATAATCATCGTAGACGCATGTGTTTTACCTATTTTTTCATCAGAAGAACGAGATAAAACGATTGCCATTAAAAAATTTCATCCAGAGAAAATTGCAAAAAAGTTAGCTAGTCACCATGAATTTTTTTGAAAAAAGTCGATTTTTTCAAACTTTGAACGGCTGTAGCGGCCGAACGAAGAATCCAATTTGATCGCGGATTGCAAATCTGTGTTCCTCGTGTGTCAATTAGTCGGATTTGATTAAAATTGGCAATTTTTTATTTTTGACAAAAACTCGAAATTTTATCCAAGGGTCCCCCCTTCTTACTTTTTAACAAAAATTGCACTAAAAATGATTTCCTGGCGAAACCACTGGTTGGATCCGGGGTTTCTTGACGTCACTCGAAAGATCGCTTCAAGACGCTTCAGAAAATGTACTTTCGCAAGAACAAATGTCAATTTTAAAGCCGTGACGCTTCAGCAAAAAAACTCGAAAATGGAAAAAATCGAAAAAATCAACTTTCTTAATAATCATCGTAGACGCATGTGTTTTACCTATTTTTTCATCAGAAGAACGAGATAAAACGATTGCCGTTAAAAAATTTCATCCAGAGAAAATTGCAAAAAAGTTAGCTAGTCACCATGAATTTTTTTGAAAAAAGTCGATTTTTTCAAACTTTGAACGGCTGTAGCGGCCGAACGAAGAATCCAATTTGATCGCGGATTGCAAATCTGTGTTCCTCGTGTGTCAATTAGTCGGATTTGATTAAAATTGGCAATTTTTTATTTTTGACAAAAACTCGAAATTTTATCCAAGGGTCCCCCCTTCTTACTTTTTAACAAAAATTGCACTAAAAATGATTTCCTGGCGAAACCACTGGTTGGATCCGGGGTTTCTTGACGTCACTGGAAAGATCGCTTCAAGACGCTTCAGAAAATGTACTTTCGCAAGAACAAATGTCAATTTTAAAGCCGTGACGCTTCAGCAAAAAAACTCGAAAATGGAAAAAATCGAAAAAATCAACTTTCTTAATAATCATCGTAGACGCATGTGTTTTACCTATTTTTTCATCAGAAGAACGAGATAAAACGATTGCCGTTAAAAAATTTCATCCAGAGAAAATTGCAAAAAAGTTAGCTAGTCACCATGAATTTTTTTGAAAAAAGTCGATTTTTTCAAACTTTGAACGGCTGTAGCGGCCGAACGAAGAATCCAATTTGATCGCGGATTGCAAATCTGTGTTCCTCGTGTGTCAATTAGTCGGATTTGATTAAAATTGGCAATTTTTTATTTTTGACAAAAACTCGAAATTTTATCCAAGGGTCCCCCCTTCTTACTTTTTAACAAAAATTGCACTAAAAATGATTTCCTGGCGAAACCACTGGTTGGATCCGGGGTTTCTTGACGTCACTGGAAAGATCGCTTCAAGACGCTTCAGAAAATGTACTTTCGCAAGAACAAATGTCAATTTTAAAGCCGTGACGCGTCAGCAAAAAAACTCGAAAATGGAAAAAATCGAAAAAATCAACTTTCTTAAAAATCATCGTAGACCTTTATGTAATACCTTTTTTTTCATAAAAAGAACGAGATAAAACGATTGGCGTTAAAAAATTTCATCCAGGAAAAAATGTAAAAAAGTTAGCATGTCCAATGTCAAGAATCCACGATATTTATACACAAAACCGATATAATAATAAAGGAAATTCGCGTATGGTCTATCTTGTTGGCACTCTATCCAGGTAAGTTATATGTCTGTTCGAAATAATCTCATTAAAATTCCCCTCTTCTATACTGAAGCACGAAGCGTGATATGAAACATAATTTCTTTTAATAATCATAAAGCCTGGCTGATGTTATATTTAATTTAATATGCAAAAGCGGACGCACTCTAAAAACATGAAATGATTTTCACTTGCAAAATGAAATATGCCTTAATTGTAATTATGCTATCGCATGGCTACCACCGGAACGACAGTGTTTGACCTTGCCCAAGGTTGTAATTAGGATATCAATATGCAAAATATAACATGGCTGTAAATGTTCATTTTATACATCACATGTGATAAACGATCTTATATGAAAAATTGGTACTAAATATTTTGGATATAAGGTGTTAGCCTCTGAATTTTGTTGCTGAGATGGCTATACTTGAGAGAGAGAAACACAGCAAGTCAAGTCTGAGATTTTTTTTGTTCACCTGAATTGTCAAATTGGATTCAAATTAACAAGTTGAGACAATTTGTGTTATTGATGAACATGGTGGGTTACAATTTTTTTTATTTTCTCCAAGTAACCCTTTTTTCGTAGATATAGTTGTAGGCCAAATGCCTGATTTTTTATATTCGACGACATTCCTAATTTATCTCACAGCCAACTCTGAATCAAAATCGTGTGGTTCGCACGATAATACTGCAGATGTTTCGGTCAGTATACACATTATTCTAATGTTTGAATTGGCCATCGAATCTGTAAATGTATACAAATGAATGGTTGGAGGGTATTTTGTTATACTTATGGAAAATAGTATGACCTATTTGTCTCTAGTGCTATTTTGAACCCATATGTGCGTTTCTTTGAGCCCACTCGAAGCGATCGGGTACTATCATGAAAAAAACATGAATGACACCCACACACGGACCTTAAAACTTGATTTGTGTATCTAGGATCATTTCAGCCCACCTTCGCATAATGTCTTATGTCATAATTACCAAGATAACTTTCTTCTCTGGTCATTACTTAATGCCGAAGGTTGCGTTTACAAACTATTCGAACGCAGTTATTTATTTTAATGTCATTGTTTTAATTTTGCTCGGAAAGTAAACAGCATTCCGCTCTCGTTTCGTTTCCACAATAAACTCAGTGTGCAAGAGCATAAATAACACAAACGCACGGAAAGTGCATTATTCGTCTGTCATGTTTAATTTAATTTGTTTCCTGTGAGCACGTAGGACTACCGAAATAATTGATGGATTGATGAGTAACCAGTAGAAATAGAAAATTAACTCGAAACTCATAGAAGTCAATTCTTTTTTGGCTTTCCAACTTTTTTTCGCTTGGCGTTTCTGGATAAGTATTTAATGTAATAGCTCTATTTCTGAAACAGTTTAATTTTTAATAGTCCTTCTAAGACGTATTTTTCAATATCATCATCGGGTCTGATACTTCACGCCATCGCATTTTCGCTTACAATACGCCAACGATTGATATTAAAGGATGCAGCGTGAAAAGGAATTTCACGCTCTTGAAAATATGACTCTTACAGGAAGCCCAAGTTTTAAACGAAAGAAGTTAATTCGGAAATGGAGAGACCACCAATTGTTACGAGAATATAATCTACATGTTTATATAACAATGAGCAAATAAGATAAGATGGAGATGGTACAAAGACGACGTGTTACGTCCATTGTTAGTATTGTTAGATTATAACCTGTGAAAAAGAGGACACGATGTTTTTTTTTACAGAAACGTCATGCATGATAATAAATCGCAAAACGTATGTGTAGTTGGCTAATGCAGTAATTAGTAGAGGACACGATGGTTTTTTTTCCAAAAATGTTGTATAAAAAATGTATAATAATAAATAGCGAAACACGTGTGTCTTATCTTCAATATTATTTTGTTACGATGATGGACTATTTGAAACACATACATGAACTGTGGATTATGTAATGTAATTATAAATGTTCGGGCGCATCATTGGTTGTCGCGTGAATATCCCGAAAGTGGTCACCTTCTTCGCGCAGAGTAATAGTAGATAATTTAATTATCTTGATTCGCATATTTCGACTTGTATTGTTAAACATCATTAATAGTATATTTTAGCGACACAATTTAGAAAGTAGCAGGCATGAAAAAGACGGTGGGATCCTCATAAAATATAACACTTATCGTTCATAAACGATTTATTATCTCCAAGGAAAACCACAAAAATTTCATCTAAATATAAACCATGAGAACAATAATATATCGAACGTAAACATTTCCTCAATAGTACCACATCGTAAACACATGTAGCTAATTATAATCATATCGTTTTCTGGCGCTGCTTTGATGAGCTTTTGAATTTGTAATTAGATGTCGTTAAACCTGTTAAAAAAAAATAACTACCACCGGCAAAAAAATTAACTCATTCAGTAGGTCGAGTCGAGTTGTAGCCATGAGAGGGAACTTTACGTGCTAGCCTACACGCGATTGCACAGCCCATAAAAGGGCACCGTTCCGCCCACTGTGCAACAACAAAAAGAGTTTCAAAGAAATGTCCGCACACGTCACTATCGGAACTGCCCTTTGTGTAAAGGTTCTAATTGGACCTCCCAGTTTCCGCAAAAGTGGCAACACGTGCGTTTACATGTTGTATAAACAAAGAGACAGAAGCCAACAAAAAAAAAAAAATGCGCAAACTGTTTTCTCATGTGCGTGCGAGCGGTGTACAAAAAAGGCGGATGCAGGATAGAAATAATTCACGGTGTATTTATAGAAAATAGAACTGAAGCGTTTTCAGGTGGGATTTTCCAAGCGCGACACACAAAATACTCTCGGGAAAGCGCGAGGGATCAATCCAAAAAAATAATTCCATTCTCACCTATTGATGTTGTGAGATAATCCAAAAAGGCATTAAACACCACTAGCAATAAAACACTTTTTTTTACATTAGGAACTGTTTAATTTAAGGAACTAAACTCGCAATCCGATTACAAAACGATCACGCGTATTTTTTGGACGGAATTCACGCGAAAAAATAGATTTTTTTTTATTTTTGGTCACTGAACGAATCGACGCAGCCGACGCGGCGAACAGTCCGACGCAGAGCCTCTGCGAGAAAAACAAATGTCTGGTGGATAGAATTTCTCGTGGGGATAAACAGTGCTGCCTCTACCGAACCGTCTGCGATGCCGCAATTCGATAATTCACTATTATTTTAGAAATTGCTTGGCCGCTACATCTACCGTCCGGCGTTGTAAACTATACGCCCACGCGATTGCCACGGTTCTGCATCGAGCAGAAATCTACTTCTGGACGTCATATAGGTGTCGCTGCATACATATCAGTATATGAAGTTGCCTGTGTTAGAAGAATAGTTACAAATTTGCATGCCATCAAAATGTTGCTTTCGGAGAAATTATGCATGATCAATGTGCCCAAATGTGCCATGCCTTTAACTAATTTACTGCAATATACATGCCCGTCTTATCAAGTTTGAACGATTAGGGTTAAGAAAAATCTTTTAATAATATTACGCCGACAAGAATTATGTCTAGTAAAAAAAAATAATAGGAAGAGAAGGCTTTGGGCACATCAGTGTTTTCTGCAACGAGATTGTGAACAGGGCATGTTAAATTTAGGATTAATTGTTGCGATTCAAGTCGATTCTCTACTCCGTCGATAATGTAGTTCAATGACATTATCGGTAATCATATGAAAAATCATAGCGAATAGGCGCTGTTAGGCGCTGTTCTATTCCCAAAAACATGCTGTGATTCGATATGATTTTGCTTATGACTTTCCTTATGACTCGTTCTGTATGATAAATCATACAGTGTGAACATAAAATTTGTGGCTATGACAAAATCAAATGATAAAATCATACAATTTAAAGCCACCTTAAGTTAGTGAGAAAAAAGTCCAAAATAGTTGGCAGCCCGTAAAACATAACCTAACTTTCAGAAGTTCAGTGGAATCACTAAGAATGGAAATTTGGGGAAGAGAAACCCTGAAATCAATAAATTATTATTAATATTCCTTTCACGGTTTTGAACAGTTATTGCAGTACACACAATAATAGATATTTGCAGTGGCGGCTCGTGGAAAATTTTGATGGTAGAGCCAGTTGGCATACACAATATATCTCACCGCCTCCTTTTTGAGGAAAGAAAAATCGACCATTAAAAACGTTTACTTGTTGCAGAAGCACCAAAAGAATTAAATAAAGACGAAAAATAGCTGTAACATCGTTTTTCGTCCATGAAAATCAATTTAACGACGAATTGTATTTGGGTAACATTACCTCCTTTTTAAGTGACAAACAAGACATTTTCAAGTGCCAAAATTGATAATGACATTTTCCAACTACCAAAAATTATCATTTTCGAATGGTTCAAAATATATTGTCAACTGCAAAAAAGGACCATTTTCAGGTGTCAAAAATGAAAAATTTCAATTGCCAAATTTCGCAATTTTCAACTGTTAAAAAAGGTAATTACCAACAGTCTAAAATGAACATTTTTAAGTGCTAAAAAAACAACTACAAACTGACCAAAAAAGACATTTTCAAGTACCAAAATCGACAATTTTCAAATGCAAAAAATGACATTTTCTAACTGCCAAAAAAGATCATTTCAACTGTCAAAAATGATCATTTTCGAGTGTCATAAATGACAATTTTCAAGTTTTAAAAATGACCATTCTCAATTGCTAAAAACGACAATTTTCAAGTGCCAAAAATGACAATTTTTAACTGCCAAAAATTCCCGTTTTCAAGTGTCAAAAAAACAGTTTTCAATTGTCAAAAATGGCCATTTTCAACTGTGCAAAATAACCATTTTCATTTGCGAAAAAAGTTAAAATTCACAATTTTCAAGCCCCAAAAATTGCATTTTCCAAATGTCAAAAAAGATAGTTGTCAACTGTTAAAAATTCTCATTTTTGAGTGCTATAAATGACTATTTTTCAGCTGTTAAAAAAGACAATTATCAAGTGTCACAAATGACAATTTTCATCCGTGCAAAGTGCTGAAAAAAACATTTTTAAAAGATCAAACTTGACAATCATTAAGTGCCAAAAAAGATATTTTAAAGTGCCAAAGTTGACGACACTTTCCAACTGCCAAAAATGGTCATTTTCGAATGCCATAAATGGTTCAAGTATTACCATTGTCAACTGCTAAACACGACAATTTTCAGGTGCCATAAATAAAAAAATTTAAATACCAAATGTCACAATTTTTAACTGTTAAAAAGGGCAATTACCGATAGTCTAAAATGAACGTTTTTAGGTGTGAAAAAGGCAATTTTTAACTGTACAAACCCACCATTTTCAAGTGCCAAAAAATACATTTTCAAGTACCAAAATTGGCAAATAATGACATTTTCCAACTGTCAAAAACGATCATTTCAACTTTCAAAAATTAACATTTTCGAGTGCCATAAATTCAGATTTTTAAGTTTCAAAAACGATCATTTTTAACTATGCAAAATAACCATTTTCATGTGCAAAAAAAGTCAAAATTCACAATTTTCATGGGCTAAAAAATACATTTTTCAAGCGTCAAGAACGATAGTTTTAAACTGTCGAAAATTATCATTTACGAGTGCCATAAATGACAATTTTCAAGGTTCAAAAATGACCATTTTCAACTGTCATAAAAGACAACTTTCAAGTGTCCAAAATGACTATTTTCAACGGTACAAAGTCCCAAAAAATACATTTTCAAGTGCCAAACTTGACAATCACCAAGTGCAAAAAAATACATTTTCAAGTGCCAAAATCGTCAATCTTCAAGTGCCTAAAAATGACATTTTACAACTGTCAAAATTTATTATTTTCAAATGCCATAAACGGTTAAAAAATACCATTGTCAACTGCCAAAAACGACAATTTTCAAGTGCCAAATATGAAAAATTTAATTGCCAAATGTCGCAATTTTCAACTGTTAAAAAGGCAATTACCAAAAGTGTAAAATGAACATTTTTAAGTATTAAAAAGGCAATTTTCAATTGTGCAAACTGACCATTTTCAAGTAATGTAGTTTATTCGTGCTCATACTTGTAATAAGTTTACACTCGTCAGTTGGAAAAAGACATTTTCAAGCACTAAAATTAACAATTTTAAGTGTCAAAAAACGATCATTTCAACTGTCAAAAATTATCATTTTCGAGTGCCATAAATTAAAATTTTCAGATTTGAAAAGTGCCAAAAATGACAATTTTAAACCCAAAAAAAAATGGCAATTTTCAGCTACCAACAAATACAATTACCATCTGTCAAAAATGCCCATTTTCATGTGTCAAAAAAAAAGTTTTCAAATGTCAAAAATTACAATTTACAACTGTGCAAAATAGCCATTTTCATGTGCAGAAAAATATATTTTCCAAGTGTCAGAAACGAGTTTTTAACTATCAAAAATTATCATTTTCGAGTGCCATAAATGACAATTCTCAATGTTCAAAAATATCCATTTTCAACTGTCATAAAAGATAACTTTCAAGTGTCAAAAATGACAATTTTCAACTATGCAAAGTGACGAAAAAGACATTTTCAAGTTGACAAGTACATGAGCAAAAAGGCGTATTCGGCAATGAACTAATTTCATTTATCGTGGATGGCGCGGAAATACGACTGACAAGTGCACGTCGTCGTCGTGCGCATGAGCGGAGCCAGAAATTATTTGCAGTTCCAGAACGAAAAAATTTCTTGCCGACCTCGAAATTAGAGGTGGTGCTCCTTGGCTCTACATAACGAGCCGCCCCTGGATATTTGATGTGTTTGTGTTTTTCCAGGGATTGGAAACGTTGATATTGGTCATTGGTGAAAAAAATAAAAATTAATTCTAAAAAAGCAAAAGGGAAGAGGAGCGAACATGGGAAACTCAATTCTCCTCCACTCTGACTCTCGGCCGTATGAGTCTGAGTGCTGAGACCCGCAAGTTTCCTTTTCGCTCCTCGTCCCCAAGAAATATGACAGTATAATATGTATTTATATATAAATTTCGAACCGTAATGTTGAACACGACTAAACAATTCTACATTACATGGAGCGATATTTAAAGCATTATTTACAAAAAATACACTACAGAAACATTATAAAAATATCGGAAAATGCTTTAACAATTTAATCGTATGATACATCAATGACACAAACAATTCATAAGTCTTTTTAACCTTAGCATGTATGTACAATAAATCCAAATCTTGTCTATCGTGGCGCCCCCTATTGTTTGGTGGCTGGCTCGTACTCGAGTGTTTCATTTATTATTCGATGGGGCCTGTATCGGTGTTGCCGAGTCAGTGGAAAATCCGCTAGATCTTGCGGATTTTGAATGCGAATTGCGAAATAATTTTACGTTTTATATTCATAACTTACGGATTAATTTCAAAGGTGAATATATTAAACTTTTTGAACAATTTAATCATATAAGTATTTTTACTTTCTCCGTTACGAAATACGAGAAAGTATTGTAATCGTGATTTTTTTTTCAAAAAATTTTTTTACGGAAATATCCGTTTTGGGGTCCCTAGATGCCATTTCAACAATTTCTGGAAAAAAAATTTTGTGTCTATGTGTGTGTGTGTCTGGCTGTGCGCGCTGTATCTCAAAAACCAATAGAGCAATTGATATGAAACTTTGAACATCCGTCTTATTTGATAATCTGAAGAACTGAAAAGCTTTTGGTAAAATTTCGTACACCGGAAGTGGGTGTTTACCTTAACTGTTTTTTGTTTTTTGCCAATATTTTCTTAAATATGAAAAATATCACAAAAACATTTAAACAAATATTGAAGACAATAAAGAAATGCGACTATTTTGTTTGAAAACATTTTTCATAAAATCATTGTTATTCGAGAAAAAAATTATTAATTTTTTTTTCATTTTTGGTATACAATTATGAAACGCTAATAGTTACAGCAAATTTATGTTAATAATAATTGTAGAGAATGCCAAAATGAACAATTTATGAACAATAAGTTTTTTTCGAAATCTCTTTAGTTTTTGAGTAAACTGAGTTTTTGAATTTGAAGTACATTTTTCCATCTTTCATAATTTTGACGTTTTAAACGTCAGTTCTATCCGAGTCTACGAAACGTTCGATGCACACTTAAAATATGATTTGAATTGAAAATAAACCATGGAAGCGTAAATATAAATGATACCATCAAGTCGGAGAAAGTAACATGATGGCCACATCACCATTTTTAATTTAAAAAATCCAAATAACCATTTAAAATCTAACAAATTCTAACATTGAAAACATAAAATTTTGAAGTTTTCCGTTCATTTAACGAAAATCTTTTGAATAAGTTTTTAAATTCATTGCATTTACTACATTTTGATATTGGAATTATCAAATCATAGATCACGTTTGCCCGTTCTGCAATAAAAAAAAAATCAAAATTATAATATGAACTCTTCGAACTTCGAAAACGTGAAATTTTGACGTTTTGCGTTGATTTTACAAAAATTCCTCCTGGAGAACTTTTAAATTGCACATTTTTTTTTACATTTTGTTGTTCGAATTATTAAAATCGGACAACGTGTTTGGTAGTTAAAAAAAACAAAATCGCGATTTTAAAATATCCAAACTTAAAAAAAAATGCAATTTTACGAGAACATTCTATAATATATACAACATCTTTATTTACAGAAATAAAAAGTACAATACAGTATGTATGAGTAAAAGAATGATAGACAGTATAACAATTTTTCCTGTTCATTGACATTCTATAATTTGTTTTTAAATTACACTAAATTCTCCATATTTTGACATTTCAATTATCTAAATCAGACGTAATTGACTGCAATTTAAAAAAATCAAAACCGATATTTAAAATTTTCTTTCTTAATTCTTTCAATAACTTTGAAAACGTGAAATTTGATTGATTTTAGGAAAATATTTCTTAACCAAGTTTTAAATTGCACTACATATGGCACATTTTGTCGTTGGAGTCATCAAAATCGGACACCGCGTTCGGCAGTTATGCAATTTCAAAAATCAAAATCGGTGATTTTAAAATATTCAAACTTTAAAAAAAGTACAAATTTTGCATTTTGATTTAATTTTAAGGGAATGTTTTATAATCAGTAGTAGTAACATCTTTATTTAACTATTTTCTTTTTACATTTATAGACAACATATAAACAGAAATGATAAACTAAACAATATAAGCTAAATTGGTTATCGACCAGTGGTCTTTCAGCCTTAGCTTATTAGTTCTTGTCTGTCGTTTTTTTTATAATCCGTTTTGAAATTACACTAAACATTTTGACTTTTGAATCATCAAAATCTGACGGGTTTGGCTGGTCTGCAATTAAACAAAATCAAAATCCCATTTTAAAATCTTCAAACTTTGAAATCGTGAAATTTTGACATTTTGCGTTGATTTGACGAAAATATTACTTTTAAATTGCAACAAATTTGGCACATTTTGACGTTGGAGTCAAAAAGTGAAAAAAGAACAATTTTTGCATTTTGTATTAATTTTACGAGAACATTTTATAATCCGTTTCAAAATTACTTTAAATTCTCCATATTTTTACGTTTGAATCATCAAAGTCAGGCGCGTTTGGCTGAACTGTAATTTAAAAAAAAATCAAAATTGCAATTTAAAATCTAAGAATTTTGAAAACTTGAAACTTTGACGTTTGATTGATTGATTTTAAAAAAATATTTCTTAACTAACTTTTTAATTGCACTACTTTTGACACATTTTGACGTTGGAGTAATAAAAATCGGACAGTGCGTGCAGCAGTTATGTAGTTTCAAAAATCAAAATCGCGATTTTAAAATATTCAAACTTTAACAAAGTGCAATTTTTGCATATTGATTTAATTTTATGAGAAAGTTTCGAAGTACGTATTAAAATTACACTAACCACGCTATATTTGGACGTTTGAATCATAAGAATCGGAAAATGCGTTCGGTAGTTATGCAATTTCAAAATTCAAAATCGCGATTTTAAAATATGCAAAAAAGTGCAATTTTGTGTTAATTTAACGAGAAAAATTCGTAATCTTTTTTTTTAAAACTACATTAAATTCTAGAATGTGAAAAATCAAAATCGCAATTTAAAATCTTCGAACTTTGAAAACGTGAAGTTTTGACTTTTTACATTTATTTTGCGAAAATCCAACCAATTTTAAAATTGCATTAAATTTGGCACTTTTTGACGTTGGAATTTTTTTCGAAATTTCGTTAGTTTTTGAATAAATTAACGGTGGAGATTATAAAAATTTGAAAGACTGTCATTTTCATCTTTCATAATTTTGACGTTTCAAGCGTCGGTATTATCTGATCCTGCAAAACATTTGATATACAATTGCGGACAGAATAAAGTAAGACACTATTGTAATCTAGTGCGCGACTTTCCTCTAAATTGTATTCGTGAAAATTGGCTTTATTGCCAATGAATGGGCAAACGTCTGACTGATTCACACTAGACAAAAAGAGACGTCAGCTTTTTTGTCCGCTATGGTATATTTAAAATATGATGTAGACTGGAAGTACAAATATAAATAGCTATGATACCATCAAAATCGGAGAAAGTAACGTGATGGCCACATCACCATTTTTTTCATCATCATAGTCGAACAAGATCATTTTACAAAAACATAAGAAAATTTCTAATAATTATTAACTTAACCCATTACTTTCCACACTCTTCATGGCGACTTTATGTAATTGTATATGTGATACAAACTCTTCTCTATTAATGATAGAACAATGTTTAGCAGTGATTCCATTCCAAAAAATTGATTTTGAACAGATATTTGAGAAATTGACTTGAGACAATCTCACTTATTGCAGGTTTTTGAATAAAAGTAATTTTCGTCTTGAGAGTTAGAAATTCTTTTGAAAAAATTGTGCATCATGGAATGTAGTGGCTTAACATTTACAACCATGTGTCTGTTTGATCATATGAGCACCCTTCTCTCCGATCATAATACAAACCGCATTGGTATTCCTATTAGTAATCTTCGGCATGATGCTTCCATCCACAACTCTAAGATTCTTAATGCCGTGGACTCTTAAGCGATCATCGACCACAGCGGTTGGATCGGACCTCGGTCCCATTTTACAAGTGCCGACCGGATGATAAACCGTGGCTCCCAAATTCCTAAAATTACATTCCCAAAAGTCTCTCGTATCGAACTCCAAATGAACGCACTTGGGCGGCTTGATTTCCAACAGTTTTGCATTCAATCTCCTCATGGTTGGAGTGGATATGTAACTTTTGATTCGATCAATGGAAGAAATCAACACGTCCATATCGATCCTCTCCGTGAGGTAATTGGGGTGGATCAATGGCTTTTCGAAGGGATCTTTGGATTTCAAAAGGATTTCACCGCGCGATTCGGGATGTGAGAGAGTCGCCAAGAAATTTAGAACGTCGTATTTTTTGTTAAATTCAATTACTCGATCGATTGTATCGCGATTCAATCCATCCGTTCCCAACACCGAGTTTATTCTATTGATGTCATCTTTAGCAAAATGACGGTTGTGAATCTGCATGTTTGGATTTCCGCTATGGTTGTTGGTGTTGAAGAACCACATGATATTAAGAACGTCGGTGGTTGCAAGCGGGCCTTTATTTTTGGCGCAATAGAGGCCTGCGGAATAAACTGGATCGATTGTGTTATAACGCAGTGGGTTCACACCTACAAAAATCCCATGCATCATGAAGTGGTCCTGCAGATTCTTTCCTACTAGTAAATCTTCTATTATTTCAACGCCCTTATCGGCTAAGTGTAATTTTGGACCAATTCCTGATAGCATTAGTAGTTGCGGGGAATTTACAGTACCTCCAGAGATGATGACCTCTTTCCTCGCAAACAGACTCAAAATCTCGTCACCCTTAGACACTTCAACTCCGATCGCTTTCCTACCTTCCAATAAAATTCGCAAAGCTCGAGTGTTGATGGACACTTTCAAATTTTTCCGATGCGCCAGTTTGCTTAAGAACGCTTTAGCCGTACTGCAACGCCTGCCTTTTTCTATCGTTTGTAAAGCCGTGAAGAACCCGGTGTCGGCCTCATGTTCCGCCGAGACAGTAAAACCGTCCTCCTCTCCCGCTTCCAACAGAACATCTCCCATCTTGTTCCATGTTTTCTCGTACGATGTTTTCAGTAAATCTTTCGATTTCTCGAAATAGGGAAGGACTTCGTCGTAGGCCCAACCTCGGTTGCCTAAATCTCTCCAACCGTCGTAATCGCTTTTCAGTCCTTTTACGTAAAGCATGGCGTTCACCGAACTGCTTCCGCCGAGCACTTTGCCCCTGGGCCATCGACATCTGCCGTTTTCGAAGCCCAGACATGACGTGTGCGAAGGCTCGGTTTCGTACATCCAGTCAAAAGTTTCGTTCCGGAACAAGTAACCTCTGTACGCGGGTACCTAAACGAAAAGGTTGGTTAAAATTTTTGGAGCGAAGTACTTTATTCATGATGAATTAACCCTTTGACCTACAACCACGAGTACTCCTCGTGTTTAAATGTTCGGGCCAAACACAACGACCACGCGCATATCTCGTGGCGCGCCGCTTGGGCCAATCACATCGACCACGAGCTCAACTCCTGGCGCAGCGCTTGCTTTAGTAGTGCCGCACAATGAATGCATTTTCTTGCGAAACAGAATTTTTTGAAGTCCATTATTTACGTTTTCAGTTGTGCCATGAAAAAGCATGAATTTGTGCGCATACGATTGGGCACGCCACGCGTCTTATTATCGTAGACGTCATTCATAATAAATTTCTTCTTACCTCAACGTCAGCATTTGGATAACCTCCGGCTTCGACCAGAAGGACATTCCAACTTTTATTTTCGGACAATCGGCTGGCAACCACCGCCCCCGCGGATCCCCCGCCGACGACGATAAAATCGAACTTTTGATCGTTCTCTAGAATGCCGTAATCATTCTGGTACATCCATCTCGGATCTAAGCCGCAGTTGTTCACCAATATCATGTGCAGTACCGCGGCCAAATTCATGACTTTCAATGTGTACTGCGCGCAAAATATTCGTTTAAATTATTATACCTATCGCGATATGTAAATGTTTGTAGCGATAAAGCGGTATCTTAGCATTTCAAGAATACGTAAAACAATACAATTCATTGCTATGCGTAAATAACATGTATTTATTTGAACTATGCAAATTGCTGGAAGGTTTCCGACTGTAGAATGATTACACTGGTCTGCAAAAAAGAAACATTTTTCGGGGCCTGCCCTAAACCTCTAAAAATCCCGAACAAAGGCAATGCCGCTCACCGCAAACAGCAATAAAACTGTCAGCAGACCCATTAAACTCAATATTTACGAGCATCGCCGCGTCACTGCCAGGCCCTGCGCAGATAGCGAACCTTCGTCCACACCATTCTTGGGGTTCCCCGTTCGCAGCGCTGGATGACCTATATCGGCTATACCCAGAAGACTCACGTGCCGCAAATTTAAAATTAAAGTACGGCACAGAATAGATGCAAATATTCCGGATTTTTTTTCCATGACCGTTAAATAAAATATGAAAAATAGCTCTTGAAGATGAATAAAGCTAAAATCCTCTCAGTACTTTTGGGTATCAATTTTTGGTAATTTTCTAGTTCATGGTACTAAACAATACGCATGGTATGATATGTTGTCACGTCTCCTTATTTTATTCAAGGTATTTTCAGTCAATTTCATTTACAATAATTTGCAACTATTGGCGCTTATACTTAGGTTAGGGTTAAGCTAAGCTTAACATTTGTAAACATTCTTCAATTATCATTATCCATTATCTTCAGGCCTTTGACTATATTTATAAAGTCAAAGCTTCAAGCCATGTCCGAGCCTCGATTTTTTATTGTTTTTAAAATTGAATCTGATTGCAACAAATGATTTGTCCATTCAATCATTCCCTTATTGCAATCAATGAACAGTTCAACGCTAATTCTGTTTTAATTAATATTTTTTTATTAAATCCATTTCGCCACATATTTTTACCGTTTTTTAAATGTTTTCTAATGAAAACATATACATTTTTTTAGAACATCAATACTCAGAGGTTAGCCAAAAAAGGTACGTCCCAGTATAAATTTATTTATAAGCCAGACGTTTTTCTGCTGAAGATGGATTTTGTTAATAAAATCCGAAACTAGTCCGGAAAATAAAATAAATTTATACTGGGACGTACCTTTTTTGGCTAACCTCTTTATCATTCACCCAGTAATAATGGATAATTTCTACTCTAAAATCAATACTCAGATCTATTTCCCATGCAAAACGTTAATTCAATGTTAAAAATGTATGATCCTCTTATTTTATTTATTTTTATTATTTTTATCTTTTATTTCAAGATAACGTTCAGCAGTTAAATTTAACTGTTTGCGTACGAATTAGGACTTGATATTATTAGGTAGGAAAAATCGAAAGAAAAATAAATGCAGATGTGATTAAATTCCTTAAAAAATTGAGTGTATTCAAGTTTTATGTGCGTGGTGATTTTTTGAAAATTTATATTTTTATTTTTGACAACGAACAAAAAAAAACTAAAAAAATGAATACTGCTAAAATAAAATTCCTTAAAAATTATAATGTCTTTACAAAACATCTATCTCCAAAACTAATCTGCCTATTTTTCCGTGAGTTATGAATTTTCGAAAATTGTCGAACAATTGAATAAAAAAAATCTAAAGAAAATAAATACTTACGATGGAATTGCTCAAAAATTTTAACACATTCACAAGATTGACATAAACTTTGATTGTTGAAAATGTGTCAATTTCTGCTTGAGTTATGAATTTTTAAGTTGTCAAATATTTGAAAAGGAAAAAATAAAAATATGATTGACTTCCTTAAAAAAACCCTAATGCTATTACATTTATCTTTCAAATTAACTATGATTTTTAAATTTTTGCGCGTTATGAATTTTCGAAAATTAATATTTTCACTTGTCGAACGCTTAAACAAAACCAAAATCGTAAACAAAATTGACTTCCTCAAATATTTTAATACATCCATAGAACGACTACCTTTAAAAACAACTTTGATTTTTGAAAATGCGTTCATGAATTTTTTTTAATTATTTTTTTAAGTTTTTAACTTTCCAAGTTGTCGAACACTTGACTAAAATCCAAAAAATAAATATTGGTTTAATAGAATTTCTCGAAAATTTAAGTATATAATATACTCACAAAACATCTGCATTTAGAATCAACCAAATTTTTTGAAAATGTGTCAATTTTTGCGAGAGTTGTGAATGTTTGATTTTTTTTTAATTTTTTGAAAATGTGTCAATTTTTGCGAGAGTTGTGAATGTTTGAATTTTTTTTAAGTTGTCGAATATTTGAACAAAGAAAAAATAGAAAAAAAAAAATACTGACATGATTGCGTTCTACTCTAATGTAATCATAATATATTTTTAACTTTAAACTTAACTTTGATTTTTAAATGAGTCAATTTTTGCGTAAGTTATGAATTTTTGAAAATGAATATTTTAAATTGTCGAACACAAAAATCGTAAACAAAATTGAGTTCCTCAAATATTTTAATACATCCACAGGATTACCTTTAAAACTAAAAACTAACTTTTCAAATTTTTGAAAATGTGCTCGTTTTGAGAATAGTGATTTTTTTTTAAATTATTTTTTTAGGTTGCTGCCGAATATTTGGTCAAAGAAAAAATAGAAAAAATAATTAATACTGATATGACAGAATTCCCTAAAAAACTCGAAGGCGATCATAATACATTTATCTTTAAAATTGCCTATGATTTTTGAAAATGTGTCAATTTATGAATTTTTTTTAAATATTTTTTTAAGTTGCTGAATATTTGAACGGAGAAAAAATAGGAAAAATAAATTAATACTGATATGACAGAATTTCTTAAAAACTCGAAAGCAATCATAATACATTTATCTTTAAAATTGACTATGATTTTTGAAAATGTGTCAATTTATGAATTTTTTTAAAATATTTTTTTAAGTTGCTGAATATTTGAATAGAGAAAAAATAGGAAAAATAAATTAATACTGATATGACAGAATTTCTTAAAAACTCAAAGGCAATAATAATACATTTATCTTTAAAATTGACTATGATTTTTGAAAAAGAATCAATTTTTGCGAGTTATGAATTTTTGAAAATTAATATTTTAAGTTGTCGAACTCTTAAACAAAACAAAATTGAGCTCCTCAAATATTTTAATTAATCCACAGAACTACTTTTAAAACTAACTTTGATTTTTGAAAAGTGTTCATTTTTGGGAGTATGAATTTTTTAATTAACTTTTCAAGTTATAAATAAATACTGATATGATAGAATTTCTCAAAAATTTAAGTACATTTATTCATAAAACATTTGCCTTTAGAATTAATCACGATTTTGAAAATGTATCAATTTATGTAATGTTATGAATTTTTGAAAATCATTTTTTTAAGTTGAATATTTCAGCAAAAAAAAGTGAAAAATTAATACTGTTATGATTGAATTCCTTAAGAAAACTATAATAAAATCATAATACATTTATTTTTAAAATTAACTATGATTTTTGCAAATGAGTCAAAATTAATATTTTACGTTTTCGAACACAAACAAAACAAAATTCAGTTCCTCTAATATTTTTTTATGGGCAATAGCGGTTTGCTTTGTGCCGCCGATTTTTAGAGGTTTCGGGTGGGTCACCATTTTTCGAGCCCTGATACCATTTCTGCTGACTTCCTGAATCCGAATACGACCGCCGTTTCGCCCCCCCCCCAACACCTACTATTTACCTAACCTAACTTACCACAACCTAACCTAATCCAACCTAACCTAACTCAGCCTAACTTAACCTAACTCAACCCTACTCAACCTAATCTAACCCTACTGATATTTGAAGAACTATTTTGGGTTTTATAAATATCTACACGCCCGTTTATATAATCGCACACTCTTGATGCAATCAATCATACTCCGTTAAGTCCCTAATAATCCACCTGCTTCAGATTAGTCTGCGGAGCGTGTTAATTGCTTCCATGTAAAACGTTGTATAATTAGCACGATCTATATTTAAAATACGATTAGATTATTTTGTGGCCGGCACTTAGCAACAACCCCTTTAATCTGCAAAGCCGACGGGTCGCTTAATTTTCTGGACAGGATACACAGGTCCGAGGTACTCGAAAAATGAAGATATTTCGCGGTATATGAAACGAGATGAATATATTATCCTGGACAGTTGTGCACGTCTAATAATTCAGTGTCTCGGATAGATTAGTTTGAAGTTTAAATTGTTTTATATTTTAGCAGTAAACTTATATATTTTCAAAGAAACATGAAAGAAGTTGGAACACGTTAACAATACCCAATATAAATTTGCAAAGCGGGCCATAGGGATTTACATGTAAAATTTAAAATGTGTTAATATTGGCTCCCCTAATTATTTGACACCATCGGTCTTCTTACATTACTTTTAAAGCTTTTTAAGCTGAATTATTTGGTACCTTACTCAATGATTTCTGCAGAGTATTTACCGAGATATTTGCAAAAAACTTTACTATTATTTTGAATTAAAAATAAAGGTTTGCCATGAAATCATAATGGCGGATATTTCATTTTGTTCTAAAAAGTGAGGTTTGGGGTCGCATTACAATTTACACTTTGTACACAAGAAAGAATTTCCGGAGAAAGCAACAACTACCAAAAGTACTATTCAACGAATAATTACTGCTTTACTCTACATTTGAAATACGTTACAATTGGCTCCTTTAATTATTTTATAATATCGATCTACTTACATTATTTGTATACTCATCGAGTAGTACTTTTCCTGGTTATTGCCTCCTCCGTAATTGCCTCCTCAACACTGAACGAATCACGTACACTTCTTAAATAGCACCATTTAATTATAAATACTTTTTCTTGTGTAGAATACACGTCCGGTTGTAAATCGCAATCTGACAGCGACTGTCACTTTTTACAACAAAATTTAATATCCGCCATTATGATTTCATGGCAAACCTTTGTTTTTAATTCTTAATTTTTTTTTGCAAATATCTCGGTAAATACTCGGTAGAAACTATTGACTAAGGTATCGGATAATATGAATTGTTTAGTTAATATCACCAGTAGACTGTTTTTTTTTATTTATAATTTAACTTTTATATGGTTATATTGCTCTGTAGTTGGTTGGCTGTTGGGCAAATGAATAATTCAAGTACATAAAAGTTTTTTGAACCAATATTACTCCTAATTACCTTATTACATTGTTAAGTAATTTGGGGTTTTAAATCCATCTTCATATCAGGTTTAAATTGATTCAGAAAAAAAATTAAATATAATACTTCCTGATACGTAAAAAAATATTTTCCGGACTTTTGGTGGTTACATTATTAAGTATGAATACAAAGAAATTTAGAAAGTTGAACAGTAGCTGGAATTGGGCGTGATGCACATAATTCAGACGCCGGCATTGTAGTGCATGCGTCCATAATTTAAATGTGTAACAGTTTACAAATGAGCGGTTATATCCATCCCATCGCCCATTGTCACTGTGGTCCCGTTACTCATCATTATATTATCTAATTCGGTCAATGAACTAATTGATTTGTTCCCATGCCCACCACACAAGAAGAATGTCATTCCGGATAAAAAAAAAACTATTGTCAATGTATTCAACGCTCGTAATCGCCATTACATGCAATCAAAGATAATTATTCAAATTTATGTGTGCATAGTAATAGCGGCATTATCGAACGCGGATTTTATACGAGTATATAATAGCACCAGATAAACTGTAATTATAAATTGCAAATACACCTTAAAAAAATGGTGATGTTGCCATCATGTTACTTTCTCCGACTTGATGGTATTATTTATATTTACGCTTTCATGGTTTATTTTCAATTTAAATCATGTTTTAAATGTACATCGAGGCGATGAAACTGACGTTTAAAATATAATATATAATAATTTTATATAAAATTACTGTTCAATTGTTGATAAATATATTAAAAAAATATCAAAATAAACATTTTAGTTATTCGAATTTTTGAAGATGACGCACCAAAAATTGGAAGATGAAAAAATCACATTAACTGATAGAAATCATATAACGAAATAAAATTTTCTGTCAGTCGATCACTTAAGGGCGAAAAGTGAACTAGGCTTGTAAATTTTATTATAGCCTATTCGGTAGAATCTGGCGGCCGAGGTCGTAAAACGGTCGGTCCGCCCTCGAAGAAAAGGTATTGGTAGTTCGTCTAAATGCATCCCATACATTTATTACTGTCCTTCGCTCCTATTGGTATACGCACTTTTACATCAGTACTTCTCAACAAAGATTGGATTAAGATAAAAAATATTACGTCTCCTACTTACCGAGCTCCGACCCTCTTTTACGACCACAGCCGCCAGATTCCGGAGAACGGGCTATACCTCATAATTGTATTTTAAGCAGGGACGAGTTTCGACCGAACTAAGCAGCGACATGCGGCAGCATTACCAGGCCGAGCGAGTTTCGCATTTGTATTTTCTCTGACTGTACATGCGTTTGAGATTTGCATCAACCCCACGCTCTGTAATAACGCAAATAAATCCATAAAATGCAGCCTCCGCACTGACCGCACTCCTTAACAATCCCTAGGAGAGTTTAATATCAATAGGAACTACAGAGCCGTGACATCCCCTTCATGCCAGGGCCGGTTTCTTTAGCAGTGACGGCACTGCCTACATTTAATTGAAGTGTGCGGGAAAGTGGACTTTGCCGCATAGGTAAGTGCAGCGTTGGGAAATCGTCCACTTTGCGTTCTCAAATGAATGCGCAAATGCCCACTTTATTAATCGGTCGTAGAAAAAATATATTTTTGATAAACAATATTTTTTTTAAATTCATATTAGTGGTTTGTAATTAGCATTAGTTATTTGTATGACTTCTGGCGTTCAAAAGGGAGACGGATCATAAATTGACGATGTGATGGCGGAAACTTATTAGTCGAGTAAATTACATAAGCCGAATGCAAAACAGATGCACCAATATAAATAGAAGCACTTATTGCCGAGAGGAAGAAAAAATGCACGCCATCCAGATTGACCTATAATTGTCTTTCTATTTTCGATGATTCGTTTAAGGTTCGTTGATCCGGAGTAAACATCAATTAAACGTAAATATATTGTCATTATAATTGCGCTTAAATACATGTTTCCACTGCATAAAGTGTATTAGACTTACTTTTAAAAAAGGAGTGGGATTATAAACATCTGCTTTTTAAATCGTTAGTTATTTTTTTCATTTGGTTTAATAATGGATAACAGTTTAACAATGAGCGTTATTGTTAAATTGTCGCTCTATACTTCCAATATTATAACTTAATTGAAGTTAAAACAATCCACAAAACCTTGTCATAAAATACATTTTTCCAAGTCCGTTATAAAATGTACAGTTTTTTTCATTCATTTGGGTTCATAAAATATGTGATTTCTGAACGCTACAAATAGCGTGAAAAAGGTGCCATAATGGTTCATTTTTTCACTCTTTTGCGTAAAAAAAAGTGTCGTAGCGGTTCATTTTTTAACGCTACTATAAAATTGTTTGCGCAAAGTGTGTCATGAACGCTTCGCAACACGCCGCGAGTTCCGCCGATAAATGTCAAACATTCGTTTCCGATCAAGAAAACTTGATGATTCTTATTTTTTTCATTTAAAAAAAGTATTATTATTTATAAAAATTGGTTAAGGTTTTATCAAATTTATTTAAAGTTACGGACGTAGAAAAATTTTTGTATGAAACTCGAGAGTAAAGCAACTTTTTTACACTTGTAGGGATTGCAATTTTTCCTACTCGTGAAAATAGTAATTTACGTAACAAGTTCCGAAAGTGATATTTTACGGGATGAGTAGGAGTCCCGTAAAATCACTTTTGGAACGTGTTACGTACAATATTTTTTCTGCAGCCGTTTTCGATGTTAATAAAGCAAAAACGCACACTAATGTTTTATGACAAGCGCTGTCATAATTAAATATGAAGTTGATGTTTTTGCCAAGGCCGTCTACATTTATACGCAAAATCGTCCCGAAAATAACAAAAAGCGTCCTGAAAGTAAAGAAATCGTTCCGAAAGTAAAACAAAATCGTCCCGAAAATATCTACTTTCGGTACGATTTATGTAAAGTGGCACTTTCGATTAAATAAATCATTCCGAAAGTTTTATTTTCGGGACGGCTGCAGAAAAAAAATATTACTCACTTGTTGCATAAATAACTATTTTTCTACATTGGTTTAATAATGGTTTATTGTTACATCAAAAACAGTTGAACTGTCATTGTAATTCACACTTCAATTATTTCACAACGGCGCGGCTTGCTGTCATCTTACGATCCATCTCCCCGTGATGGCCATAACAAGATATTCCCGTAACGATACCCCGATCATAAAAGGTGTCTTGAGGTTATTTGAATAATTCGTTTTCTAATGCTAAGGCAGTTTACTCTTGAAATATTACACCTCGTTTAATTCGTGCACGTAATTATTCCTACGCTTAAGCCCCTGGAGTTGTATCTTAAAGCTAAACATTTATTATCGTCCTACGCGCGTCAGTCTCCACCGAAACATCTTTCAATTTCACGAAAATCGTTGCGCCCGGTTGATAAGCCGAGGGTACCCGGGTCTCCGTGCTTGATTACAATGGCGCAATGCATGTATACAATAAAACGTATTCATAAAAACCCACGAGATTTCGTAATCTTGGATGCGCGATGTTCAAATAATTTTATCATTCGGAAATTATTACGAAACTAGGCGTGCAGGCTGTTATAAATTAGTTATTTTTTTGACGAGGCAATAAAGTGCAAGATTTGCTGACGCCGCTGGAGTTCGGTTCCAATTTTCATTATAATTAAAGGTGGAAACTCCAAAGTGGCGAAATCTATTGCTTGAATGCTGTACTGAGCCCAATTCGAGTGACAGATATGGGAATGCCAGCGGCGGCAAATATAATAAAAAATGGTGATGTTACTTTCTCCGACTTTATATTTACGTTTTCATGGGTTTATTTCCAATTGTAATCAGATTTTAAATGTACATCGAGAGGATGACACTGACGTTTAAAACGTCAAAATTATGAAAGATGGAAAAATTACACTTTAAATTCAAAAACTCAGTTTACTCAAAAATTAAAGGGATTTCGAAAAAAACTTATTCTTTATAAACTGTTCATTTTAGCATTCTGTACAATTATTATTAACATAAATTTGCTGCAACTATTATCGTTTTATAATTATAAACCAAAAATTAAAAAAATTAAAATAATTTTTTTTCTCGAATAAAAATGATTTTATGAAAAATATTTTCAAGCAAAAGATGTTAATTTCTTTGTTGTCTTCAATGTTTGTTTAAATGTTTTTGTGATATTTTTCATATTTAAGAAAATATTGGCAAAAAACAAAAGACAGTTAAGGTAAACGCCCACTTCCGGTACACGAAATTTTACCAAAAGCTTTTCAGTTCTTCGGATTATGAAATAAGATGGATGTTCAAAGTTTCATATCAATTGCTCTATTAGTTTTTGAGATATTTTAGTAGTAATTTTCTTTTCAGTTTCGTATAAATATGTTACCCCATTTTTGCCAAGATATGACCTTGAAACCCTCGAAAAATAAGATTTTATTTTTTTAATCACTAAAAATTATTATAATAATCTGAAAAATTCACATATATTTTTTACCCAAATAAAAGTTTATTTAGGGTATTTTTTTTTTAAAGTTTAACCATGTTTTTTTGCCCTTTCTAACCTTGAAAAAATTTATTTCATTTGGTATTTGGGATAAAAATATTTATGATTTTTTTCAGATTTTTATAGTGGTTAAAAACAAAAACCCATTTTCCAGGGTTTCATGGTCTTGACAAAAAAAAATGGTGATGTGGCCATCATGGTACTTTCTCCGATGGTATCATCATTTATATTTACACTCTTATGGTTTATTTTCTATTTAAATCATATTTTAAATGTACATCGAGCGTTTTGTAGACTCGCATGAAACTGACGTTTAAAACGTCAAAATTATGAAACATGGAAAAATTATACTGCAAAACTCAGTTTACTCAAAAACCAAAGAGATTTCGAAAAAAACTTATTCTTTATAAGTTGTTCATTTTGGTATTCTCTACAATTATTATTAACATAAATTTGCTGTAACTATTATCGTTTCATAATTATAAACCAAAAATTAAAAAAATAATAATAAATTTTTTTCTCGAATAACAATAATTTTATGAAAAATGTGTTCAAACAAAATAATTTCATTTATTTATTGTCTTCAATATTTGTTTAAATATTTTTGTGATATTTTTCATATTTAAGAAAATATTGGCAAAAAACAAAAAACAGTTAAGGTAAACACCCACTTACGGTGTACGAAATTTTACCAAAAGCTTTTCAGTTCTTCGGATTATCAAATAAGAAGTATGTTCAAAGTTTCATTTCAATTGCTCTATTAGTTTTTGAGATACAGCGCGCACAGACACACACACACACACACACACACACACACACACAGACACAAAATTTTTTTTTCCAGAAATTGTTGAAATGGCATCTAGGGACCCCAAAACGGATATTTCCGTAAAAAAAATTTTTGAAAAAAAAATCACGATCACAATACTTTCTCGTACTTCGTAACGGAGAAAGTAAAAATGGGTTGTTTATACGAAACTGAAAAAAAAATTAATATTGAAATACTGTATTCCACATTTCACATTCTACGTTTAATTAAAAACAATTTTCATCATATTTTACTAACTAATAAACGTATTCGATACGTTTACAAATGAATGCGTGTTCAACACGTGTGAATAATACTTTTGAAATTTCTTAGGCGATGCAAACTCATTCGCAGAATAAATATTTATTAAAGTTTCAACACATTCAAGGAATGTTTTTGAATTTTTTTTATTCTATTTTGGTATCTACAAATATACACCGATTGAGTTAAAATTGGATAAGTATCTATGTTAAATGTAAATTTACTGGACTATTTATAAATGTTCCCCTTCCGATGATAATTTATAAATACGCCAATAGTACAGTATTTTTAAATATTGTCGTGAATTGTTCAATAATATTTTAAAGTATAGTCCACTTTTATTTTTAAGTTATACAGGATGTATTTGAAATAACGAACAGGCTCGTAACCACAAAGAGATTATATTATTTTTAAACAATATTCGCAATTATTTCGTTTATAACTGTAACAAAAAGCCCGCAATTAATTATTAGAGTTAATAAGTGAAAATACGCAACATGTTTGGGGGCAGTGGTAATATGACCTAATTTTTAAACGGCATCGGCTTTAGATATCGAATTACAACAAGCGCGTAGGAAATATCTGAGTTCGGCTCTTTAAGCTTCAATGAACTTGAGGACTGTTTACCTTTTACAAAAAAAAAAAAACGTTGCGATAACACTTCAAATTTCGGAGGCAAGAAATCGTATCTCGCGTTTTAAATAAACAAACACACATTCCATGCAGACCTAATTAAATGAGAAAAGCTTCGGTTCTCAAAATGTTTAAAAAACCTCGAAAAATTAGGAAAAATTCAAAATGTTTTTTTCGAATAAATTTTGACAGAAATGAGTTCACAAATATTTTGTGTATATGCCCTTGAATGCCTGTTCGTTATTTCAAATACAAAAAACAAAATTTGACAATAGTTTAATTGCCTGCATATTTCTCAATTATTATTCTTAAGCAAACAGGTGCGTGGTATGCCGTCGTATACTTATTTAACACGAGTGCTTCCACTTTTAATTCCACACGATTGTCGTCGTGAACTGTGGAATATGCAATTGAAATTTCTCGTTTAATATTTACTGTTCCTCGGGCGCTGATTGATGTTTCCTTCGGATGGTTTCCTTAAATGGCATTTCTGTTAATGATTTGTGCATAGAAGAGAATCGAAGGAATTTTAAATTAGTTCCACAACACCATAATAAATCGCCATATTGTTTGTTATTCATGGCGAACAGTTAAACATGAAATTCCTCGCAATATAACTTGTAATGTGCCCATATTTTATCGTGAATTTATAGTTCATCCGTGTGTTTTATTATATTACGTCATAACTGTTGTTAATTGCGCTATTATTTGCAAAAATAGAAAACGATTCAAGTAACATTCTCGGATTAATAGATGTAAAGGGACAAAAATTTCAGTTGAAAAAATTGTATCTCACGAATTGAAAAAAATTGTAAAAAAATTATCACGATAGGAATTAGCTTCAAAATCTCCAAATATCCTCAGAATTAATGTATTCTTGCAACAATGAAAAAAAAACAGTCGCACCCCAGCTGGAAACAAAATGGCAAGACTTCAAACAAAAATTTCAGTTGAAAAAATTGCATCTCACGAATTAAAAGAATTCGTAAAAAAATTATCACGCCAGGAATTAGCTTCAAAATCTCCAAATATCCTCAGAATTAATGTATTCTTGCAACAATGAAAAAAAAAAACAGTCGCACCCCAGCTGAAAACAAAATGGCAAGACTTCGAACAAGAATTTCAGTTGAAAAAATTGCATCTCACGAATTAAAAGAATTCGTAAAAAAATTATCACGCCAGGAATTAGCTTCAAAATCTCCAAATATCCTCAGAATTAAAGTATTCTTGCAACAATGAAAAAAAAACAGTCGCACCCCAGCTGAAAACAAAATGGCAAGACTTCGAACAAGAATTTCAGTTGAAAAAATTGCATCTCACGAATTAAAAGAATTCGTAAAAAAATTATCACGCCAGGAATTAGCTTCAAAATCTCCAAATATCCTCAGAATTAATGTATTCTTGCAACAATGAAAAAAAAAACAGTCGCACCCCAGCTGAAAACAAAATGGCAAGACTTCGAACAAGAATTTCAGTTGAAAAAATTGCATCTCACGAATTAAAAGAATTCGTAAAAAAATTATCACGCCAGGAATTAGCTTCAAAATCTCCAAATATCCTCAGAATTAATGTATTCTTGCAACAATGAAAAAAAAAACAGTCGCACCCCAGCTGAAAACAAAATGGCAAGACTTCAAACAAAAATTTCAGTTGAAAAAATTGCATCTCACGAATTAAAAAAATTGTAAAAAAATTATCACGATAGAAATTAACTTCAAAATCTCCAAATATCTTTAGAATTAATGTATTTTTGCAACAATGAAAAAAAACAGTCGCACTCCAGCTGGAAACAAAATGGCGAGACTTCAAACAAGAATTTCAGTTGAAAAAATTGCATCTCACGAATTAAAAAAATTGTAAAAAAATTATCACGCTAGGAATTAGCTTCAAAATCTCCAAATATCCTCTATTTTTGCAACAATGAAAAAAAAACAGTCGCCACCCGCAGGAAACAAAATGGCAAGACTTCAAACAAAAATTTCAGTTGAAAAAAATTGCATCTCACGAATTAAAAAATTGTAAAAAAATTATCACGCTAGGAATTAGCTTCAAAATCTCCAAATATACTCAGAATTAATGTATTTTTGCAACAATAAAAAAAACAGTTGCAAACAAAAACACTCAAAACAAGAATTGCAGCAGAAAAAATGCATCTCGTGAAGTAAAAAATATCACGCTACGAATTAATTGGTCTGATATTGATTAATACGCATGTACAACTAGGATATTGCTGTTTATACTGAAATGTTATTAATTAACGTTTCAAACGTTAATAATCTGCGGCAATTTCACGCATGATGTCTCATCATTCATTTGCTTCGAGGCGCTCAATTTAATAACATTGTGCTGGGCAAACAAATTAATTGAAACACATTGCTATTATTAACGGTGCCGTTAGAAACCGCATGCAAAATCTCATGATGTAATTCAAACTCGCGTATACAGGGTGTTACAAATTCGATTCGGCATCAGCATTGCTAATCGCTGTAACTATAAGAGACAGAGTTGGTTAAATTAAGGTAAAGTTACATGTTGTAATTTGTTAAAAATAAATTTAAAATATTCCAACTACTTAAAAAAAATTGTGATGTGGCCATCATGTTACTTTCTCCGACTTGATGGCATCATAGCCATTTATATTTACGTTTTCATGGTTTATTTTCAATTGAAATCATATTTTAAATGTACGTCGAGAGGATGAAACTGACGTTTAAAACGTCAAAATTATGAAAGTTGGAAAAATTATACTTCAAATTCAAAAACTTAGTTTATTCAAAAACTAAAGGGATTTTGAAAAAAACTTATTCTTTAGAAGTTGTCTTATATAATAAATTTAGTTTCCATTTCTCATACTCTCCTTATATATACGTAAACAACATACCATCGTTAAGTGAAGATTAAGTAATATAATTCCACCGCGGCACGAATTCTTGTATATGACACACTTTATATTTCAAATTTCTGATTTACTTGATAAGGAATTAATGGGTGTCTTCTGGTGATCCTACCGGACGGTAATTAATTTCGACGTTTTATCGAGATATCCCGAGATGGTTGGGCGGTCGTAAAAAGATACACAACATCTCCTGGACTAGTTTCACGTGTACGTATTAGGTTGACAAATGGTATTTGTAGCATAACCGTATGCAGAACTTGTCTTTTAACTGGAATCGTACGTGCCCATTCATTGATGCACTCGGATCATTAATAAACAATAAAAAGGAATAATTAATATTTGTCAAAGATGTGGAACGTGTGCAACGAAACTGTTTACTGTTTTTTGGGTGATTAATATTTATGGGACGGCCAAGGTGTTCGCTCATGTGATGTGCATATTTTTTAGCTAACAAGTACAAAGAAGTCGAATAAATTCAACGTAAAAGATAAATCACATTTGCACGAATTATTAAAATTGAAAAAAATAACTAAAATATAACTAAATCATAGCTATTGTTAGCCTGTTAAATGCCTATTGACCGAAGGTGTTTCTGTCTAGGTTTTTCAGTCTTATCGCGTTAGTCGAAAAAATATATATTTACGATCATCAAAACTTGTATAAAAAAGTTAATAGCTGTTGAATACTGAATGTTCACAATAAGTCTTGGTGGAATATCAATTACTCACTGGACACTATCTCATTACTTTATAAAAGCATATAGTAAATCTATAATATTACTGTGATAAAATTACTTTCAACGCCTTCGCTACTCTATAAATTTCAAGAGAATGTGTTGGATTGTTGGTATTACTAAAAATATTGGTAAGATAGTTGTGCGGACAAAATATTTGCAAGAATAGCCATAAATCACCGTCAGGCTTAGTGCAGCTATAAGAAGGCCGCACCTAACCGATACAATTCATAAAAGCGACGCCCACTTAGCAGTTAATGATTGATTAATGCCTTATAACGTTAATCCATTCGATACGAAAAATGCATTCCGTTACCCACGTGTAATTGTATCCTTTAGAGCAGCGATTCTCAACGTGGTTCATATTCCTCAAAAGAAAACATAATATTGGAGGGGCATAGAAAAGTTTTTTTGGTTGATGGTTGATGGGAATTCGGGTTAAGGAAGTGCGGATGATTTGGGAATTGGCGTTACCATCTAGGGCATTCTGCCACAACCGATTGTTTGTAATAATTTTCATATTTGGATGAAAGGACAACTACTTAAACATCCATGGACCCGCACGGCCATTTTTCAATCAGAAAAAGTGACCGCACGGATGGGACTCGAACCCACGACCACGAGGCCCGTGAGCAGGAGCTCTACCCACTAGGCCACCGCGGCCCCCGCACGCAGAGAAGTTAAAAAAGTTAATTCTGATCATCAACTTTGAGTTTTGCCTTGCGCCATTTTTCCTTTAAGGTAAAGTTGGAAAAGTTTTAATCGGTAATTTCTAAAGACACACTTTCTAAGATTGACCTGTCAAATTTTCATCCAGTTTTCAGATTGGGCATAGAATCTATAACCATATTTCAGCAAAATGTCAGTTGTTGATCGTCATTGCTTAAAGCTTAAATTACATTATACTAGATTCTAGATTCTCGTTCAAGTTTTGCTTTCGATTTCCATTCGATTTATAGTTCATTGCATTCGATATAGAGGGCGCCGCTAGCGGACGACGTAATTACCAACTCACTAAATAAAAAGTATTTGTGTTCGCGTGTCCAAGTCCAAGTGAGGCTAAAAGTTGAGATTGTAAAAATGAATAAAATTGAATACAACATCACGAAAACTGTCAGGTTATATAGGTTATGTTGCTTGCACAAACAACTTATGCTTGTTGTTTTTTTTTTCGTCGTTGGCAGTACCGAACTTGGACCAATATCGAAAGGAAAATAGGACCGGCTGCATATTTGTATTCCAGAAACTTGAACGGAAATTGGATGGAATTTTCTCATACTAGATTGTCTAGTACGAAAAGATTGTCTAGACGAAAAAAGACGGAAAAAGTATAATGTAATTGAAGCTTTAGAATATGACTTGATAGCTTGTTCGATAGTGGATTTGTATGAGACATTGCAAAATCACGCGAAGCCAAAATGATTCGTGAAAAGAGTCAAAACAGATCGTACGTAGAGGCGTTTCATTAAATCCTCGACTGGCCGTAAATGGTTCGGCACGGCACGGTAATTAAATTCTTTTGAAGTTGATTAGCATTTGATTGACGAAATGGTCACTCGATTTTCTGTCGAGTTGTCCGCTCACGCCCCGTCGAATTACGTGAAGCAGATGACGTCGGTGATTTCACAAAGACAACTAAAATTTAATGAATACTGATCGAATAAATTAAATAAATTAATAAAGGCGACATACAGGCTGAATAGATAAATATTTAACTCTTACTAAGACTATAAACAAATAACTTATTGAAACGACAATATTGATCCTTTACATTTGTAGGCTTTTTAATTATTTTTAATTATTTTCCGCTACCGACAACGTAAATAAGCATTGCATCCATGGTTACGGGTACCGTAAGTGGCTGATAACATTTGTGGTGTTTGTTGTCCTTGGCGACGGAACTTAATTTTTATGTGGTAAGTAAAACACATGTGTTGAGAATTTTCACAAATTGTCTCAACACACGTGTTTTACTTACCACATATATTATGGAATTTCACCAAGTAACAGCCTCATCAATTCAATACTTAATTTTTACTTACGGAAAATAATGAACAGAAACGTAATGCTCCAACATATTTTCCAACACATTCGTCTATACCTATAGCATCGGCATCCTTTTTACATAACCACTGCTTATAAGAGTCGTAACAGGACACATACCTTTTTCGATTGTTGTCGGTAACAGGTTCTAACACGCAATATTCGCAGCTTCGTTTGCACCCATGCCCGCAGAAACTGTCACTGGATTGACACAAACAAACAAAATTCGATATTGTTTTGTCGGTTGCTGAGTTGCCATAGGACGCATGGGTGACTATAAAAATTTGAATCCCAAATGTTACAAGCCGTATTTTAGAATATTTTCTGATCTTTTTTTAAATATTATATTTCCGGTAGCGGAAAAAAATTAATAAGCAACACGGAACGTAATGACAATTTCGGCAGGCGACGAGCCTCGGGCCCGCCTCAATTCGTATTCGCCTGCCTTAAATGTTAATACGTCTTTACGTTCCTTGTTGCTTAAACAACTATTAAATTCCAAATATTTCAAGCATTCATCAATGTATATGTGCACAGTATTATACAATAAATTACCAAAAGATATGAAAAAATGTACAACTTATAACAAGTTTAAAATACAACTTAAATATTTCCTTATACAAAGGTGCTGTTACAAAATTTCTGATCTGTGATATTTATCTATACATTTGTTTCTACCATCACTTTTCTTCGACATTTAGAGATTCAAATAGTTGATCCGACTGTAATAGTTTTTTTTTAAGATTTAACGAAATATTTCTAATTTTAATGTGTAACTTTTTTAATGTATAATTTTAACCCATTTTTTTACGATTTAAGATTTTAATGTGTTTGTACTGTTACCTATTTATGATTTTAATTTACCAACTTAGTTTTAAAAATAATTATATATTGATAATCACATCCACCGCAAATGTATTTTATAGTGATTATATTATGTACTTTATAACGAGTGTAATGTGTATTTTGTAAATGGTAGCAAAAGTGAAATAAATAAATGAAATGAAACGAAATGAAATTTACAAGTATATTACAGATGGTCGCAACCATCTTCTTGATCAAAATAGCTACATTTGACATTCCAATTCCTTTATTGTGAAAAAAAGAATTTGCATAGATGTGCAAGTTGAGCTCGTGATAAGAATGCAAGCTTCATTGTTAAGGGTGTCCACAATCTAATCGTACATACATCTGTCATTCAAATTGCACATTCGAACAAAAAACGATTAACCTTGCAATGTAATTCTGCACATAATTTAATACGCGGGTATCATTTTACCCGATAAAATATCGTAACGTGAGAGTGGTGCAGGTGACTCGACGATAAACACTTGGGGATTCGTCGTATTTATCAGTAAATTCCGCGTAAACATTTTCTTAGATTGTCGTCATACGAAATAAACTGTAATACACTGGAGGAAAAAAATTCGTGAAATTTCGACCATTTTCAAACCGCCATAACTTGGCGTATTTTCAATCGATTATGATGAATCTTTGAGGGAAAAAACTTTGAAGCGCCATGCATGCAAACTTAAGCGTAACCCCTTCCGCCCCCCTCTAGCACCCCTGTGAAAAAAAAAGTTTTTTCAGGAAACCATGTCCAACTTTGTCTATGGAATTGGAAAAATTTTGTCGACTCGATCCACCATGAAGGCATTAAAATTTGATCAATTTCCTATGCGGGACTCGAAGAACGAACTTCCTACGACGATTTGACACCAAGTTATGGGTGTTTGAAAAAAGTGCATTTTGAGTTTTTTTTGCACATAACTCGGCGAATTTTCAACCAAATTTGATGATTCTTACGGGAAAAAATCTCAAGAACTGAAAAGCTCTTGCTAAAATTTTGGAAAAGGTGTTTACCTTAACTGTTTTTTGTTTTGTCGCTTTAGTTTTTAAGTAAACTGAGTATAAAGTATAATTTTTCCATCTTTTATAATTTTGACGTTTTAAACGTCAGTTTCGTCTCCTCGATGTACATTTAAAATATGATTTAAATAGAAAATAAACCATGAAAGCGTAAATATAAATGATTCTATTAAGTCGGAGAAAGTAACATAATGGCCACATTTCCATTTTTTATTTTCAAGTTTACCAAAAAATATTTCAAATAAAATTTGTTGGATTAGAAGTGCTTTATACAAATATCACATTGAATTTATTCTACGCGACCACGTATAAGCGCAATGATGTACAATTTCAGTTTCTTTAACGGTGACCTATTTTTTTTATTTAATTTTTGAAATCTGCAGGTCTTTTCGAACAACTTAGAAAACATATATTGTTTGTAAAATGGATGTACCGTTAATTAAATAAATAAATAAGCTAAAAATTTCGACAAAATCCAATAATTGCAATAAATCTAAACTGGGGAAATACGGTATTTGCAATATTTTAGGGATACATTGTTGTTTTTTTTAAGAATAGAATGTATTCGCTGTTAATAAAATTCAGCGGTACACCACAAGACATTTTGTTTTGTTCCACTAAGCGTACAAAATATCCTTATAATTCAGCAGTCTAGCTCGTAACAGAAACAGTTATGCGGTGTCTGCGGTCGCTCAAGTTATTAGACAAAAAATATTTAGAACCTTTGTCGGTATTCTTTTATCCTGGTCGATTTTAAAATTACTTTGTGCATTATTTTCCAATGCCCCGTGAAGACAATGTAAACTAAATAATGATATATTAAACAGATATGACCTGTGTAAATCTATGTATGTGCACCAATAAATTAATTGAATTGAATTGAACAGATTTGTGGTCGAATATGCAATGAAATTAAACATTTTCTCGTGTCCTGAATTACTTGTTTACTCACTCATTCATGTAGGGTAATGTGCATTGTCAGCGTATTTACTGGACAATCAATATTGAATTAATCAAAATCCATCAACTTCATAACAGAAGGGGACATTTACATCCTAATTTCTGTTAGGATGTAAATGTTAACTGCCCAGGACGTTTCATTGACTTCAACTTTGATATTGACATGGACGCAAATGTACGTCTAATACAGAATGTTTGCTATTATGATACTTGAAAATTATCATGTTGAAATATAAGTTAATTCTTTTATAAATACTACTATTTGCTCAATGATAAAACATGATAATTTCTTATGTACCTAATTACATATGTGCGTATTTTTAACAATGCCTCACAGGGATTTATAGGACAACCTAATACATATTAAAATGTGTATGCTTGTTAATTGTTTTTCTATTACAATTATGTCAGCATTTGCTTTGGCAGGCTTTAAGTTCACGCCCTTCTGAACAGCTGCTCGAATAATCGTTTGTAATTCTCGAAGAGTTTGTAGCATTCTTCCAGAAGCAACTTTTAATTTTAAATAACCTTTAGGAGAAAAAGCATTGGTAAAATTTACTATTTAAAATATATACATCTACAGATCTTTAAAGTCAAACTGGCTAATATGGAGGCGGGCCGCGCACCGAGAATCCAAGCGAGAGGAACATATACGAGGGAAGTCCGATATTAAAGGTACAAGCCAAAATTTTATTTTGTTTATTTTTGTTAGCTTCTCGTTCGCTACTGAATTCAGTCGTGCACACAACAACGCTCCAGACTCTACAACCATGCGTCAACCTGACTAGACATATACGTATATGACGGCAATATTTGTGTTTCACAGGTACCTGTAACTTTAATATCGGACCCCCGCGTACAATTGCCTGAGTACAGAACGGCAAATTTAAGTTGGCCAGACGCGCAGAGAGGAAGTGAAAGCTCTCTCTGTACTGCCAGCCGAATACAGTCTCTGTAATAAGCAAGCACATATTCTTCGCGTGCGCTATTCATTTACAACTCTATCGGGCGCTCTCCTCCACATAATTGAATGTACCAAGCGGGCGAACTCTTCACGAAATCTATCGAGAGCGCCCTTCGAAGGTTCCGCCCACAATTTTACCACTGCGCAACGGCAAGTTACGTTTGCCGTCCAGTACAAACGAAGAGAAAAATCCAACGTTCGGCTCATACACCTATGTACGTGCCACCCGCAGGATGATAATTTTTGTCATTGAATATCCCAAGCGAACGCATTCCATATTATACCGATGGCCTTCTACCAACCTACGTCCACCCATTTGCCACGGCGCAACTGGCCAATTTGATATTGAACCATTATAGATATGTCATCACTGTGAATCACTCTGTAAACACCTCCCTATTTGAGTATATTTTAGGAAACCTATCGTAAATTACTGCATATCAACACCTGGACGAAAAAGGCCGACGGTAATTTGAAATAATTATTTTTTTCTCCGAAGGACCGTGGACGCGGGTTTCCCTGAACCATTTACCACACCGCCGATACCCTCTAACCAACTGGGCAACGTTTACGGACCCCGCATTGTTATTATATCATCATTTCCAAGACACCGTCGTAAAATATATGCCGTATCCGGTAAATCAAAAAATAAAATCTCCGCCCGAGGGCACCCCCTATAATTTCTGCTCGCGCCGGCAAACGGTTGCCTCGCGTTGGTAATGATCCGATCAATCAAACAGCTGATGTATTGTTCTCGCAATCAGAACGCCCACCTGTTTGAGTAGTGAATGGGCCTCTCGATAGATTGGATTTAGATGTTTATGTGATTATGTATATATTTTATGTCGGTAGGTAGAAATGGAGCAATCTGTATATTAATTTTAATAACAGTAATAGCTTACGATTTAATCATCGTGCGGTTTAGATTTTTTTAATAAGTGAGGGATACAAATTACCATCCCAACAGTGGATTTCACAAAGGTGGCTTAAATTGACGTAACACTGGTAATATATTTTCGGCTGTGTAAACAGAATGCACAATTTGAGGTTAGGTTGTGCGATTACATTACACATATTTTAATTGATATTTATTCTGTCACGAATTCTTTTCTATTTAGATGTATTTTTACTTTGGTGTTGAAGAAAAGCTAAAGATATGTCTTCAGCAACCTTTTCAATATTACATTTATCGTAAAGATGAATGAATTCAGGAGGCGGGAGCTTGAGTTGGGATTGTAAGTTAAGGTCGAATCAAATAGAAAGATGATCAGAAAAGAGATCAGGAATTAGTTTAATTGAGTAGATAAGGTGACGGATATTTGAGGTACACAGAAAGACGACGGGATTGTACAGTGGTTTTCAGCCATAATAAATGTGGGGGGAGTAGGGATTTGTTGTTTGATGATCAGGAATCGTTATTAAAAAAGTTCAATTTTTTTTTCCATTTTAAAATTTTCTTTGCGAGCGCGGTTAATATTCACATTTGTTCTTTGGCGAAAACTTTTTCTGAAGCGTCTTAATGAGATCTTTCGAATGACGCATAGAAATCCCGAATCGGACCGGTGGTTTTCTCAAGAAATCATTTTGAATGCAATTTTTAAGCAAAAGTGAGAAGAGTTGTTACAAAACATGGATTTTTCTCTATTCCAATATTATAGAATACCTATTGCTTCTAATATTTTGTAACAAATACATACAGAGTGACCTGATAATACAGAGCTACGTATTATAATTATTTTTCGCATCTTATTAAATAATATAAACGTTAAAAAATCACTGAATAAAATACTTACTATGTTTTTTTACCACAATTTATTTGATGTATGTACAAATATTTCATATACATACATATCACG
Organism: Ocypus olens; assembly: GCA_910593695.2. NCBI lineage: Eukaryota > Metazoa > Arthropoda > Insecta > Coleoptera > Staphylinidae > Ocypus > Ocypus olens. The sequence goes on from OU343056.1 coordinate 56,114,824, forward strand.
ACTTAAGTTTCGACATTTTACTGTCATTATCAAGAAATATTTGTACATACATCAAATAAATTGTGGTAAAAAACATAGTAAGTGTTTTATTCAGTGATTTTATAATAAATTACCACGTAGTAACGGTCGCAACCATCACCATGATTAATATAAACGTTGTTAAATCGTTTTTGATTGAGAAAGTTGTCCATTATTCGACCGAATCATTTTCTCAGCAGGAGACGTCCAATCAAATGATACCGATTTCATTGCCCAACAGGTGACGTCCAATGAAATGATAGCGGTTTTATTGCCAAACAGTTTAGTTGTTACTATGGTTACGATTTGTTTTTTGTCAGCGAACTGCCGCAATTTCCAAATAGAAAGATTATTCGTTATTACAAACAGAAAAATCTTTAGGTAATCATTTATTTCTTATTTGCTTTCCAAAATTCGTATTAAATGGTATCGACTTTAAACTGTATCGCCAGGGAAGCGGCAAGCGCTGAAGTGTGGTTTCGCTGAAAATTCAAAAAAAATGTTTTTTTTTTAAGTTTGTTGAATATTTGAACAATAAAAAATAGAAAAAAAATAATATTGATATAATTTAATTCCTTAAAAACTTTAATGCAATCATAATACATTTACCCTTAAAATTAACTTTTAGTTTTGAAAATGCGTCTATTTTTGCGTGAGTTATGAATAATTTGTAGATTCATATTTTAAGTTGTCAAACACTTATCAAAACAAAAAATCGAAAACAAAATTGAGTTCCTCAAATAATTTAATGCACCCACAGAACGACTCCCTTTTAAAATTATCTTTGATTTTTGAAAATGTGTTCATTTTTGGGTGTTATGAATTTTTGAAAATTAAGATTTCAAGTTGGCGAAAAAAATACTGATATGATAGAATTTCTCAAAAATGTTAGTAAGTATATTCGCAAAACATCTGCCTTTAGAATCAACTTCGATTTTTGCGCGGGTTATAAATTTTAAAAAATGATTTTTTTAAGTTTGTCGAATATTTGAACAAAGAAAAAATAGAAAAAAAATAACTCTAATTATAATACATTTACCTTTAAAATTAACTTTGAGTTTTGTTTTTTTTTTGCGTGAGTTATGAATTTTTGTAGATTAATATTTTAAGTTGTCGAACACTTAAATAAAAACATATGTTTTTTTGAAAGTTCATATTTAAAGTTGTTGAACACTTGAACAAAAACAATATTTTTTTTATTATATTCGTAAAACATCTACCTTTAAAACTAACTTTATTTTTTTTGTAAATGTGTCACTTTTTCTGTAAGTTATGAATTTTTGAAAATTAATATTGTAAGTTGTTGAACATTTAAACAAAACAAAAATCGAATAGATGATAAATTTTGATATGAGAAGAGTTCTTCAAATATTTTAGCATATTCACAGAACATCTACCTTTGAAACTAGCTTTAATGTTTGATTGAAAATGTGTTCATTTTTCCGTGAGTTGTGAATTTTTTTTAAATTAATGTTTTTTTCTCTTGTAAAATAGATGTTTTTAAAATAAAGTTTAAATATAAATGACGCTAGTTTTCTCAATGATTCAACATAATTCCGTTAGAAAATCCGCTAAAACGAAAATTATTCCGCAATTCGGATTTAAAATCCGCCAGATCTAGCGGATTTTCCGCTGACTTGGCAACACTGGTTGCGACCATAGTAATTCATATTTAGGCACAGAATAAAACATTTACTATATAATTTATTTTTATGTTTATACAGGGTCTTTCCTATTGCTTTTTCCGTGAAACAAAGTTTTAGTTTAAAAATCTTTTTGCCGTAAAATTATTTTCAAACATAAAGGGTGTCCTAATTTCGTGGTAAACAAAAACACGCATTTCTTTAAATAAATTACCCTGTATTTATGCAAGTTTTCTGAAGAAATTTGGACCTACATTAGTCTCACAGCTACGGTCGTCGTTGAATAATTATGCCGTTATAAACCAATTAAGTAACCGTCAGGATAGAGAAACAATTAGGGCGACATCTATCACCGATATATGTAAATAATTTCAGAACGTAGTAACATTTTCGACGATAGATGTCGCCCTAATTGTTTTTCTATCCTTAAATTGTACTTGTATTGTCAACTAAATCATATATATTGTACTTTTATTTTTCTATTTTTACTGTGATTTACTGTCACTAGCATATTTTTCGACTTGTGTAAAACTATAGTTACTGACACCAATAAATATATTATATTATTATTATATATTATATTATTAACACTTGATTGGTCACAAGTTCATAGCAAAAAAAATCGCGGTTTTGATTTTAAAAAATGCTGAGGTATTGAACGTGTTTTTGATTCTGATGATTTATTTGTTAAAATGTAAATAATTTATTTTATTTTAAAAGGTATTCAGGAATATTCATAACGAGTTAACGAAAACTGCCAAAATCCTTCAAATTCAAAGGCGACAAATTCGCGTTTTCGATTTATAAAAATTGCCGAGGCGTTAAAATGTGGAAAATTTGGTGTGTTTTAAGTAAATATGAATAAATATTCATGCCAGAGTATGAAAATTGACAAAATCTATAGGTCCATATTTATACTAGGCACTACATTCAAATCAGTTTATAGTGAAACATTACTATCGATGGCAGCCCTGCATTTCGTTATATTCAATCTGATATTTATTTTTATCTAACCGCAGTTACAATCGATAATTGCAATAAGTGCGGCTTCCTTATTGCGCGGAATGGATGGACGGATAAAACGTCGGAAACTTCAACCGGAAATTATTTCGAGCAAAATAACATTGCAGATAAAGCGAGTGCTAAATTTCCTGTTTATAGCAGAAGTGAAACAAGATGAATCACGAAACGATTTTCGATTTCTTTCTACACCAGCAAAATTAATCAAAATTTAGTATTTACGATTTTATACTAAATCGAAAAAAAAATATTATTATTTTCCAAGAGCTTGTTGATGGGTTCAGAAAAAAAGTTATAGAGAAATTCAAGATCTTTAAAAGCGTTAGAATCGCCCCTCAAAATGGGCGATTGCAGAAAACAGAAAGTTTAGCCTAATAATAATAGTAATAATAGTGTTTATTGTACTAAAATATTTACACTCGTCAAAAAAAAATATAGGTTATAATAACATGCTTACAGGACGGCAAACGTAACTTGCCGTTGCGCAGTGGCAAAATTGTGGGCGGAACCTTCGAAGGGCGCTCTCGATAGATTTCGTGAAGAGTTCGCGCGCCTTGTACATTCATTTTCAAAAGTGACAGCGCCCGGTAGAGTTGTAAATGAATAGCGCACGCGAAAATATGTGCTTTATTATTACAGAGACTGTACTCGGCTGGCTGTAGAGAGAGAGAGAGAGAGCTTTCGCTTGCTCTCTGCGCGTCTGGCCAACTTATATTTGCCGTCCTGTATTTCAAAAGGTATAATTTAAAAACTCATCAACTTTGAAAACCATATGTATCTCTTATTAGCATCACCATAAACACTTTAAAAGCATAAAATCTTACAGCCAATCCTCGATGGCTCCTACAAGATAAGCATTCAAACAAAATCACGCTTAAACGGCTGACTTCAAACATGATAACGTGATTGTAACAAGAAAATAATTAGAGATGATATTTTGCACCTGTCAAAAAAATAATGTTATGGTACGACCTATTTTTTTTTTTGGCATAGGTTTGGCCATTCAACCACTAACGATGAAACGACCTATTATTTACCAATTTGCCGAAATTCGAATCACAATCTCATAACTTGTAATTAATTAAAAAATAAAGTCAATCCGTTACAATGATATTCGTAACCGTTCAATAAAAACAGAAATAAAGTTAATTGATTTATAATTTGTTGGTTGATAATTTGCAATTTCAAAGGATCCGTGCGCGCTGGTGTTGCCGGAGAGGGAAGACCACGCGCCTGCACAGATTCATTCAACACGTTCCGTTCAGCATTCAGTATTCTACGTGCGGTCATCGCGTCCGCTTCTCTGGTTACAAGTTTTTTTTTTTTGTGTGCGGTTTTTGGTTTTCGTGTGACTTCAAATGACCGTCTAAAGACGATTGGTAAGTAATCGGTCTCTTAATGACACCGCATTCCGTTTATAAATCATTAGTGTAATTAACACCGCAGCACATGGTGAACGTCAATTTGGTTTTTGTGATAAAAAAAAAGTTCTTATTTCAAAAAAATTCCAAATGCGCACGTTTTCTATTTTGCGTTATTTTAAATAACATGAGTATAAATTTAATTTTTAGTAATTTGTACTGGACATTGTTTTCTTTGCTCCAAAATGTAAGGGTTTCCCCGTCAGCAACTGACTACACTGATGAGACCTGAAAGGTCGAAACCGGTCTGTAGGTGTGCTGATGGGGGAAAAATATTTAATGTTTAATAAATTATTGGATTTATTACATTTAATGGTTTTTCGGCATTTCCAGCCGACGTAAAAAGAAATTTTGCTTGTCTCGGTTCCTGTAAGTCTAACAAATAATTTTCACGAACAAAATTAAATTAAATTGAATCGTTTTTCGGCCGATTTAGTAACATCTGTATTAATACACATATCCACATCAAGCAAAACCATTGTTACTTTTGCCTGAATACGGTAGCAACAGTGTAAAGTATGAAATAAATAAATGTATGGAACCGATTTCATTCGCAGTTTTTCAACAACATCCCTCTGTAAAACATAAATCAAATTTCGATATTCAATTGTAATACTTCTTTAAAAAAAGTTCCACTCCATTACAAATTTATTTTGTAAGCAATTCTGGAGGCTTTCAATTGGTGATTCTCTTTAAATAATTCAAATAAAAACGAATAATAAAGTTTTATTTGAAATTTATTTTTTGTATGTTTAGGATCAAGCACCAACTTTTATAAAGAATAAAATTTTCTGAGAAATTAATAATAAAAAAGTTTTGTTCTTATCGAGCAATAATTATTATTTTCCCATTGGACGACAAACTACACACCGGTTTCGGACTCTTATATCTCGTCAGCGCTGCAGTGTCGTTAATGGGGAAACGGATTCGCAACGAAGGATATAATTCAGTCGCCTGAATTTGTCTATAAAGCGTTTTACCGCCTTATCAACATTATCAGTATTCTGAATTTGTTTTTTTTGTATTGTTTATAATGCAAATGCGGCTGACTAATAATATGAAAACAGTGGCAACAGATACATATTTATAAGTAAAACAGTAAACAGACATATTTGATGAAGCTTATAATTTTTTGTAAGGTGTGAGCCACTGAATATTGCTGCCGAGATGCCCATGAATGAGAGAGAGAGAGAGAGAGAGAGAGAGAGAGAGATAGAGAGAGACATAGCAGTCATGTCTGAGATTATTTTTTTTTAATTCAAGTGAACTAATCTAGTCTTCTATGGCGTGAATTGTCAAATTAAAATCAAACTGACAAGTCGAGACAATTTGCGTTATTCACGCACATAGTGGGTTACAATATTTTATTTTCTCTACTAACACTTTCTTGCGTAGATATTAGTTCCAATAGCTTGTAGGCTAAATGTCCTAATTTTTAATATTTATTTATTTATTTATTTATTCTCAACAGGCATTATGCCTAATTACAGAGAAAATTACATTATAACTTAACATACAACATGGAAGTGAGTCTAGACAATGAAAATAAAAGAAAAAAGAAAAACTAAATTAAATGCGAAACCTATGCCAAAAAACAAAAAAAAATGCGAAACATCGACGACATTCCTAATTTATCTCACAGCCAACTCTGAATAAAAATCTTGTGGCTCACAAGTTACGTTTAGAAGCTTCACAACAATGTTGCAACTAATAAACGGAAGATGTACTTATACGAAAAATCGACGTTCATTAAACATAGTTGGGTTTACTGAAAAATGTCAAAGAAATCATCAAAAAACAAGTGCTTCATTTCAGACAGTGGCGGATTTAATAATGCCAAAATGAGCAATTTCTCACCACCTTTTCAAAGAAAAATTAATAAATCAAAAAAATCCTTTCTATACCACCGTCAAATCGGAGAAAGTTGCATGATGGCCACATAAATATTTTTGTTGGTTTGAAAACAGTAATTTGTTTCATTTGTTTTTTGAAATATAGGTGAATATCTTGTAAACGGTTTAAGATATTCAAAAAATGATTTTAAATTCTTATTCTCCAGCATGTCTAGATGCTAATTCAACAAGAAAACCGTATTTGGTTTTATTTGTTTTTGGCATATAGGCGAATATCTCGTGAACGGTTGAAGGTAATCAAAAAACGAATTAAAATTCTTCTTCTCCAGCTTCTCGAGATGCTAATTCAACAAGAAAACAGTAATTGGTTTCATTTGTTTTTTAACATATAGGTGAATATCTAGTAAACGATTGGAGATATTAAAAAAATGATTTCAAATTCTTATTCTCCAGCATGTCGAGATGCTAATTCGACAAAAAAACAGTATTTGGTTTCATTTGTTTTTTTAACATATAGGTGAATATCTCGTAAACGGTTCCAGATATTCAATAAATGATCGCAAATTCTTATTCTCCAGCATGTCGAGATGCCAATTCAACAAGAAAACAGTATTTGGTTTCATTGGTTTATGGCATATAGGCGAATATCTCGTGAACGGTTGAAGGTAATCAAAAAACGAATTTAAATTCTTCTTCTCCAGCTTCTCGAGATGCTAATTCAACAAGAAAACAGTAATTGGTTTCATTTGTTTTTTGACATATAGGTGCATATCTCGTGAACGGTTGAAAATATTCAAAAAATGATTTCAAATTCTTATTCTCCAGCATGTCAAGATGCTAATTCGACAAGAAAACAGTATTTGGTTTCATTTGTTTTTTAACATATAGGTGAATATCTCGTAAACGGTTCAAGATATTCAATAAATGATTGCAAATGCTTATTCTCCAGCATGTCGAGATGCCAATTCGACAAGAAAACAGTATCTGGTTTCATTTGTTTTTTGACATATAGGTGAATATCTCGTGAACGGTTAAAGGTAATCAAAAAGCGAATTCAAAATCTTATTCTCCAGCTTGTCGAGATGCTAATTCAACAAGAAAACAGTAATTGGTTTCATTTGTTTTTGGCATATAGGTGAATATCTCGTGAACGGTTGAAGGTAACCAAAAAACGAATTTAAATTCTTCTTCTCCAGCTTCTCGAGATGCTAATTCAACAAGCAAACAATATTTGGTTTCATTTGTTTTTTAACATATAGGTGAATATCTAGTAAACGATTGGAGATATTCAAAAAATGATTTCAAATTCTAATTCTCCAGCATGTCGAGATGCTAATTCAATAAGAAAACAGTATTTGGTTTCATTTGTTTTTTGACATATAGGCGAATATCTCGTGAACGGTTGGAGATAATCAAAAAATTATTTCAAATTCTTATTCTCCGGTCGAGATGCGAATACAATAAGTGGAATTTCCTGAAGTGCTTATGACGACAGATGCAGACACATTTTTTTTTTCGATCCGCCATCGAAAGTTCATTCATCGTCAATAAAAATAAACCACGACCTTACTTAAAAGTAATGATTATTTGACCTACTTTTCGTGCATTCATTCACGCATTCATCGAGTGCGGTAATTTAATACCCGAACTGAGATCTATTTGGAATGTCGGTTGAACAAATACGCGTACATTCATCTTGCTAAATATTATTAAATAGCGAGTACTCGCGAAAAATCGCGGAAAAGTTTTAAGAATAGACAATAAATAGAGACGTCACTTGTTGCAGAAGCATTAATTAAGAATACACATTTCTGTATTGAAATATTGCGATTTTTTTTTTCATTTCACATTTAAAATTCCCTTTCATTCGCAACATCGATAACGACTTGCCTGCAGTGGCGGTTCGCGGGTTTTTTTTCTGGTACGGCCGAGGAACAAGAGGTGGTAATACAGATAGGTGCGCCGTCTGCAACTGATCCTACCTATCTGTATTACCACCCTTGTTACCTCGGCCGTACCAGAAAAAACCCGCGAACCGTCACTGCTTGCCTGATATGTTGTTTTGACTCCTCGTGGTGGTTATTTAATGTTTTTCGTGCTTCCTCTTAATTTAGGCGTTTATAATTGAAAGATAAGTACTTATAATTCCTCACTCTAGTTGTATGTAAGGCGTGAGCCACTAAATTTTTCTGCTGAGATGGCCATGCATGAGAAAGAGAGAGAATCTCTGAGATTATTTTTTTTTTATTCAACTGAACTAATCTAGTCTTCTATGACTTATATATAATTAAATATAATTAAAATCAAACTGCGAAGTCGAGACAATTTGTGTTATTAAAGGCATTCGTGAACATGGTGGACATATGACCCATTTTATATTTTTTTATTCTCTCCAAGTAACCCTTTTTTCATAGATGTTAGTTCCAATAGCCTGTGGGCTAAATGTCCGAATTTTTAAGATTTCATATTCCACACTCCATTCCCACTCTGCACTTTACGCTCCACGCTCCGCGCTCCACACTCCACGCTTCCCGCTCCACACTTCTCGCTCCACACTCCACGCTTCCCGCTCCACGCTGCTAATTTATCTCACAGCCAACTCTGAATAAAAACCTTGTGGCTCACAAGTTATATTTGAGGCATTCAGACTAGCTTGTCGTACGTGAATAATGTCATATCAGAGCTTATAATTTATGTGCTTACTCATTAAGATATTTGCGTGGCTAATCATAATCATGATGAATTGTAAAATGCACACAATATCTTATCCATAAAAATGTCTGTGGTCAAGGCATAGTACATAAATCAATCAAATTTAATTTACGTGCTTGTTGTTGAGTATTGAACACGCTTGATGATTTAATATTTTCCTCTGTATACCAGCGCCTGCTTGTGGATTTCCGTAGGTGAGGCAAAATGAACTGATCGCGTACAGCCTCACTTCGCCTCACCTACGGAAATCCACAAGCAGGCGCTGGTATACAGAGGAAAATATTAAATCATCAAGCGTGTTCAATACTTACTCTGATAGAGGAAGCAAATATTCCGCTGCTTTTTCGGTCAAATTTTCACGAGTCGCCGCTGAACTGTACGTAATTAAAATAATAATAATAAAAACTCATTTAAATTATAATAAACTCTATTGCCAGGATATGATAGAGTGTGTTACGACGCCATTAAATTATTTAAATGAAGTTGTTTCATTTTCAAGATTGGAACTTGACAGACAGCTTTATCTCTGCTGCAGTTGTTTTATTTTGGCCCAACTGTCCTTTGCTCCTTCGAATGTAATTAGTACGACGATAGATATTTTAAATGGCCATTAGAACATGCGTTCAACCCTTCTCAATCAAGCAGGTACGAACATTTTTTAACCGAAATCAGTTTATTAAATATCAAATCTACGAATCTTTCGTTTGTATTGTGCGGCAGCAGCGACATGTAAGAAAAATAAATTAGATACGCGAAATGACCAATCGCTTAACATTTTACTAACGAAATGGCCATGTAATTATTATTATTATTATTGATCAGGTTACAGGAGTTACAAAAGGAGTAACTAAAAGGTTTTCCAATAGGGATAATATGATTTTGAAGTGACGTTTCGGCCATTTGTAATGATCTGTCATTTATTTTTCATTGTATTCAGTAGTGTTTACGATTTCATCATGGAGAGATATACGCAAGAACAACGTTTACAAATTATTCAGTTTTATTATCAAAATAATCGTTCTCCCATTGCAACTTTTCGTGCGTTTTCGCCATTTTTTATTTTTTTTATTTTCCAACAAGACGGGGCTACGTGCCACACGGCAAATGCAACAATTGAATTATTGCGAGAAAATTCGATTATTTCAAGAAATTGTGATATTGAATGGCCTCCAAGAAGTTGTGATTTGACACCATTAGACTATTTCTTGTGGGGTTATTTGAAGTCATTGGTCTTTCGAAATAAACCAGACTCTCTTCAAGCTTTACAAGTCAATATTGAACGTGCCATTCATGATTTAGTGGAAAAAGTGCTTGAAAATTGGGTTCATCGAATTCGTTCCTGCAGAAGAAGTCGCGGAGGCCATTTGAATGACGTTTTATTTAGAACTTAATTGTATCGATTGTACTTCACATTAAATAAAAAAAACATTTGAATTTCCTTAACAATAAGTGTGTGTTTTTTTTTTAAGAAATCACATCACTCTTATTGGAAAACATTTTTAAATTCACTAAAAAAACTATTACGTGCACGAATTACAATTTAAAATACTTAAATCTAATAATTGATTATTAGTTTAGTGACTGAAGGGTTAAATCCAAAACCAAACAAAAAAAGATTATTAGCATTCAATATCATTATATTTACCTAACTGAAGAAAATCGTTTTTTCTGCATAAATAATTTGTTCTGAATATAAAAATTAGTTACTGCACTGAAAGGTGCAGACTCTATTCTGCAATCAACAAACAGAATGAATAGATTTTTGGTTATAAAAATGAAATAACCTTTTCTTATATCACTAGTGGAAAGTTTTATGCTCACATGACTAAATTTGTTGCGCCTGGCCTTGGTAACTAGACTATTACATCATCACTTGTAAATTTGAATACTGGAGATGAAATAAATAATGAAAGACAAATACAATATCCACGGACCCGAGCGGATATTTCTTGTTCAGAAAAAATCGGTTCCACACGACTAGATATCTAGCAGGCCTTAAATGATTTCTTGGTATTATTTGCTGAGAGAAAATAACATTCGCTTATTTCGAAATACACTATTTATTTGAATCTAACCGGATGCATTTTATGCATTTGATTATTTCATTCATAATCAGTGACGGTTCGCGGGGTTTTTTCTGGTACGGCCGAGGAACAAGAGGTGGTAATACAGATCTCTGCAACTGACCCTACCTATCTGTATTGCCACCTCTTGTTACCTCGGCCGTACCATACAGATAGGTAGGGTCAGTTGCAGAGATCTGTATTACCACCTCTTGTTCCTCGGCCGTACCAGAAAAAAAACCCGCGAACCGTCACTGTTCATATTTCTGTGATTAATATTTTTGTGTTCGTTTATTTTACGATGAGTAAACTTTGCTTATTGTGGTTGATTCACCTCCGAATGTGATTTATTCATTTGCTCCATATTTTCCGGAATTCAATTGATATGTAAAGCGAATATATAATGTACCTAGATAAAATATCAGAAAAGTTAAAAATTAATTAAAGTGAGTAAAATTGTGCTACTTAAAATATACATTGTTGTTTTTTTGTTTTTTTTGTAGTGTACAATTACACGCGGATTATTTCGTTAATACTAATTATCTAGGATTAGAAGAACCTTGAACATTTCTGGGATTTCTTTGCACATAATTACATAAGAGTTTACAATTTGAATATCTATAGCCTTGAGCTCTAAATCAATGACTTAACCCGGAAATATTTATACAGAGTGCATTTGAAATAACGAACAGGCATTTAAGGGCACATAAACAAAGTATTTGTGAACCCATTTCCGTCAAAATTTATTCGAATTTTCCTAATTTTTCGAGGTTTTTTAAACATTTTAAGAACCGATGCTTTTCTCATTTAAGTAGGTCTGCATGGAATGTGTGTTTGTTTATTTAAAACGCGAGATACGATTTCTTGCCTCCGAAATTTGAAGTGTTATCGCAACATATTTTTTTTTTGTAAAAGATAAACAGTCCTCAAGTTCATTGACGCTTAAAGAGCCGAACTCAGATATTTCCTACGCGCTTGTTGTAATTCGATATCTAAAGCCGATGCCGTTTAAAAATTAGGTCACATTATCACTGTAGTAGTATTTTCACTCATTAACTTTAATAATTAATTGCGGGCTTTTTGTTACAGTTATAAACAAAATAATTGCGAATATTGTTTAAAAATAATATAATCTCTTTGTGGTTACGAGCCTGTTCGTTATTTCGAATACACCCTGTATTTCAGAAGAATGAATTCTTATTAATCGTTTGATAAAAAACCATTGTGAATTCCACAGATTTTCCAGGCCCTCAAGAATTGGCCACTTCTGGAGGCCCGGAAAATTTTAACTTTCGCCTCTTTGTGCACAAATTTCTATTGTTAATCCTTAACCGGGGCGCACGGGGAGTGGCATAAAGTAGTATATAACTTTTCCAGTTTTAAAGGATAACGTATTATGTATGCTATACATAGTGATGAATTTGTTAATTTAGTAGACATAAAGCTGTGTTATGTAGCGAGCGTTCATCCACATGTGCATAAATCCATTATTCATGACGGCTGTTAATTTGGTTGGACGCGAAGTAAATAAATAGCGGTGTCATTGTGTTTTTGTAAATTAGTTTAAAAATCGTGAAACATTTTCCTGATTCAGAAGTAAAATCATTGGACCGATGCAAATTATTTATAAAAAAAAAATAGTGACAGTTGACAGGTTGGAATCCTGTCGTCCACTGACACTAAACATATTCTAGGTGCTAATTTTAATAATTCAGAAACGGATAATAAAAAAAAAGAAAAAAAAAAAAAAAAAAAGGACCTTTATTGGCATAAAAATACAATACAAATTACATTAAGAAACGGATAATAAAGAAATATTAAAGGAAGAGAAAATCTATTTAAAGATCTAACAATCCATACTCGTATTTAAACAGTTAGCTGTGTGACGATGAACAAATTGGCAATATTTTTTTTACTTGTCGTATTGACATTTCTTTATGATGATGAATTGGCAATATTTTGTGTTTTTGTCAAGTAGGCACTCGTTATAACGCCAATTTTCATGACGTCAAACATAGCTCTAAGTACGTTATTTCTAGATTTCTAAGAAAAAACAGGAAATTAGTTTAAGAATAGTGCCCTAATTGTATGACCATGTAGCTCGTGCGCCATGATGTGTACGGAATTAATTTGACGGGTCTGCATTTGATCGATGAAACGAAATGTGTGGGTCAAAATAATTGTATCAATTGAGGGGCCCGAGAGCCGCGTGCGCTTACAGATCGAGATCAGCAACGTAAATGGGTCGTTAAACAAGACCAATTCATGTTTTGTCACGAAACTAATTGCCCCCCGCCGCGATTTATTGTTTCTGCAGTTGAGTACTGTTATTAATTCCAAACGTAAAATACGTATTCAAATATTAATTATAATACAATCATTTATTACAATTATTGCAATTTTGTTAAGTTTATTAGCTTTACAAAGTTGAGGCAGTTCGAGGAAAAAAATAATTGCAGTTCTATGAATTCTAGTCATATTTTTTGCCATCGTCTTCATATTAATATAATCTTGCCTCCTATACGAAGGGCAGCTTTTTTAAAAACTCTCCTAATAGCACATTTTAATAAGATTATTCCTTAAAGAATGCGGGTTTACAAAATTGCACCCAAACGTATTTAGATCGCAGTTGCGCCCAATTAATAATTAAACTAATGTTTTTCAAACACGCAAAAATATATTCATTTTGGCATTTTTTAACAGCCATTCTGAACATAAATTTGTGATAACATAGCAAACGTTTTACAGCTTTGTTTGATTTATTTATTGAAACGTGTTTTGAGTTTCTCGTTATCGGTTATTGTTGTGTAAAATTTCTCATAAAAAAAAAACACGGAGAAGCACGTAGTTCTTACGAAGAAAGTAACAGTTACACAATATAACAATTTTTTTAAATATTGCACTAATGCTATATTATTTGTATCTATGTTACGTGATATGAATACGCACGCCAAAAAAATAAGAGTTGGCGACAATGGTTTTTACACAATTGTACAACCTGTTGATTACAGAGTGACTTACATTTTCCATATCATGATTGTTTCGTAAACGCAGATTACTGCGGCGACTTGTAAAGAAACGTACATGACATGGTAATTTTATGCTATACTACATAATTTAAGCACCTATTTACATACACCATTTTATTTTTGGCTATCAATGGCGATAGTGCGGTGCGAGTACGTGTGCGCGAGTGTGGCAGTGTATATTTTATTAACCCCAAGGTAAAAATTAAGTTATTATTGCCATAATTACTATTAAACAATCATAATATTAGAGCTAAACCGTTGATTAAAAATTTAATTGACTTCTAATGAATATGACATCATCTTCAGGTTTTGATAACATCTTCTTTGTTACAAAATAAAATTCAACCGCCGAACTGATACATCCATTAATTCATTTAATCAATATAATATTAGAACAAGGATTATACCCTACGTTTTTAAAAACAGGTGTAGTGATATATTATATACCAATCTACAAAAAAGTAGATCGTATGAGCTTCAGGAACGTCAAACAAACTTCCGAGCGGCTTCGATTGGTTGACGTGGCGTCTCGCAACATTACACAAGCCGCGAAGTCTCATCTGATTGGCTCATTACTTTATCTGCTTGGGCATTATTAAGCGTTTTAAAGGCCTTATCCGTAAAAGTGATATTTCACGGCCTACCAGTAGTCACTAAAATCAATCCGCGAAAAAATAAGTTCTTTTTTAAGCAATGGTAATTATTAACTTGGCTTGTGGTAAATTAAATAACATTATTTTGCACTTTAAATTAAAACAATAAATTGTCATTAAACAGTCTCCATGACATTTTTGTTATGGATACATAATTCCGTTTCGCAATCAGCGACAATTGTATTTGAAGGACGGCCTGGTGTAATTTTATAACAAATTAATTCCGAACGGCCTTGCCATCCGCCGTCATTCTGTCTTTATCATGGTCCACGGGTTTTGCATATTAAATGTAAACGCTGCCGCTGCTCCGTTATCGATAATCAAATTGAGTGCGAAGCGCGTGACGAAACGCGGAAAAATTATTAATGTGCGCGCCGTTTGAGTTACAATAAGATCATCAGAGATATTGCTTTATTGAAGACGGTGGCCAAAGTCACGTCATGTATGATGGTCGGTGGTGGTGATGTTCTCGCATTATCGGAATTGCCCCGTGAATGGGCGTTAATTGGTCGTTATGTTGCAGGATGATGGTTGGGCAATAAATAATAATTGGATTGCAAGTTTTTTTTTATAGTGTTAAACATACACGGTACTTACTCAAGTTACATGATTGCTGAATTAGACATTCTACTTTGAAAAGATGAAGGATTTATGTTATTATATCTTGCCCGGTTATTATAGTCGTAATGAAGAAAATGCGTTAGAATATTCCAGTTCGTAAACACTGTCGCATTTTTATTTTTAACTAAGTTGGCTCTGTTAGGGTGATAGTTTTGTTGGCCAATGTAAAAAGTCACTAGACTTGAAAATAGTATATTATTAAACTCTGGTGAATCGCCTACGGCTCGTGTTGCAAACTTCACCCTCGTGGCAATGGCCAACTTTCTCACTCGTTGAATACTATACGTTTTCGCATCATATTAAATAATCACCTAAAGATTTTTCTGTTTATATTAAATTATAACGAATTATACAGCGGCAGTTCGCTAACAAAAAACAAATCGTAACCATAGTAACAACTAAACTGTTGAGAAAGTAAAATCGTTGTCATGTCATTGGCTGAAACCTGTTGGGCAATGAAACCATTGTCATGTCATTGGCTGAAACCTGTTGGGCAATGAAATTGCTATCATTTGATTGGACGTCACCTGTTGGGCAATGAAATTGCTATCATTTGATTGGACGTTACCCGTGGATAAAATGATTCGGCCGAATAATGGACAACTTTCTCAATCAAAAACGATTTAACAACATTTATATTGTTTAATAAGATGCGAAAAAATTGGTTATACTTAATAAGATTTATTTTTATCTCTTATTCTCTGCAAGACTCATGTTGTATACATCACGTGTAATGTTCTCTTCTAATTTAAACCATTACAATAATTACGTAAATAAATCATATCTTTTGTATATTATTATCAAAATAATTGGGTCACAGATTTAAATTTAAACATGTGTTTCGTTACACGACGACGTGGAATTTTTGTTTACATCTTAATTACAATGTTTACTGGTTAGTTGGTTATTTTGTTTACATTTTTGAGGAAACGAATTACAAATATTTTCGTTTGAATCACTCGCGGTTAAGTGACATAACCGACTTGTGCAACTCAATCACGCAGCTGTGCTCGCTAGAAAGTGCATTCGTTTTTGACCTCTGAATGTCCAGCTCGAAATATGTTCGTTTGTGATATTGAAAATATGGTGAATTTGCATTTTTCAGCAGCGTCTGCACACCGATTATAATTGTGCGCTGAATAAGCGAAATAAATACATTCGATTGTATTTTTAATAGATTGCAACATATTCTATAATAAACAAGTTAGAAACAACTTTACTTGTTGCAGAAAGCATTAGATAAATACAAGAAAACGAAATGTAGCCTGAATATATGAATATTCAACCTGTTCGTTACTCTGCAAGCAAAAAATCAAGTCTTACTAAGACTATAAACAAATAACTTATTGAAACAACTACTTCCCTGGCTGATGCCACGCCGGATATTGAATGATACAAAAGAAATTTGCATGTTATTACTAGTACTACTAGTGAAATAACATTGGTTTTAGGATCGTTTATTTCTACATACAAGACTAACTTAGAAAATTATTCTGAAATGAAATGTGAAACTTTAAACTGTAAATGTTATTATTAAAATGAAAAAACCAGAAAACATTTAGTCTTAGTAAGACTTGATTTTTTGCTTGCAGAGTAACGAACAGGTTGAATATTCATATATTCAGGCTACATTTCGTTTTCTTGTATTTATTCTATAATACACAAATAGGTTGTGGCAGATGACCTAGCTGTCAACGTTATAAAAAAAAATATTCTATAATACCATCCCAATATACAGATAATTAAAAAATGGTGGCCATCGCGTTACTTTCTCCGATTATTTGATGGTATACAAGTTATTTATATTTATAGATTCATTCATTATTTTCAATTTAAATCATATTTTAAATCGAGAGTTTCACATGATCGAATGGTAATGACGTTTGAAACGTCAAAATTATGAAAGGTAAAAATGACAAATTATTTTTTAAATCTTTACCGTGAGTTTACTGGAAAAAAAAAATGCTAAAAAAGTCCTGAAAAAGATTTTTTTAAATAGTTCTGATTAAAAAGTACTAAAAAAATCTAATAAAAATCCTGAACAAGAAAGTCTAATTTCTAAAAATAGTCCTGATTAATAATTAAAAAAAAAACTAATAAAAGCCGTGAACAAGAAAGTCCTCAATAAGATTTCTAAAAATAGAGCTAAGTAAAAAGTCATAAAAAACCTAATAAAAGTCTTGAAAAAAGTCCCTATAAAAAAGTTTTGATAAAAAGTCCTGCAAAAAGAGTCCTGACAAAAAAATGTATTGAAAAACAGGTCCTTCAGAAAGACCAGAAATAAAGTCCTAAAATAAAGTCCTGAAAATAGAGTTCTAACAAAAAGGTCCTGAGAAAAAGTCCTGCAAAAAGAATCCTGAAAAAATAAGTAAAAACAGTTTTGGAAATAAAGTTTTGAAAAAGAATACTGTTAAAAAGTTGTGAAAAAGAGTTTTAAAAAAAGTACTGCAAAAAGAATCCTGAAAAAATAAGTCATCATATAAAACACCACAAATAAATGTCCTTAAAAAAATCCCGAAAGAAGTCTGAAAAAGAGCTCCAAAAAAGTCCCGAAGGAAAGTCCTAAAATAAGTCCTGAAAAACTCTTGAAGAAAGTCCCCGAAAAAGAGTCCTAGTAAAATATCCTGAAAAAATGTCTTGTAAAAAAAGTTATGAAAATAACTAAAAATCCTAAAAAAACATTTCTTAAAAAAACCATGTAAAGACCTTAAAAAGTTCCGAAGGAATTGTCCTGAAAAAAATTATTACTTTCAAAAATGACCTGAAATATAGTACTGAAAAAAGTCCTGAAATATAGTACTAAAAGTACTGTAACGAAGGAAAAAAAAATAATTTTGAAAAAAGCAATGAAGAAAATTTTGAAAAGAAGTCCTGAACAAGATTAGGAACCTAAGTCCCGTAAAAATTATACTGGAGGAACCGTCCTGGAAATAAAGTCGTGAGAAAAAAAGTACTGAAAAATTGTCTTCATACAAAATACCAAAAATTAATGTCCCGAAAAAGAGTCCTAAAAAGTCCTGAAATACGTCCTAAAAAAAGCTCAGACGTAGAGCCCTGATGAAATATCTTAAAAAAAACAGTCTCGAAAAATTGCCCTGAAAATAACATAATAAACAACACAAATTCCGAAATAAAAAGCATTGTAAAAAGTCCTTAAAATGGTCCTTAAAAAGATCTGAAGAAATTGTTATGAAAAAGAAATCCCAAAGATTCTTGAAAAAAGTCCTGCAAAAAGGCCCAAAATAAATCCTTAACAAAAATCCTGAAATAAAAAGTTTTAAAAATGTTAAAAATATCCTTAAAAAGGTCATGAAAAGAATAATTCTAAAGAATGTTATGAATGAAATTTGGAATTTTTTTTCTGAAAAAAATCCCAAAAATTAATCCTGAACAAAGAGTTCTTAAGAAAGTCCCGAAAAAAAATCATTCTGATAAAATTTTGAAAAGAAATCTTGAATATAAAAGTCCTGAAAGAAAAAGTCCTTAAATTAAGTCTTGAAAAAAATTTCTTAAAAAGTCCTGAAACGGAATCCTCAAAGAAAATAAAAGTCCTTAAAAAAGACCTGAAAAAGTTCTGAAAACATTGTCCTGAAGTCCCAAAAAGACTAAAAGAACAAAAAACTGTTAAGGTAAATATTCGGAAATACGAAAGCATTCCAGTTCTTCGGATTCTGAAATAACACTTATGTTCAAAGTTTCATAGTCATTTCTGTATTAGTTTTTGAGATACAGCGCGCACATATCGACTGTTATGTAGAGAAAAAATGGTGATGTGGCCATCATGTTACTTTCTCCGACTTTATAGTTACGTTTCCATGGGTTTATTTTTAATTGAAATCATATTTTAAATGTACATCGAGCGTTGCGTAAACTCGGATGAAACTGACGTTTAAAACGTCAAAATTATGAAAGATGGAAAAATTATACTTCAAATTCAAAAACTCGGTTTACTCAGGAACTAATGAGATTTCGGAAAAAACTTATTCTTTAGAAGTTGTTCATTTTGGCATTCTCTACAATTATTATTTATTTATTAATTATTTACTCATAAGTACAGTTAATTTTATTAAGCCAGTAAAATTCCATACTGTGCACAACAAAAAACCACTGAATACTGGTTATACCCACAAATACCAAACTAATTACACGGCCAATAAACGCGGAGATTGTTAATAGCAGTCGCCAGTGGTATTGTTTATCATCTAATAATACAATTGTTCAAAATGCTATCGCAGTATTTAAAGAACATCGGCGACCTCAGCGTGGCAATACCTCCTCATTCAAAATTAACCGCGCGCTCCTATAAACTGAACAAAACGTGAATTTAGTGAAGATTCGTCCGTTATCTTGTTTACAGTAATTAGATAAGTTGTGTAATTAATTGTTTTATGGATACCGCACGTCAGATTACGTGCATATTTAACATGGTAATTACAAACGACCTATTTCTTGTATATTCAACATTTACTGAAGGTGTAATTTCGTAACTGTTTACATTTCGTTGAATTTGAGTTCTCCATTAATCATTTGTATGCTAGAGTATTTGTTCGCTTTCAACTTTTCAACAAGATAAAGGAGTAGAAGTTACAAAAATGTAATAAATTTCACACTTTAATTTTTCAACGTCACATTTCAGGCAACTAATGAATAGTATAGTGAGATCAGAAAGTCGAAAATAGTTCTGAAAATCCCTACAATAATTGGCTGTCTAGAAATCTCCAATGCAGTGTTCATTTTCACATCTTCTGATTTTTTTAAGGTTACTTGTTTTAAAAATGGTTTCTGCCGATTTTGCTTGCTTTAAACATGAGCAGTTATTTCTAGAACTGATCATCACCATTAATTATACATTTAGGATTCACAATCTAACTGTTTTATGTAAATTTCAGGAACTTTCATGCCAAAATTCCTATTCTTAATGACGCCACTAAAGTTCTGTTAGTTAGGTAATGTTTTAAGGGCTACCAACTATTTTCGACTTTTTGATCTCACATTTGCCTAATTTCAAACATACGTTCTTTGGTTATTTGTCAACTGCAGATAACACTAATTTTACTCTCGCATCTCTCTCTCTCTTTCATATCATTAATTATTATGATTTTTACATTATATAACAAAGAGATTATGTTAACCTCGCAAGTCATTTCACTCATTGCCTCAATGTAACTCTATCACTGTCCGCGACCTTATTATCTTTAATAACGCATTATTAATTAAAATATGTGAAAATAACTATATTAATTCAAAATTTCTCGTTTCAGTTTGATGACAAATTTGAAGAAACCACCGCCCGGACGACCGGAGATGTGATTTAAAATGGTGTGACCTTGTGTATTTTATCAGTAACGACGTCAGTTCGATATAATACAGTGTTTAATTTATTATCGTATTAAAGAATAAAGTGGTGTAATAAATAAGTAAATGGTGCTACGTTTTATTCAACATGGATATCACGAAAGAGAACAAATTTCCGAATCCGAAAGAGGGGGCCAATCCGTTATCAACATTATTTTTTACGTAAGTGTTCAATTATTGAAATTATTATTATTGTAATATGTCAAATATAAATATTAAAAAGCAAAAAATTAAATCAATAGGTAGAGGTGATTTAAATAGAGAAGAACCCCAGAGACCGCGCAAGATTATAACCTTCATGAATCCGACAGTATAGTACAATCGTGCAGAGGTGACAGTGACTAATCGCTCCATGTTGCCTGAATTAAGTTTCTAGTAAACGTATGTCCGTAAAATAATTCGATTCATTCTAGGCGGGAAATTTAAACATTCTCGAGCGTGCAAATATTTTCCCGACAAAACTTTGCGAGTGCATTTTTCGGCAATCGGTAAAGACAACTGAAAATTGGCCATTAAATTTAACCTTTTTATGAATGAAATGGATTCGATCAATTCTGCTCTTAACTAAATCGAAATTGGAGACGGTCAAAACGTGAATTTTGAGGTTGGAATAGATAAAATGAGAAAAGACATACGTTGCACTTGGCCCTTGAATTTACATATCGACATACGTTTCGTATTTCATTTCGTTTTCTTAAGCATGCGAACGAGTATAAATATAATAATCTAGACGCGATTATTAGATCGAAAAATCATGAGTCACTGTCACCTCTGGGCGATTGTACTATAGCCAATAAACCATCTCGTATAATCTTTAATGTGCACGCTAGTTTCAAACGCATAACACCGAAAAGTGCTTGCGTCAAGGGAACGCGTGGGCAATCGAGATTCTCGGATTTTTGTGTGTATAGACAGGAATGCGAGGATCCAAATATATCGGAGCGATATACCAGCTTCCTTAATTTGGAATATTTAATGGGGCGGCGGCCATATTCCAATTATCATTTCGAGCCGCCCACGCTAATTTAGAGGGCGCTTCGGTTTTTCTTATCGTCCATCATCAAAGCGTCACCTAATTTCCAATAGCGCCTTTGTGGGCACTTCTCGAGTGCGATGCACAGGTGATTTATCTGCGGGTTTTTAATATCAAAGTACATACATTTTCTTCGGCCTAAATCTCTCCTACATAAGGTAAATGGGTTAACATATGTATACAATTGAATTGCCACGCG
Organism: Ocypus olens; assembly: GCA_910593695.2. Lineage (NCBI taxonomy): Eukaryota > Metazoa > Arthropoda > Insecta > Coleoptera > Staphylinidae > Ocypus > Ocypus olens. The sequence continues at coordinate 56,136,444 of OU343056.1, forward strand.
GGCCATAGGGATTTACATGTAAAATTTGAAATGTGTTAATATTTGACAGCATCGGTCTTCTGACATTATTTTTGAAGCTTATTGAGCTATATGATTTGGTGTCTTACTCAATAGTTTCTGCAGAATATTTACCGAGATGTTTGCAAAAAACGTTACAACTATTTTGAATTAAAAACAGAGGTTTGCCATGAAATCATAATGGCGGATATTAAATTTTGTTCTAAAAAGTGACGTTCACTGTCGCATTGCGATGTGTATTCTATTTAAGAAAAAGTATTTATAATTAATCGGTTTTACTTAGCTACTATTAAAGAACTGTACTTGAATGTCTGGAAAGGCAATATCCAGCAAAACTACCATTCAATGAATAATTACTACTTTACTTTCTAAATTTGAAATGTGTTACAACTAGCTCCCTTAATTATTTTATAGAATCGGTCTACTTACATTATTTTTAATACTCATCCTGGGTATTTCTTTCTCTGGAAATTCAACACGCACATTTGTTAAAAATAGTACCTGAGTAACACCATTTAATTATTAATACTTTTTCTTGTGTAGATTACACGACCGATTGTAAATCGCAATGTGACAGCAACAGTCACTTTTTTCAAACAACAACCAAATAAAAAATCCGCCATTATGATTTCATGGCAAACCTTAGTTTTTAATTCAAAATAATTGTAAAGTTTTTTTGCAATTATCTCTGTAAATACTCTGCGAAAACTATTGAATAAGGTACCAAATCATTCTGCTTAATAAGCTTAAAAAATAATGTACGAAGACCGATGCTGTCAAATTTTATTTCAAATTTTACATGTAAATCCGCTCTAATTTATTTAAATATTTACAGTCAATCATAAAAAGCCTCAGATCAGATCGATTGCCCACGCATTTAATTCCGCGGCGGTTTTGTGTGTGTGCCTTGCATCAAACGAACATTTTTTTTTGTTGGTCAAGCGGATGAGGCGATTAATATGCTGATTATGTATTTATTTACAAACATAATTGGGATGTGGCGATGTTTTCGGACGTACACACGTCGTCGTCGGTTACATAAGTACCATAATTTCCATTTCAGGCGCGCCTGAAAGTGATAATAATTAATCTGAAACTGCCGGCCGCAGTACAACCGGCCGAGATATATTTGTGTGTTAATTAATTCCTTTTATGAGCTACATGGAAAAGTGAAATTGTATTTTTACAATTCTCCATGGTATTATTATGTGATCAATTCTGATAGTACTTACTCAGTGATCGTAAAGAACTTCACTGCATAATTACACTGAGATTGTCAGAAATTTATTTATACTTTACACTCATTTCTAAAAAGTGCAATGCTTGCTAGATACGATATTACATTATGCCAATGTTAAAAAAGGGGATATGAACTTTGAAGACGTAAGAGTTTCACCTGTAAAGTATTCCACACGATGATTTTTACGGACAAAAATTAAGTGTGTGAAACGCAGGGGCGGCTCGTTATATAGAGCCAAGGAGACATGGCACTAGCAAGAATTTTTGCCACTGATGTTAGCAATACGATTACGATAAAATATTTCCAAAACATCTGCTCCGTCCGAAAAAGAAAATGATTGATAAGTGATTTTGAATGACAGTCAGTTGATGATTTCCTTTGATTTTAACCGAAATTTCACTTTTTCCCAATATTTGTTACAATAAAACTGATATTTTCAAGTTTTTTGTTGAATAACTCTAAAACCAACTTCGGAATGTTTTGATCTTTTGTTTGAATATTAGAGTCTTTTTATTTATTTTAGCTTTCCCAAATATTCGTTCCAAAAAATTTTCAGTTGAATAACTCAAAAACTATCTGCAGAATGCTTCAATATTTTGCATAAATATTGAAGCCTTGATATTGATAAGTGATTTTGAGTGACAGTTCATTTTAAACAAAATTCTTAATTTCTACATTTTCTGGTTTCTAGTTGAATTACTGAAAATCAATCTGCAGAATATTTTGATCTTCTACATAAATTTAAAAGCCCTAATATTGATAAGTGATTTTAGGTAACAGTTTGTTGTGATTTGCTTTGATTTTAATTGAAATTTTTCCCAAAATTTGTTACAAAAATTGATACATACATCAACATCTTTATTCAGACACTTACATATATAATATACACAGTAAAGTTTTATTTCTATACAAGTTTATTAGTAAGTCTCTGTCTGGGCTATCGACCTTAGGTCTTTCTGCCCTGTCAAGTGAATACTGAAATTGAGGAAAGGTGGAAAAATTGATATTTTCGCGTTTTTAGTGAAATAACTCAAAAACTATCTTCAGAATGTTTTGATATTTTGCATAAATATTAAAGTTCTGATATTAGTAGGTAATGTTGAGTAATAGTCCGTTGTGATTTGTTTTGATTTTAAACGAATTTTCACTTTTTCTCAAGATTTAATATAAAAAATTAACATTATTGAGTTTCTAGTTGAAAAAAATCAATCTGCAGAATGTTTTGATATTCTGCATGGATATTATAGCCCTGATATTGATGAGTTATTTTGAGTAACAGTTAATTGCGATTTGCTTCGATTTGAAGCGAATTTTCTCAAAATTGATTACAAAAAATTGACATTTCTGACTTTTGTGTTGAATAACTCAAAAACCATCTGCAGAATGTTTTGATATTTTGAGTGAATAGTATAGCCCTGTTGTCGATGAGTGATTTTGTGTAACAGTTAATTGCGATTTGCTTCAATTTTAAGTGAATTTTCTCAAAATTGATTACAAAAAATTGACATTTTCAACTTTTCTGTTAAATAACTCAAAAACCATCTGCAGAATGTTTTGATATTTTGAGTGAATATTATAGCCCTGATGTCGATGAGTGATTTTGAATACCAGTTAATTCCGATTTGCTTCGATTTTAAACGAATTTTCTCAAAATGTATTACAAAAAGTTGACATTTTCAATTTTTCCGTCGAATAACTCAAAAACCATCTGCAGAATGTTTTGATATTTTGAGTGAATATTATAGCCCTGTTGTCGATGAGTGATTTTGTGTAACAGTTAATTGCGATTTGCTTCAATTTTAAGTGAATTTTCTCAAAATTGATTACAATAAAATTGACATTTTCGACTTTTCTGTTGAATAACTGAAAAACCATCTGCAGAATGTTTTGAAATTTTGAGTGAATATTATAGCCCTGATGTCGATGAGTGATTTTGTGTAACAGTTAATTGCCGTTTGCTTCGATTTTAAGCGAATTTTCTCAAAATGTATTACAAAAAGTTGACATTTCTGACTTTTCTGTTGAATAACTCAAAAACCACCTGCAGAATGTTTTGATATTTTTAATGGATATTATAGCTCTGACGTTGGTAAGTGATTTTGAATGACAGTTAATTATAATTTGCTTTAATTTTAAGCGAATTTTCTTAAAATTAATTAGAAAAAATTGATATTTCCGACTTTTCTGTTGAATGACTCAAAATCCATCTGCAGAATGTTTTGATATTTTGAGTGAATAGTATAGCCCTGTTGTCGATGAGTGATTTTGTGTAACAGTTAATTGCGATTTGCTTCAATTTTAAGTGAATTTTCTCAAAATTGATTACAAAAAATTGACATTTTCAACTTTTCTGTTAAATAACTCAAAAACCATCTGCAGAATGTTTTGATATTTTGAGTGAATATTATAGCCCTGATGTCGATGAGTGATTTTGTGTAACAGTTAATTGCCGTTTGCTTCGATTTTAAGCGAATTTTCTCAAAATGTATTACAAAAAGTTGACATTTCTGACTTTTCTGTTGAATAACTCAAAAACCACCTGCAGAATGTTTTGATATTTTTAATGGATATTATAGCTCTGACGTTGGTAAGTGATTTTGAATGACAGTTAATTATAATTTGCTTTAATTTTAAGCGAATTTTCTTAAAATTAATTAGAAAAAATTGATATTTCCGACTTTTCTGTTGAATGACTCAAAATCCATCTGCAGAATGTTTTGATATTTTGAGTGAATATTATATAGCCCTGATGTCGATGAGTGATTTTGAGTACCAGTTAATTCCGATTTGCTTCGATTTTAAGTGAATTTTCTCAAAATTGATTACAAAAAAATTGACATTTCTGACTTTTCTGTTAAATAACTCAAAAACCGTCTTCAGAATGTGTTGATATTTTGCATAAATATTAAAGTGCTGATATTAGTAGGTAATGTTGAGTGACAGTCCGTTGTGATTTGTTTTGATTTTAGCCGAAATTTAATTTTTTCCCAATTGTTCCAAAAAATAATATTTTTGAGCGGATTTTTTTTAATCATTTTTGATTGCGCTACCAAGGTTATTTATATACCAAATATATATATATAATGTTTATAAGCTTTCAAGCAGTATTTTCAGATTCAAATTATCTTGCGTTGTTCCAAAGTTATAGTCAAAAAAGTAAAAGAGGTTTTTTGCGAATCCTAACCTCAAAACCAAGGTCTCGGGGGTTTCATCGCGATTTCGGTACTTTGTTACACCCAAGTTAGTCCCAAGGACAGAGAAAAAGTCCAATTTTGTTGGCTAGTGTAATAGAATACGGTACTTATTAATGCATAGAAAATATTTTTGATATTTCATACAAAATTATCATACAAAGTTTCGTCGTATTTCTGCGAATATACTTGTATGTCTGTGCATAATATTAATCTCATTGTTATTCCTATTGTTTTCATACATACAAACATTAATATTTATCATCATCATTATATGTGTTGCCGTCGTCCTCTTTACACCTGCTTTAATCATAATAAATTATGAAAATAAATGAAAAATATTTAAATATGCAATATATTTGAATATTTTTCATTTATTTTCATAATTTAATTCCTTGAAATTGAGAATCACAAGTATTTAAAAATTGCCAAAAGCATGGACTTATTAGTATCACCGTTAAAGTCTCGTCTTATAATAATATTAGTCCAAGTCACAAAACACAACTGGCAATACATTTAAAAACGAATTATAAACACCCACTGTGGAGTGATACACCACCATAAAGATTACAATTTATATCTCAGATACATCCCTTTGAAACTCTCAAATAACATTTATTAGATCCTGTTATAATTAGATAAATATTTAATAAAACATATTATTTACTAATCATTACCTCATCTTTAATGCTTCTGTTTGTTATGGTATTATTTGTTTACCATCCACATGTACTCAGTTGGAGTTCCAATTACGGACCCCCCTATTAGGCAGGTGTGGGTGTTGAAATTAACTCACCGACAACTAAATCTTTATTAATTTACTCCGCTTAATCGACTTATACCAAACACGAAATACTCGTTTAAGAATACCTACGGTTAGACCTGTGCTATATAATCTCTAATTTATTCTATTTATACGAAACGATGATAAAATGAAATTACGATACAATTAGAAGTTAATTAATACCATATTAGGTAGCTTCATGTAAATTTGATATGCGTGGGATGTTAGTGAGAAGATTATACAAATGTAATAGTGAAGATGTCAAAACTTCAAAATATAATTTGATGCATATCCAACCAATCTGAGCGCTTTAAAATACTTAACCAATCTTACTTTTATCAATAATATTTACCACATGGCAGAAAAGACCGATCGTCGATAACCCAGACAGACTGACACATTTTTAAAATCTATGTTAATTGACCGATCGTCGATGGCCCAGACACTTTTTTAAAATCTATGTTAATTTTGTATTTGTATAAATGTATTGTCTTAATAAAGATCTTGTATATTTACTACAATACACCCAAATAAATATGATTTCGAACTGGACATTGATTAATTAACGTAACGCTTAATTAACATGTAACAATAGTATATCATTGGCGGCGACACGTGGAATGTTTAATAGAAAATCTCCTTATACAGGAAATATAGCCTGCACGTAGTACTATCGCTCGAAGGTAATAAAAACAGAATCATAAATTGTACAAGAAGCAAGCCGCCAAGGCTATAAAATGTTAATTACAGATAAGACCTGTGGGCTCAAGACCAACAATCGCATTTAAAGTAACTCTTATTTATACGAGTTGTTGCAAAAGAATAAACAATTTCAGTTAAACAATGTATTTGATGAAAACTACGCCTTACAACGCAAATAGTAATAAATTTCTGATAAGAAAAAAAAAAACAGTACAGTGTAAATGTCTGTCAGATGTTGACAGCGCGTTACATTTTTATTCGTGCCGTAGTCAAATAATCAAACAGTGTTACAGTTTTAAGAATATTCAATGATTTAGAGTGCTGAATCGAAATATTCATTTTGCTTTGCAGGCCCTACGGATTTACATGTAAAATTTAAAATATGTTAATATATTGACAGTATCGGTCGTTTTACATTATTTAAAGCTTTTTAAGCTGATGATTTGGTACCTTACTCAATAGTTTCTGCCGAAGAGTATTTACCGAGATTATTTTGAATTAAAAATAAAGGTTTGCCATGAAATCATAATGGCCGAATTTTCATTTGGTTGTTGTTTGAAAAAAGTGACTGTTGCTGTCGCATTACGATTTACAACAGGGCGTGTATTCTACACAAGAAAATGTATTGATAATTAAATGGTGCTATTTAAGAAGTGTACGCGATTTGTTTAGTGTTGAGTTTCCGGAGAAGGTAATAACCCAGCATGAGTATTAAAAATAATGTAAGTACCGATTTTGTAAAATAATTAACCAAAGCAGCTTGATCGCGTAGTTGAGATTTTTCGTTGAGCCTCTTCGCAATCGAAAGCTGTTGATGCGCTTTTTGGCGGTTTTCGACCATGTGCTTCCAGCGACCCAAAGGGTTAAGGAAGCCAATTGTAACTTTGGGTCGCTGGAAGCACATGGTCGAAAACCGCCAAACTAATGTAACACATTTCAAAAATAGTAATGTAGTAATTATTTATTGAATAGTACTTGCCTTCTCCGGGAATTCACGTACACTTCTTAAATAGTACCAGAGTAAAAAACCATTAAATTACAAATACCTGTTCTTGTGTAGAATACACGCCCGGCTGTAAGTCGTAATGCGGCAGCAACAGTCACTTTTTCAAACAACAACCAAATGAAATATCCGCCATTACGATTTCATGGCAAACCTTTGTTTTTAATTCAAAATAATTGACGGGTGTGAAGTTAGCAATAGATCCAGCAATAGATTTTAAAAATTCATATCTCGGAGAAAAGAAAAGCAATTCGAAAAAAAAGTGAACCATAGTATTAGGGAAGGTCTACATTAACAACACAAAAATAATCAAAGCTTAATTTTAACCCTTTATATTTCTTCACCCCTTTCAAAAGTTTTTTCTTTTTTAAGTTTGCAATCTGCCATAAATAAATAAAAATGCTCATTCTTATCACTAATACAAGTACTTTAATAATCAAGAGTCAAAAAAACGTTACGGGCACTCCTTCAACGAAAAAAAAATTCTCCGTAAGTCGCAGAAATCCACACCTCGCGATATAAATTTCAATTTTTGGCAAAGTTTGCAATCAGCCATAACTAAATAAAAATTCTTATTCCGATCACTAATAAAGGTACTTTCATAATCAAAAGTTGAAAAAACGTTACGGGCACTCCTTCAACCCAGAAAAAAATAATTTCTCGGAAAGTCGCAGAAATCCACACCTCACGATATAAATCTCCATTTTTGACATAGTTTGCAATCAGCCATAACTAAATAAAAATTCTTATTCTTATCACTAATAAAGGTACTTTCATAATCAAAAGTCAAAAAAACGTTACGTGCACTCCTTCAACCCAGAAAAAAATAATTTCTCCGTAACTCTAAGAAATCCACATTTCGCGATGTTAATCTCAATTTTTGAGAAAGTTTGCAATCAGCCATAACTAAATAAAAAAAATTCTTATTCTCATCACTAATAAATGTACTTTCATAATCAAAAGTCAAAAAAATGTTACGGGTACTCCTTCAACCAAGAAAAAAATAATTTCTCCGTAAGTCGCAGAAAATCGGTGTTCGGAATTATTTTTTTGTTGAAGGAGTGCCCGTAACGTATTTTTGACTCTTGATTATTAAAGTACTTGTAATAGTGATAAGAATAAGCATTTTGATGTATTTATGGCAGATTGCAGCAAACTTAAAAAAAAAACTTTTTTGAAAGGGGTGACAAAATATAAAGGGTTGATTCTTTTTGTGTTATTAATTTAGATCTTCCCTAATCGTATGGTTCACTTTTTTTCGAATTGCTTTTCTTTTCTTCGAGATATGAATTTTTAAAATCTATTGCTGGATCTATTGCTAACTTCACACCAGTAAATAATTGTAAAGTTTTTCGGAAATATCTTGGTAAATATTCGGAAGAAATTGTCGAGTAAGGTACCAACTCATTCAGCTTAAGAAGCGCCAAAAAATATAAGAAGACCGACACTGCCAAATAATTAGGTAAGTCAATATTAACACATTTTAAATTTTACATGTAATGGCCTCTCTTTGCAATTCAACATTCTGAAGAACTGGCTATTAATAATTAATTGAAAAGTAAGTTTCTGAAATTTACATTTAACCAAATCAAACTTTTACTACACTTTACAAAATTAAACATAATTCCTCGGACTGTATAGACAAATATCTTTATTAGTAGTAATAAGATACATTCAAAAATTTTTGTCATACCACTATTATTAACTGGTTATCGACCAGAGGTCTTTCATCCTCCTCGGATTATTTTAAATTATCTTTCGGCTTTAATAATTCCACCAGAATTACAGCGTTATTTATTCCCCAATAAATAGGGATGATGAATTCCGAATGGAAGGCACGCTTCAACGGAAATTTTATGATACAGTGAGGATTACCTGGTTTCGGGGGTTTTACCCGACGTTAATCCTATTTACGACCAGGCAGCATAACATCTGTTGATTTCCGTGCACACACATGCTCATTCAGCCGAACGATTATTATTTTTGAAAAGTTGTCATTTTCTCCGAACGACCGAGCGGTGAATTTTAATCGATCAAATAAAGAATCACAAGAGTGTCGCTTGCATAAATAAATGGCTACTTAAACAAATGATGTGACTCGAGTGCGGCGTTGGCGGAATCACAATTTCCGATCGTGGAATGCGGCTCTGGTCAAGATCTATGTCAAGGCTTCTGGATACACAATACAAGTCATTTCTGATGCTCTATGGCTTCTCTCCAACTGTGAAAATAGATCGTTGGCATGTATTCGCTATACTTTGTAGTTGTTTTTAATTTTATGTCTTCATAACACTTATTCACCAACAATGGTTTCTCACAACTTGGCAACAATTTTGCATGTTTCCACGTTTATATAATCAAATATTTATGTGAAATAATACCGAATATATGTATCTTTTTAATAACATCTTTATTTAACTAATTTTCTTTTACACATATAGACAATATACAGTGCGCGCTTAAAGTATGGAATAAATTCAGCCAAACAGAAATAAAACATTTTGGGACAAAATCCTCGAACAGGTCGATTTCTTTGATAAAAAAACACATTTTTGCATGAAAGTCGATTTTTAACCATCATTTATTTTTAAGCAATTTCGTCATCCATACAACAACCCCTTATTTTTAGGCAATACAAGTTAAATTGGTTATCGACCAGTGGCTTGGCTTTTTAGTTCTTGTCTGTTAACATTTTTTAATCTTCTTAAAGTAAATGGATATTTAGAAAAATTCTAATTCGTTGGTAAATTGTACCTGACTCCAAACGAATTCGTTTTGCTCAACTGAAATCTTTGTAATTACAGGTTTGTATAAAAATTTGTAAATAATTCATAAAATACATTTTCTAAATATCCAACCAATTTTTTGTAAACAGAAATGACGTTTAATAATTACAACGATTAACTCTTGTAAACACGAAACGAAAAATATTTACTAAACAAGACAAAATAGATTAACAAGAAACACATGCCCCCCAGCGGATGCACCAAGAAGATAACAAAAAAAAGTGCTTTTTAACGCTCCGCCTTAATTAATCTCACGAATCATTATTCATAAAATCATCACCTACGAAAAGTTAATTTCCCCTATATATTTCGGTCCTTTCACATTAAAGATTTATTAAAGCCGCCGCTTTATTAATCTAATCTTCGTTCCTTCACATAAATAACGCGAGAAGCGCCCTTCCTGGTTATCTATCTCGACCTGGGCAGAGTGATATGTGATATCCAGAAACCCAACGTGTGAAAGATGTGTTCATTTCTTTTCTTTTTTTTTTTCGTAGCCAACGGACGTTCTACTAAATTATGTAAATTATCGTCCCGAGAGGAGGGTCCGCTATGTTTACACTAGGTTGGAAAAGGGCTGAGGAAACGGTCCCGCATGTGGTTTCGCTTCCAAAATACTCGGAAACGCAGGTTGGGATTGTAATATTTTAAGGTGGCCATGGCAAATTTTTCGCCGTGTCATTTATTTTATCCAAAATCTAAAGCATTCTACCCAAACATTTTTGGACGTATTCTTTATGAAAACTCATAGTCAATTTCAGAAATTAAAAATTATCACAACAAAGATAAATTTATTAAGAATTTCCTGAAGTATTTAAAATTAAAAAAAAAAATAACTCTACAGAAAAATAAGGAAAAGTGTAAAATTTAACAGTTTTTGAAACGGCTTTCCAATTTAAATCCTCAAGATTTATATTTGTTATGTAGGAAGCTTCTATTTCGTTATACGTTTTTATATGAAAACTTTTTACTTTGTTTGTATTCGTTTGACTGCAGTTTCGAGATTTATACCCTTAACAAAGTATGTGCCGATTGCATATACGAAATAGTTTGGAAGACATAAATCTTCGGAAACGTGAGAAACGCCCAATTGTGAAGTTATCCCTTCTTTGTCCTTCCCGCTTTAGTTACGGCTTAATTGGCGAAACGTTCTCGGGTCACGGAACGGACGAAAACGTGGAATTCGCAAAAGGACTTAAACAAAGGGCAATTTTCAAAGTCAAGCAAATCGAGAACAACGACCGCGCACTTCCACATTCTATAAACGTTTGCGTTTGTTTGGGATTTATGCGTGTACGTAACACCCTCCCGCATACCTTTATTATTATTATTTTCATTTTCAAGTTCACGTTATACGTGTAGATGCAACGTTTAATTAACATTGCATTTTGCATGCGTATCGGTGCGTTAATTAAAGGTTTTAATTAAATACGTGTCATTTTAAATAATGAACGCTGCAAATATTATTTCACCGAGAGTTCATAATATAGTCGGGGTTCATTAAAAGCCGCGATTCAATTTAAATTTGCATAGATTTTATATGCCGATACTTTTTTTGAGTCGTCAAACCTGTTTTTAATTTTTTACGCATTGTTGAGAAAAAAACAATTTTCATTTTTGAAACCAACAGGCTTTTTCAATAATATAAATTATAAATATTAGCCGGCCCAAATTTTATCCTCGTGGGATACCAATAGTATCGAAAAATATCGATATAACTTTTTTATGATTAATTAATTCCTCACTTAACCCGTGGTGAAACATAATTATATAATTTGATTAATTAAAACACTTGGTTTTGTTTCACTGATTTTATTTGTCTGTCCTGGAGAGACAAATAAAATCAGTGAAACAAAACGAAGTTTTTTAATTAATCAAATAACTTTTTTATTTTAGAATTTACCGAAAAATGTTTAAAAAAAAAATTGTGTTTTAATATTTAATTGAATTTCTTCTACGTCATTACGTGTAAGCGCAATGATGTACAACTGCAGTTTTTTAACCCATAACCCATATGTTTTTCTTAATTTTTTGGAATCGGTAAGTATTTTCGAACTAATTTACAAAGAATAAGCTTTTTTTCGAAATCGATAAATATGCAAAATCTCCATGTTACATGATCGACCACATCAACATTTTTTACTTTGTCTAGTCTATTCGACGAGTAACAGTGCCTTGCTAGAAACGCCCATTGACTACGAGAAATCCAATTTTCTACAATTTTCAATTCAAATTCTTGACTTTTTATCGTCACCATTTTAATACAAAGAAGAAGAAAACACTTAACTTTTTTTTTAGTCACGTAAAGTAAAATAAAAGTGGTATAAAAAAGTTAAGTGTTTTCTTTATATCGAAATTGAAAATATACCACGAAGTGAACGCCTCCAAGATTCAAGAAATAGTCACCATTTTATCTTCAGTGAAGGAATCTGAATGATTCCTCCATAATCTTCAATTATGATCAATAATTTTGGCAGTCGGAATTAGCTGTATTACTACACAGGGGCGGCTCGTTGCCTAGAGCCAAGGAGCCATGGCACTACCTCCAATTTCAAGCTCGGCAAGAATTTTTTTATCAATCCTGAAAATACCAGTTCGTCATTTTAAACGGTGCCTGCGAAAGTTTAATGAGAAGAGAAAAATCGCAACGCATTTGTATCCCAATTCAATGCAACATTTGTTTTGCATTGAGTTACAATTCATTTTAATGTAGTAGTTACAAGAAGGCGCTGCTAAACGCAAAAAACAAAATATGCCGCTGAAAAAATTCAAAAACATCCGAAAATAGAAAAGTGATGAAAGCGTTTTTAATTGAAAAAGTAGTCAAAACAGAGGCCAAGATCGTGGGGTACAAATTAAAAAAAAAGAGAGAAATTAAACCAAAATTGTTTTTCGGTGAAAGAAGAAATCATCACATTATTTCGGACGAAGAAAAATGTTTTCCTCTTTTGACCTAGAGTGAATTTCCAGTGTCAAAAATGGTGATTTTTAACCATAAAAAATAGTAATTTTCAACTGCCAAAAATGGTAATTTTGAACTATCAAAAATAGCGATTTTCAACAGTCGAAAGTAGTGACTTTCAGAACAAAATGATTTTCACTCTCTGAAGATTTCAACTCTCAAAATGGTGATTTTATACTGTCTATAATAGTGAGTTTCAACTGTTTGTCAGTTGAAAATCACCATTTTTGACAGTTCAAAATTACTATTTTTGACTGTTAAAAGGACACATTTTTAATAGTGGAACGTCTATATTTCAGGAAGTTGAAAATTATTATATTTGACGGTTACAAATTACTATATTTGACAGTTAAAAACCACTATATTTGACAGTTAAAAATCACTATATTTGACAGTTAAAAGTCACTATATTTGACAGTTGAAAATCGCTATATTTGACAGTTAAAAATCACTAGATTTTACAGTTAAAAATCACTATATTTGACAGTTGAAAATCACTATATTTAACAGTTGAAAATCACTATATTTGACAGTTAAAAATCACTATATTTAACAGTTAAAAATCACTATATTTAACAGTTAAAAATCACTATATTTGACAGTTAAAAATCACTATATTTGACTGTTGAAAATCACTATATTTGACAGTTAAAAATCACGATATTTGACAGTTAAAAATAACTATATTTGACAGTTGAAAATCACTATATTTGACAGTTAAAAATCACTATATTTGACAGTTAAAAATCACTATATTTGACAGTTGAAAATCACTATATTTGACAGTTGAAAATCACTATATGTCAGTTGAAAATCGCTATATTCCACAGTTGAAAATAACTATTTTTAAGTTGAAAGTCACTCTCTGGTAGACTGTGAAATATCGCTATTTTGTCAGTTAAAAAGCATTATTTTTGGCGGTTGAAATCACCATGTTTGACAGTTGAAAAGAACTATTTTTGATAGTTGAACATCTCTATTTCACAAAGTTGAAAATTACTATATTTGACGGCTGGAAATTACTATTAAAAAATCAGTATTTTTCAGTTGAAATTCGTTGCATTTGACAGGGAAAGATCACCATTTTTAATAGTTGAATGTCTTTATTTCAGGCAGTGGAAAAAACACTACATTGACAGGTCTAAATCACTGCATTTGACATATTTTTTGACAGTTGAAAATCACTAGTTTTTGACTAAATCCCCATTTTGGAAGTTGAAAGCCGTCATTTTAGACAGTTGAATGTCTCTACTTCAGGCAGTGAAAAAATCACCACATTGGTAGTTACTAATCACTACATTTGACAGTCGAAAACCACATTTTTTGACAGTTGAAAATCACTAATTTTTGACAGTTATAAATCCCCATTTTGGAAGTTGAAAGCCGTCAATTTAGACAGTTAAATGTCTCTATTTCAGGCAGTGAAAAAATCACTACATTGGTAGTTACTAATCACTACATTTGACAGTCGAAAACCACATTTTTAGACAATTGAAAATCGCTAATTTTTGACAGTTATAAATCCCCATTTTGGGAGTTGAAGGCCGCCATTTTAGACAGTTGAATGTCTTCATTTCAGGCAGTGAAAATATCACTATATTGGCAGTTACAAATCACTATATTGGACAGTTGAAAATCACATTTTTTTACAGTTGAAAATCACTAGTTTTTGACAGTTATAAATCCCCATTTTGGAAGTTGAAGGCCGCCATTTTAAACAGTTGAATGTCTCTACTTCAGGCAGTGGAAAAATCACTACATTGGCAGTTACAAAACACTACATTTGACAGTCGAAAATCATATTTTTTGGCAGTTGAAAATCACTAATTTTTGACAGTTATAAATCCCCATTTCGGAAGTTGAAAGCCGTCAATTTAGACAGTTGAATGTCTTCATTTCAGGCAGTGGAAAAATCACTACATTGGCAGTTACAAAACACTACATTTGACAGTCGAAAACCACATTTTTTGACAATTGAAAATCACTAATTTTTGACAGTTATAAATCCCTATTTTGGAAGTTGAAGGCCGTCATTTTAGACAGTTGAATGTCTTCATTTCAGGCAGTGAAAATATCACTATATTGGCAGTTACAAATCACTATATTGGACAGTTGAAAATCAATTTTTTTTACAGTTGAAAATCACTAGTTTTTGACAGTTGTAAATCCCCATTTTGGAAGTTGAAAACCGTCATTTTAGACAGTTGAATGTCTCTATTTCAGGTGGTGGAAAGATCATTGCATTGGCAGTTGAAAATCACTGTATTTGACAGTTGAAAATCACATTTTTTGACAGTTGAAAATCACTAGTTTTTGACAATTATAAATCCCCATTTTGGAAGTTGAAAACCGCCATTTTAGACAGTTGAATGTCTCTATTTTAGGCAGTGGAAAAATCACTACATTGGCAGTTACAAATCACTACATTTGACAGTCGAAAATCACATTTTTTGACAGTTGAAAATCACTAGTTTTTGACAATTATAAATCCCCATTTTGGGAGTTGAAAACCGTCATTTTAGGCAGTTGAATGTCTATTTCAGGCGGTGGAAAGATCATTGCATTGGCAGTTACAAATCACTGTATTTGACAGTTGAAAATCACATTTTTGACAGTTAAAAATCACTAGTTTTTGACAGTTATAAATCTCCATTTTGGAAGTTGAAAACCGTCATTTTCGACAGTTGAAAATCCCAATTTTTGAGTTGAAAATTATAATTTTTAACAGGTGAAGACCACTATTTGAACAGTTGAAACCATCTTTTTGGACAGTTGAAAAATCACTATTTCTGGCAGTTGAACATCACAATTTTCTACAGCTAAAAATCATCATTTTTTACGGTTGAAATTTACTATTTCGGGTAATTGAAAATCACTATGCTAACCTTTGGAAATAACAATTTTTGACATTTCCAAATGACTATTTCCGGACAGTTAAAAAATAGACTATTTGGAATCTAGGCCCGCAGTGATGTCCATACGCCACTGGACACGACCAAAAACGTTCAATTTGTAGTTCTATTGTTTTCTGTTTTTCGAGGATAATTCTTGAACGAAAAGGCAGATCTTGAAAATTCTTTCAGCAAAGTGTTACATTCATCCGAAAGATGTAGACAGGATCAAAAAAATATTTTTTCATGGTTTTCAGCGGATTAAATACATATTTGTATACATTCAAGTTGAATTAACTTTGCAAAACGTAATTTTGCAGAGTTGCGAAGAGATTGAATATTTACATATGCAGGCTATTTTTCGTCTTTGTTTATTTTTTTAATGGATCTGCAATAAATAAAGATTTTCAATGTCAATTATCGTTTTTTTTTTTGAGGGAAGAGAATATATAAATATTTAAGTAAAATTATTGCATGCTAAGTGGCTCTACCATCAAAATTTTTCACGAGCCGCCACTGTTACTACAAGACATTTTTAACTGCGAGAAATACAATTTTCTACAATTCCTAAATACATAATTTATTTTAAATTCAAAAATAATATCGACCAAACACTCATATATGAATCCCCTTGTAACAAGTAACAACTATGCTGGGTGTTTTGAATTGCCAATTGTTGTCTTTTCACTGAATAATGATAAGCAATTTTCTTTTTTTTTAAGTATATGAAATTAACCATATAAGTAGCTTGGAGCTGAGTTTGCTTTGCATATTCGATTTGCGTTGAATTTAAATTCTCCACGTAATTGAAACTTGATGTTCCGTGCATATAATTGTTCGTAATTTTCTACGCCTTCCAGTAATTCACCCAATGAACATATTACTGGCAGTTTTAAATCATCTGTATTCCATGCAAGTCATGTAATTTCCCCCCACGGTAAATACGCGTTTCAAACATTTAAACGTTCGCCTTAATAACTTCATTTTGCTGTGTCATTCATTATTTATTCTCGGAATAGAATTGACAAAATAAAGAGTTGGCAGATGGTACGCGATTTTCTGATGAGCCATTTTGTTAGTATTAAGATAATAATAATAATAATAATAGTATTGTTTATGGTGGAGGCTTCTACTTGGTTATACATGTTGTAAATATAATAAAACACTTTTACTTTGTTGGTATAACACAAATTTTATTTTATTGTTGACTATAGTTTCGGCAACTTAACTTAACAAAACATACAGCAAGTATTTTATGTTTTGTTAATGGTAAGTTAAATTGCCGAAACTATAATCAACAATAAAATAAAATTTGTGTTATACCAACAAAGTAAAAGTGTTTTATTATAATAATAATAGTCTTTATTTTTTTTCTTTTTGGGTGAATTTTCATCAGGGTGTCAATTGTTTTATTTGTATAGCCGTTGTTGTTAGCAATATTATAAATTGTATTGATTTCAAGTTGTAAAGCCTGTTGTGATAAAGGTAATGAAAATGCTCTATGAATCATCGAATTGTAGGCTACTTTTTAATGTTTTATTAAATGCCTTAAATTTGCTGGTATTACTGAGTCGGTGTAGTTTATAATTTTTCCACGAAGGTCATTCATTTCAGTGAAATATACCCAACAGGTACCGAACAGATTTAAGGCGAAATTCCGACCAATTTATAAACGATTGTATATTTACACAGCGCGTTCACTTTACACGTGTTATTTACAATCTATTAAACAGCACTTGGGCCGCGTTCATATCCGACCGGGAATATCAAAACAGTACTAAATTTACCCGTCTAAAAATAATGTTGTTTTATAAATATTGGGCAATTAAACGGACCCTTAAAAACGTCGGATTGAAGTGTTTGGGCCGCCGTCTGATGATGTTTCGAGTTGTCGTGGTTTTCCATACAAGGGCGACAAGACGTTAATAAATAAATAAACGAGGAACGCGTGGGCTGCCACTGGAATCTAATTTGGTCCATCTATGGTCACGTTCCGAGTTTGGTAATCGCCCGCCATGGACATAAATTAAATGCATGGGAACTTATTTAGGTTTTGTAATCCAATTTTCAGATTTGTAATAATAATATTAATTTATTGTTAAGTATGCCACAAGTAGAAAAAGTAAAGTATGTTCATTAAAAAAAAAACCTCAAGTGTGCCATGATTTTCTATTTTAAAAAAATGACACATATTGAGGTTATGTTACTTGCGGCATGTTCCTACCGATAAATTAATTTGCTGTGATAAACTACGCGGAGAAATCGTAGGTTCATTTTTCAAAATTTCTTGGGCTGTGTTAATAGCATCCTAAATACGTTTGACTGGTCTACCAGTTTCTGGTTTACGGAGAATACTACCCATTTCATGAAATAATAACAACAGATCGTGATAAGGTATTTTTAAATTCATCATAAATAATGGGCACGTTACGAAATTCTTCCTGAAACTCTGCTAACGGTGCGTCGAATGAATACACTCAATAATCCCATTTCGGAAATAACTTTCAATTAGAAACGTTTTTTGCTGGTTGCTGTAAACCATTGAGACCACGGAATAATTGTGACTTTTAGAACGATCTGACGTTTTGTTTGTCAATTCCGAACATGTGTGCCAACTTAAATTTTTTTAAATAAAAAATTCTGGCACACTTGAGGTTTTCTTTTAATGAACATACGATATGACCTCATAACGAAACTAATAAATGTTTATTTCGTGCTTTACTTTAATGTTTGCATTGAACAATATTATCATTAAAAAAAATTATGATGTGGCCATCATGTTACTTTCTCCGATTTGATGGTGTGATAGTGTGAATGTAAAAACTCGAATTTTTCTCCCGTTTGTGAAAAAAATATAATTGGTTTGTATTGTTGCAGGTACACGATTCCGATGTTCAAGAAAGGATACAGTAAAACATTGGACGTAAATGATCTATACAATCCTCTCAACAGTGATCGAAGCGAGCATTTAGGAGATAGATTAGAAAAGTAAGTTATGTTTAGTTAGTACTTCAGAAATAATCAATTAAACGCAGACACAACAGTAGGCCATCTTAAATTACATTCGCAATTGTTTTATTAGGAGTAGAAGTGACACTGCCGAGCTTAGTTAGTTATTTGCAAAAGTTAAGGTTTTTCGAGTCAACAGAAGCAAGCAATATTGTTTTAAATACATTGTGATATTGGATGAAGTTTTCCCATTACTGCCCACGGCATATGTATTCAAATTCTCAGATATATTCCAAAACTCAATATCGTAAAACCAAATAGAATCTCTGTTAGATCATTAATGCAGAATGTTTTTTGTTACAAATAAATTCTCTAAAGTAACTAATATTACTACTAAATATCACCAAAGCCCATGTTTGTTGTAATCGCTCGAATACAATGGGAAGCAATGGGTTAATTTAAATTATTAGTAAGCTCTAATTTCTTTAGGTGTGGAATAACCGCAACTAAATACGTCAACTTCTACGTTGCACGATAAAAAAATATGGCAGATGTACGAATGCGCCCTCTGGTGCCAACCGTGTGAACTTGTACTCGTCGCTCAAATGCTTAGTTCGCGTCCTAATTACCGGTAAAAACGAACTTTCGCGTAGTGTAGAATAAAACAAACTTCGAGCAACAATACAAAAGTGTTCGATCTGAAATCACGCGCTCTACAATTGAGGAGAAGAAGTAACAAATGGGCAAAGTGCCAATTTGCCGGAAAATTAGATATTTGGAATTGATCATGTTCGTACCTACTTTGACCCACTCTGATATGTTCTACATGAGCCAACTTTGATGCTATAACTTAGGAATCAGCTTTTTTTTTAAACTGTTTTTCTTTATTTTGCAAATGATCAACTTTACGCTCTTATAATAATAATAATAATAATCATTTATTGCCCTACGGGAAGACCATTACAGGGGGATATAAATATATATATATATACATATATATTGCAAATTAACAATAATGTAATAATAAATACAAAAATAGAGGAAAAGGAAAACAAAGAAAAATAATGAAAAATTTGAAGATAACAAGCATTCATACATGTGTTGCTGGCTTGAAGGACTGGAGTTTTTTTTTTGTATTTCTCTGTTTAACAATTTGGGCACTTAGCCCCTTTGTTACTTTTGCTCCTCAATTTAAAGCAATCGATATTTATATGGCAACCATCGACCAATAATACAAAAGTGTTAAATATTGCCATTCGATCTGAAATCACACACTCTATTTTTATGGCGATCAGCTATAGACTAAATATATTACGTGTATATAAATTAAAAGTGGATAAGGTCCGTTCGAATATTAAACATATCCATTGTCAAAAATATGTAAGCATTTCGTGTTTACGTTTAATGTCACGCGCCCGCCATCTGCACCACACACAACAAGGTGTAATGAAATTACTTGGAACGATTGGGGTTTATATTTCACGGCCCCAATGAAGTCGGTTTTCTCTATTTAACGATAAATCATGATTTACCGGACATTTATTTAGTGTTGCGGAAAGCACTCCGTAAATCATAATGCTATATTTATACTTACGGGGCAGCGAGAGGGTTAAAGCATTATACACTTACGTGGAATTATAATTTCTGGTTTAAAATTAAATTATTATTATTATTATATTTACCATCGGTTTACGAACGTATTGTTTTAAATGTAATTTTTTTTTGGCTTAGCGAAATACACCGAAGAACAAGACCTATAAACCAGTGTTTCTCAACCCTAAAAAAAAATTACATTCCCTTCCCCCTATACAGGGTGTATTTGAAATAATGAACAGACTCGTAACCACAAAGACATTATATTATTTTTAAACAATATTCGCAATTATTTTGTTTATAACTGTAACAAAAAGCCCGCAATTAATTATTAAAGTTAATGGGTGAAAATACGCAGTGGTAATGTGACCTAATTTTTAAACGGCATCGGCTTTAGATATCGAATTACAACAAGCGCGTAGGAAATATCTGAGTTCGGCTCTTTAAGCGTCAATGAACTTGAGGACTGTTTACCTTTTACAAAAAAAAAAAACGTTGCGATAACACTTCAAATTTCGGAGGTAAGAAATCGTATCTCGCGTTTTAAATAAACAAACACACATTCCATGCAGACTTAATTAAATGAGAAAAGCATCGGTTCTCAAAATGTTTAAAATACCTCGAAAAATTAGGAAAGTTCAATTTTTTTTTTCGAATAAATTTTGACGGAAAAGGGGTTCACAAATATTTCAAGTGCCTGTTCGTTATTTCAAATACACGCTGTATATAAATATATAATATGTTTTTGCTTACAGAAAATGGGAAGCGCACCTGAAACACGTGAAAAAAGTAAAGAAAAATCCAAGTTTACTCAAAGTACTAGTAAAAACGTTTTGGCCGGAATATCTTTTAATCGGAATAATACTATTACTGATGGACGTGGTACTGAAACTGCTGCAGCCCATCGTCTTGGGTCAATTGCTGGATTACTTTCGACCCGGATCCGACGTGAGAAAGGAAGATGCGTTAATGTACGCGGGCATGTTGACTGCGATAAACGGAGGATACGCACTTTTTATAAATCAATACCTTTTCCGTGCTTTCCATTACGGGATGAAAGTCAGAGCCTCGTGTTGTTCTTTAATCTACAGAAAGGTGAGTTATTTGTATGTATAGTCTGATCAATGGATCTTTGCGTGTGCGTCACTGAGGAATCCGTAAATTCAAAAAATCTGAAATATTGTGTGGATGTAAATTAGTTTATTGGTAACACAACACCATTTTCTGTTTCTGTGAAATTTCAGTATTAGGGAGTGAAACTACTTCTCAAAGTAAAAATTCAGCAAATTTCTCCTAAAGTACAAGACATATGATAAAATGGTTCATATAAAAGTTGTAGAGTATTTTATTCTGTTTCCTACTGAATATTCAGATTTTGAGGAAATGCCAAATTTAGGTTAAGTTTTGACTTCGCTTGTAAGTGTGAACTTTTTTGGCTTAAAATATCTCGGAAACCGCCATCTTTAATTTTATTTTGACTTGATTTCTATGTTTGCCTAATTAAACCAAGTAACTTTTATTTAAAACTTTTTTTCGCATCTTTAATAATTATTGAGATATTTGATTTTTTTGAAAATCGCGATTTTCAATTTTTTTTAAATATTTTCTAAACTGCTCGGAATTTTGAAAATTTCTCAACATAATCTGAATCAGCATAGAAAACTGCACAACATTGCCCATTTAACCAGATCTCTAGCTTTAAGAATAAGATAGATACCCATGCAATCCTACTCTATTTAGGACACCCTGTATAACTAAATAATAGAATACTGGAAGTTTACTGTAAAGTAGCAAAACTATATTTAATGTTTTTCTGAAGAAAAAATTCACAAAAGTGAAATATTGCACGAAATGATGAATTATCTCTACAAGTGTAATATTTAGTCCATTGAAATGTTGCCTGTCTTTAAAGATTATTAATATTTAATTTTTTTTGGCTTTGGCGTTCAGTAACTAACGTTTATGTATTCGGTGGTGTTGGTACATGGTGTTAAGCCACGTCCTCACTGAGTCGACATTGTCGATCGACTCTGTCTATCGACACTGTCGACCAATAAATCTTCAAGACTTCACCTGTCCACACCAAGTAGACAGAATGTTTGTCGATCAGTCGAAAGGAAAATGTTTGATGAAGAAGACGTGATTATTGCTTGTGCCGCATTTGTTATTATCGCGTATATCTGTATTAAATTCTTTGGCAATTTCCATCAGGGCCTCATATTTAGGTCTTTATAATATTTACTTTTACAGTTCCATAGATTTGTTTTTGCTTTGTACGCTTCAATAAACGCTATCACTTTTTCTTTTTCCGATTCCATTTTTACCCCACAAACAACGTGTCACGACACACTCACATTGATTACTAATCTGTTTGCCGATGTCGAACGCTGAATAGCACGTCCACACTCTCGATTCGACTCGACTACCCTTTGATTTTACCGACAGTTTCTGGAAAACTAATCGACAGGTCGATCGACGAAGTCGATTGACGCGTACACACTAAGTCGACAGTATCGATCGACAATGTCGACTCAGTGAAGCGATCGACGAAGTCGATTGACGCGTACACACTTAGTCAACAGTGTCGATAGACAGAGTCGATCGACAAGTCGACTCAGTGAAGCGATCGACGAAGTCGATTGGCGCGTACACACTAAGTTGACAGTATCGATAGACAGAGTCGATCGACAATGTCGACTCAGTGAGGACGCGGCTCTACCGAATCTTAAAGTTTAATGGAAGTCTTTAAAGATTACCACTCTTCAACATGCAAGCACTTTAACCTTTTTAGGTCTGTTTCTCCTGTACCATACCATATTTATCATCTCCGCCTGCGACGAAGATCTCTAGTAAATTGCACTTTATAGGCACTCAAGCTGAGCCGGACGGCGCTCGGAGATACGGCGTCCGGACAAGTCGTGAACCTGTTATCAAACGACGTGAGTCGCTTCGATATTGTTTCCGTCTTTCTTAATCACATGTGGATAGCGCCCGTGAGCACCCTCATCATAACGTACTTCTTGTGGGACCGAGCCGGGCTCGGCGGGATCATCGGTATTGTGCCGGTGTTTCTGGTTGTTCCCATTCAAAGTAAGTACACAATTTATATGCATTTATGATGGAGTGACTTTTGTTTATATGAATGCCGCGAATTGAATAAATCTAGGATTGGCCGCGATCTAAGCGCGCCGAGAGCGGATTTTATTACAATTAAATTTGCATACGTAAACGGTTCGAGGGAAACGGTCGTGCCTTCGGTATCTGCATAGTGTCGGGGAAGGCCTAAATATATCATGCATATTAAAACAATTGTTGTTATTTCATAGTAATTATGCTTATACAAGGTGTATTTGAAATAACGAACAGGCATTGAGGGGCACATACACAAAATATTTGTGAACCCATTTCCGTCAAAATTGATTTCAAATTTTTTTTTTGAATTTTCCCAATTTTTCGAGGTTTTTTAAACATTTTGAGAACCGATGCTTTTCTCATTTAATTAGGTCTGCATGTTTATTTAAAACGCGAGATACGATTTCTTGCCTCCGAAATTTGAAGTGTTATCGCAACGTTTTTTTTTTTTTGTAAAAGATAAACAGTCCTCAAGTTCATTGACGCTTAAAGAGCCGAACTCAGATATTTCCTACGCGCTTGTTGTAATTCGATATCTAAAGCCGATGCCGTTTAAAAATTAGGTCACATTACCACTTGCGTATTTTCACTCATTAACTTTAATAATTAATTGCGGGCTTTTTGTTACAGTTATAAACAAAATAATTGCGAATATTGTTTAAAAATAATATAATCTCTTTGTGGTTAAGAGCCTGTTCGTTATTTCAAATACACCCTGTATGAGGATAGTTTTGAAAACGGAAGAAAATGACAGTTTTGAGGCTGAAAAACCGAACGATAGACAGTTATAGGCAGTTAGTAATAGTGATATTACTAACTGCCTATCGACAAATGTGATAAAAAACATTGAATGTATCCTAAAAATGTGTAAATTACTACATGTAATAAATATATTTGTATATAAAAAAACGCCCAACGCAATAACGCTGTTATTTATTGACCGATATGAACGAACTAAAAACCAAAGTCAATGGTGGTTTAAATACCAACAAATGACATCAATATTGATTTTTTCCAATAATAACTTCATTGTCAAATGATAGACAACTTAAAATTTTTAAATGGCAGCATATAATGTTTTATTTTTTTTACATTCGACATTATTTTTCTGAATCCAATTATGCCCAATATGTTGTTTTTCGTTCAATAATTTGGTCGCAAAAAAATTTAAATCAATCTTCCATTTAAAATTATATTTTTCAAAAATTATAATTAGCGTGCCTTGGAAAAAAAGTAACAAATGTCATCTGTTACAACGTTATGTCAAACATGAATAATAAGGACCCAATAAATAAATACCTATGTTACAACTCATTGTAGAATAGAATAAATAAGTAATGCAAGAATTAATTCACTTGCGATTTAGATGTTCTGTGATTATTGCAAACACTAAGTAGAACGTCCAACTCTGCAAGTCCACGAAATTGTCGATCCACTCTCTTCGACTTTTTAAAGGCTCCATATCGCCACAAATTTCCTACTAACCTTCTAAATTCAGGTTCTGGTATTCGCCGCTGTGGAAACCGAAGATGATAAATTCGCGCCGCAGCTCCTCAATTTCTATTACATAGAAAATAAATTTGCAACACGTCTGTTAATTCGCTATTGTTCATGATTATGTCTGAAACACACACTAATAACAAATGGTTGACATAACTCACACAATAAATAACATTTGTTGATTCGAATTTTTTTCAAGGCACACTACATTTATCACCAAAAAAAATCATGCGAACAAGATTTATTATTATCTTTTTCTGGCATAAATATTAACTTAAAACCAACATAACGGGCATAATTGGATTCAGAAAAACAATGTCTAATATTATAAAATTAGAAAAGTATATGCAGCCATTTAAAAATTTAAAATTGACTATCATTTAGCAATGAAGTTGATTTTGAAAAAATATATAACTACCGCCATTTTATAGTATTTAAACAGCCATTTACTTTATTTTTTAGTTCATTTAAATCGGTCATTAAATAACAGAGTTATGGCGTTGGGCGTTTTTTTATCGAACACACGGCATGTCAGTTTTAATATTATATTAACAAAATGTTTTATTTTTTTAGGCTACACAGGAAAACTCTCGTCAAAATTTAGAAAACAAACGGCTTACAAAACGGACGAAAGAGTGCGATTGATGGACGAGATAATATCCGGCATTCAAGTCATCAAAATGTACGCGTGGGAGAAGCCGTTCGAAAAACTGATAAGAATCGCCAGGAAAAATGAAATAAAAATTGTGACTAAATCGTCATACGTACGCGGACTATTCATGACTTTCAACCTGTTCACAACGAGAGTCGCTCTATTCTGTTCACTTTTGACTTTTGTACTAACAGGAAGAGAAATAACCGCAACGACAGTAAGGAAATAAGTTAAAATTTCAAAAATAACACCCGCTTATAATTCATGTTTTTTTTAGGTATTCGTTTTTATGTCGTATTATAATATTTTATCGCACACGATGTCTTCCATGTTCGTAAGGGGAATTTCCGAGGTCGCTGAATTGCTCGTGTCGATCAAACGTATCCAAGAGTTTTTGATGAACGAAGAATTCGAAGATCAAAGCAAATCCGATAACAACAATATTAACAAAGCCGACAAGGATTCGAAAGATCTATCGATCTCGTTAAATAATTTAACGACGAAGTGGGATCCGAAGAAGACCGAAACTGCTTTAAACGATCTAAATATAAATGTTGAGAAAGGACAACTCGTCGGAATTATTGGACCAGTTGGAAGTGGAAAGAGTTCTTTATTGCAAACTTTATTAGGTAATGGATAATAGTAGATTATACTGGGTTCCCCATAATAGGCAATAGGCTACCCATTTTAATATTTGAATTAATTTTAACAAAACAAACTTTTTATTATATTAAATTACAGCTAACTCTTTGGGATTTATGATTAACATAAATATTTGCCTAATTTAATTCTAACTTTTAAAAATCACGTCTTCTAAATGACCTCCACCAACTTCAACACATTTTTCAATATTAGATAAAAGTGGTTCATTACACGGCGTAGCAAACCTTCAATTTCTTCACGAATTTTGACTTTGAGTTCCTCGATTGTACCTGGACGACTCGCAAACACTTTGGCTTTTATTAAAAATCCCCACAGGAAAAAATCGGGGGACCTCGAAGGCCAAGGCAAATTTCGAATCGAGAAATGAGTCGGCCATTAAACGTTTCTCGCCGAACCCGCATTGAGTTTCTGGCGGTATGAGCTGTTGCCCCATCTTGTTGGAATAGTAAGGCATTGTTTAGTAATCCTCGTCTATTTAATTCTGGAATGAGGAATGTCTCCAGCATGTTTACGTAGCGCTCGGATGTTACTGTTACAGCGCGGTTATTTTCATCCTCAAAAAAATATGGACCAATAATACCAAAAGATCCTACTCCACGCCACACAACAGCTTTTGGATTATGGAGGTTCTGTGTAAAGATTTCACGAGGATTTTCATTTGACCAGTATCTAAAATTCTGTTTATTAACCAAAAATTTGCTTCGTCGCTCATTAAGAGACTGTGAATTGCTCCTTGATGTAAATTCAAAAATTCTTGACAAAATGCTAACCTTGCTTCTTTATCTTGATTTATAAGTTGCTGTGCCATTGGGATGAAATTTTAAATCTCTTTGAAGAATTCGATCTAAGCTTCCCTTTGATATTCCTAGGATAAGGGTTTGTCGATTAGCAGACCTTTTAGGACTTCTCGTAAACGCAAATCTAACTCGTTCAATATTTTCTGGTGTACGAACTGTTCTTCGACGTCCAGGCTTCTTCAAATTTTGTACAGAACAATTTTCACGCCAATGACGAACCCATAACTTGACAGTTTTACGATTTGGCGCGTGACCTCTATTGTTGTTATTAAACCGACGCCGGAATGCACACCTAACTTCTTCTATGGAATTGCTTCTTATGTAAGTTTCTACACAAAACACACGTTGTTGGACTGAGTAATCCATGAAAGTTAAATAATTATGATGAAAACTAACAAACTTCCCGTAGAAAAATAACGTTCCACAAAATTACTAATATAAAACTTGTTTGTGACAGGTGCCTACTTGATCAATAATGAACTTAAATCCCAAAGACTACAGAACATAATCCCACAGAGATAAACTTATTTAGTTATCTCGTAGGGAATTAATTCATAAAATAAAATGGGTAGTCTAGTATGGGGAACCCTTTATATCAAGGGAGAGAAATGCGTGATTTTGTATCCTGAGGGCGAAAGCCGTGGAAAAATAACATTCTCTCCCGACGTATATATATACTGTTTTTTCACAAACGGGATATTTTAAGAGTAAAACGTTCGTTTCTAAAACCTAACCTAGAAAAAAAAACGATGTCGGCCGTGACAGTTAAAATAAATAATGGAACCTCGTAGGGAGATAAATGATTACTTTTCTGTCATTTCTCTCACGATTTCGACGGCCGAGAAATTGACTTTCTCTAGTTTGTGAAAATAACAAGTTTTTTCTCTCCACATTTAATATTTCCAGTTGTAAATTATTTCAGGTGAATTAAGTGTACTTACCGGTGATATAACCATCAATGGAAAAATATCATACGCGGCACAAGAACCCTGGGTGTTTTCAGCATCAGTCCGACAGAACATACTTTTCGGCTTAGAGTACAACAAGAAACGTTACAACGAAGTAGTGAGAGTGTGCGCCTTAGAGAAAGACATGAAACAGTTCGACAACGGAGATTTGACTGTAGTTGGTGATCGCGGCGCTTCCCTGAGCGGCGGACAAAAGGCCAGAATCAACCTCGCCAGAGCGGTTTACCGAGAAGCCGATATTTACTTGCTGGACGACCCTCTATCGGCGGTTGATATCCACGTGGGCAAACAATTGTTCAACGAGTGCATCAGCGGCTTCTTAAAAAAGAAGACGCGGATTTTGATAACGCATCAGGTGTACCATTTGAAGAGTGCCGATCATATCATCATATTAAAGGATGTAAGTTTTAAGCAATCGAACTTATTGCAGTATTAAAGAATATTTTATCGCAGGGAGCTGTGGAAGCGGAAGGAAACTTTAGAACTTTATCGAACCGTTCCGACATAGTGTACGCCAAGTTGTTGAATGAGGATCCAGAGCAGAATGAAGAAGAATTTAAAATGATCGAAAAACAAAAATTATCCAGACAGGTGTCCCGGGTAAGATTTCTTCTATCACTTTAATGTAAAAATCAAACTATCCATGAATAAATACCAAAAAGGGTATGTTTGAAGTGGAAATACAGATCTCTGCAATCGAACATACCCATCTGTATTGCTACCTCGGCCATACCATGAGTCACTCCGCGATCCGTCACTGATTTGCAAATAGAATTCAATGTAACATTTCCTTATCAGAAAAGAACACTGTCCATCTCCAGTTCGGCCAGCAAAACGAGCCTGGTGGACAGCCTTACATTCGAAGAAACCGACGACGAAATTGAAGACGTGAAGGTTAAAGACGTGCAGGAGGAGTCCTCCAAGGGAAAAGTGAGGGGATCTCTATTTTTAAAATACCTGTGCGCTGGAGGAAACTTCTGTTTCGTGTTCACGGTCGTCGCGCTACTTTTGATAACGCAGGTGGCGGCAAGCGGCGTCGACTATTTCGTCAGTTTCTGGACCAACATTGAAGTGTGCAGGAACACGAACAGCTCTTGCCCGGAAAATTACACCAAGGAGACGGTGTTGCTATCGACCGACGTGTGTTTGTATATATACGCGGGAATTATTACGGCCTTATTTTTCCTCGCGTTAACGAGATCCATGCTGTTTTATAAGCTTTCGATGTTCAGCTCGCAGAAATTGCACGATTCTATGTTTAATAGCGTCGTTTACACCACCAAGAGATTTTTCGATACGAATCCGAGCGGTAGAATTTTAAACAGATTTTCGAAAGACATCGGCGCCATTGATGAATTACTACCGAAGGCAATTTTAGATGCGTCTCAGGTAAGTGCACGCAATGTACCGATGTGAAGATAGCCACGGATTTCCCGGCGCCTCCGCCAGAAGAGAAAAAAATTCATAAAAAGTTATAAACAATTTTACCTAAAATTTAATGCGTTAAATCGTTTAAGTATACTCTTATTTACACGTTGTTAAAAAATTAAATTTAAAACGCGTCAAACAGTGCCATATTGGACTTTGAAAGTTGGCTATATTATATGTATGGTTTGGGTGGACCCGAGAAAAAAATTCATAAAAAAAGTTATAAACAATTTTACCCAAAATTTAATGCATTAAATCGTTTAAGTAGACTCTTATCTACACGTTGTTGTTAAGAAATTAAATTTAAAACGCATCAAACAGTGCCATATTGGACTTTAAAAGTTTGCTGTATTATCAATTTGGTTTGGGTGGACCCGAGAAAAAAAATTCATAAAAAAGTTATAAATGATTTTGCCCAAAATTTAATCTGTTAAATCGTTTAAGCAGACTCTTATCTACACGTTGTTGTTAAAAAATTAAATTTAAAACGCATCAAACAGTGTCATATTGGACTTTGAAAGTTTGCTATATTATATGTATGGTTTGGGTGGACCCGAGAAAAAAAATTCATAAAAAAGTTATCAACAATTTTATCCAAAATTTAATGCATTAAATCGTTTAAGTAGACTCTTATCTACACGTTGTTGTTAGGAAATTAAATTTAAAACGCGTCAAACAGTGCCATATTGGACTTTGAAAGTCTGCTATATTATCTATTTGGTTTGGGTGGACCCGAGAAAAAAAAATCATAAAAAAGTTATAAACAATTTTGCTCAAAATTTAATCTGTTAAATCGTTTAAGCAGACTCTTATCTACACGTTGTTGTTAAAAAAATAAATTTAAAACGCATCAAACAGTGCCATATTGGACTTTGAATCCTTGTCATTTTAAAAAGAGAGTTCCCGTGGACTCGAGGAAAAATAATTGAAACTGTGGATTGACTGTACATCAATAGGCTAATTTTAATTACATTCTCAGGGTTTGATTTATTATAAATCATTAAAATCGAAGAAATTTTTATTCGGTGGTGGATGCGCCGGGAAATCCGTGGCCATCTTCACATCGGTACGCAATGTTCAGTACTAATTAATACTGAATAATTTTCCCTCAAACATTCCTTCAAATATCCTTCCTTTTAACCGCCATGAGTTGGCCACATGGACTTGAATCCGAGAGCGAAAAAAAACACTGAATCTGTATTAATTTTTAGATAATCTTATCAATGGTTGGTTCCTTGATTTTGGTGGCAATTGTAAATCCCATATTCCTTGTGCCCGTGGCACTGATTGGTGTAGTTTTCCAATTGCTAAGAGTGATCTTCTTAAAGTCTTCAAAAAATATCAAACGTTTGGAAGGAATGAGTAAGTTAAGTTGTTTATTATTAACCTAAATTTGCCCGAGATTTGAATTAAAGGAAAGTAAATTATATGTTTCTCTAAATCAAGTAATTAAAATTTAGGTTACGTTTCGCTTCCTGTCAACTGTCAGTGAATAATCACTGAGCATACTTATTGGAATAAAAAAATGATAGATGGCGCTGACGATATTCTAGATGTAATTTTAAGAGGAATTATAACATATAGTACTGTAGGCATATCTGGGTTAACACGTTCGCTGCCGCCGACTTTATACTTGCGTAAATGCAATCCCAATTGCAGTGGCAGCGAACGTGTTAAATATCTATGAATAATCACAATAAATCTTTTCTAGCCAGGAGCCCGGTTTTTACACATTTAAATGCCAGCATCCAGGGATTAACCACGATCCGTGCCTCGGGTGCAGAACCTATACTGAGGGCCGAGTTTGATAAGCACCAAGATCTTCACACGAGTGCCTGGTTTATGTACATTGCAGCCAGTTCGGCGTTCGGTTTCTATTTGGATCTTTTATGTTTTATATTCATCGGCATTGTCATCTTTAGTTTCCTAACGTTCGGAAGTGGTAGGCCTACATCAATTTCTGTCAAATTTCTTGTATTGATAATTTTAATTTTTTAGAAATGCTGGGCGGACAAGTCGGTTTAGCGATTACACAGGCCGCCTCTTTAACCGGATTATTGCAATGGGGATTGAGACAATCGGCCGAAGTGGCGAATCAGTTGATGTCCGTTGAGAGGGTGCTGGAATACGAGGGTTTGCAGGAGGAAAAGCAACCTCTGGTGCCTAAACATCCGGGAGATAAGTGGCCTTCGGATGGGAAAATTAAAATGAAGCGCCTGGGTTTGCGGTACGCTCCAGAGTTACCGTTGACGTTAAAGGATTTGAATTTGGTAATACATCCCAAGGAAAAGGTATAAAATTATAGATATATGTACTTATGTAGTAAGAATTTATGTGAACAAAATGTATACGTTTGCTTGTATAGTATAACTAGCAGTGACGGTTCGCTGGTACGGCTGAGGTAGTAGAGGTCGGCTGTATTGTATCTGTATTACCACCTCTGCTACCAGCCGCCACTGTTTGAAAAACATCGAGCAGATTGATCATTTGCAAATATCACTAATTATAAGGAAAATAAAACTCCTCCATAATCATTTTGAATTTGTTTTCTCCACGTAAACAAATTGGTTTTGTCTGATATAACATCGAAATTTCTTTCATGCGGAAAACCAAAAGTCTTCATTAAAAAAAAACACATTTTCAATTGATAGACACAACGTTATGGAATTCTAGTATGAAAAATCTGTTAAAATATTATTTCAGGTTGGAATTGTGGGTCGTACTGGAGCCGGAAAATCCTCATTAATATCCGCACTTTTCCGATTGGGTTTCATCGAAGGCGAAATAGAAATAGACGAGGTGGACACAGAGACAATCACATTGCAAATGCTAAGATCGAAAATATCCATTATTCCCCAAGATCCGGTATTATTTTCGGGAACGTTGAGATACAATTTAGATCCGTTTGAAGAATTCTCGGATGACGTTCTGTGGAAAGCTCTTGAAGATGTAAGTTAATTGAATCCATTGAATGTAACATTTTCATTAATTTTTGTAATCCTTAGGTTGAATTGAAAGATATTTCAAACGTTATAAACAGACTAGAAAATCGAGTGATGGACGGAGGTTCGAATTATAGCGTCGGTCAACGACAACTAATCTGTTTAGCGCGTGCGCTCGTGCGGCGGAACAAGATACTCATGTTGGACGAGGCAACCGCAAACGTAGATCCGCAGTAAGTTCTTGCGTTTGTATCATAAAAGAAGACACTAATATCGTTTGAAAAAATTTCAGGACGGATAATTTAATTCAGAAAACCATTAGGCACAAGTTTGCCAACTGCACAGTACTTACAATTGCCCACAGACTGAACACGATTATGGACTCTGATAAAGTGGTCGTAATGGATGCCGGATCCATCATCGAATATAATCATCCGCATATTTTACTTAACAATAAGGGCAGTTCGTTTTCTGAAATGGTCGAATCAACCGGCACGAGTACAGCGGAACTGTTGAAGAAAATCGCCAGGAAAAGCTACCATGAGAAATATGGAGTACCAGAGCAGGAATGATTTCCCGGCATATCCCTTTTTATTCAATTCAATACGATAGGAAGGAGGATATGGTTAATTTAAATATAATCATGTGGTAGAAACAAATATGACTAATGCATGATACTAAATTCAGACACGTACAATAACCAATAACCAACTGTACTTACACATCATTATTTTTTAACAAAATCGACAGAAAAATAACAAAATATTCAAAATTTTGGCGATAACTTACAAATAGCATATTCTCCCAAGATGATGATAAAAGAAACAAAGTTCTTATTAGATTTGATTAATTGTGATATAGAGTGCAAGCAACTGAGATTTTACTAGATACAAATATTTTTGATACAGACCAAAGTGCCTGACTTATATATTCTTAAATGTTTATTTATACAAACCATCTATTTTTTAAAGCTATTCGTTCCTAAATATAGTAGTAGCGCCCGTCGTCAACTATAGTTCTTGTACTTATTTTAAGTTTTTATATTATTTAAGCAATAAATTAGGTGCTATGCGATGGTTAGTTTTAGCTTGATTTAGATTTAAGTTGATTCGTTACTTATTTTGCGCAATATTTCACTTAACCCATCCACTGTACATATATAAATTGAAGGCTGTGCTCACTGGTTGAAATTTCAGGAAGATATATTTTATATAAATGGCTACTCTAGGCCTCTGCCAGTTTACCCAAAGAGATTATGTGAATATATTTTGTAATTGTATTTAATTATATGACGAATATTTTATTATTAGATTATATGTGAAGAAATAAATTTATATCTATGTATTAATTATGATTTTTTTCTTCCTAGTTACTTTCCTTCTTACTTTTTAACAAAAATTGCATTAAAAATGATTTCCTGAAGAAACCACTGGTTGGATCCGGGGTTTCTTGACGTCACAGGAAAGATCGCTTCAAGACGCTTCAGAAAATGTACTTTCGCAAGAACAAATGTCAATTTTAAAGCCGTGACGCTTCAGCAAAAAAAATCGAAAATGGAAAAAATCGAAAAAATCAACTTTCTTAATAATCATCGTAGACGCATGTGTTTTACCTATTTTTTCATCAGAAGAACGAGATAAAACGATTGCCGTTAAAAAATTTCATCCAGAGAAAATTGCAAAAAAGTTAGCTAGTCACCATGAATTTTTTTGAAAAAAGTCGATTTTTTCAAACTTTGAACGGCTGTACCGGCCGAACGAAGAATCCAATTTGATCGCGGATTGCAAATCTGTGTTCCTCGTGTGTCAATTAGTCGGATTTGATTAAAATTGGCAATTTTTTATTTTTGACAAAAACTCGAAATTTTATCCAAGGGTCCCCCCTTCTTACTTTTTAACAAAAATTGCACTAAAAATGATTTCCTGAAGAAACCACTGGTTGGATCCGGGGTTTCTTGACGTCACAGGAAAGATCGCTTCAAGACGCTTCAGAAAATGTACTTTCGCAAGAACAAATGTCAATTTTAAAGCCGTGACGCTTCAGCAAAAAAAATCGAAAATGGAAAAAATCGAAAAAATCAACTTTCTTAATAATCATCGTAAACGCATGTGTTTTACCTATTTTTTCATCAGAAGAACGAGATAAAACGATTGCCGTTAAAAAATTTCTTCCAGAGAAAATTGCAAAAAAGTTAGCTAGTCACCATGAATTTTTTTGAAAAAAGTCGATTTTTTCAAACTTTGAACGGCTGTAGCGGCCGAACGAAGAATCCAATTTGATCGCGGATTGCAAATCTGTGTTCCTCGTGTGTCAATTAGTCGGATTTGATTAAAATTGGCAATTTTTTATTTTTGACAAAAACTCGAAATTTTATCCAAGGGTCCCCCCTTCTTACTTTTTAACAAAAATTGCACTAAAAATGATTTCCTGAAGAAACCACTGGTTGGATCCGGGGTTTCTTGACGTCACAGGAAAGATCGCTTCAAGACGCTTCAGAAAATGTACTTTCGCAAGAACAAATGTCAATTTTAAAGCCGTGACGCTTCAGCAAAAAAAATCGAAAATGGAAAAAATCGAAAAAATCAACTTTCTTAATAATCATCGTAGACGCATGTGTTTTACCTATTTTTTCATCAGAAGAACGAGATAAAACGATTGCCGTTAAAAAATTTCATCCAGAGAAAATTGCAAAAAAGTTAGCTAGTCACCATGAATTTTTTTGAAAAAAGTCGATTTTTTCAAACTTTGAACGGCTGTAGCGGCCGAACGAAGAATCCAATTTGATCGCGGATTGCAAATCTGTGTTCCTCGTGTGTCAATTAGTCGGATTTGATTAAAATTGGCAATTTTTTATTTTTGACAAAAACTCGAAATTTTATCCAAGGGTCCCCCCTTCTTACTTTTTAACAAAAATTGCACTAAAAATGATTTCCTGAAGAAACCACTGGTTGGATCCGGGGTTTCTTGACGTCACAGGAAAGATCGCTTCAAGACGCTTCAGAAAATGTACTTTCGCAAGAACAAATGTCAATTTTAAAGCCGTGACGCTTCAGCAAAAAAAATCGAAAATGGAAAAAATCGAAAAAATCAACTTTCTTAATAATCATCGTAAACGCATGTGTTTTACCTATTTTTTCATCAGAAGAACGAGATAAAACGATTGCCGTTAAAAAATTTCATCCAGAGAAAATTGCAAAAAAGTTAGCTAGTCACCATGAATTTTTTTGAAAAAAGTCGATTTTTTCAAACTTTGAACGGCTGTAGCGGCCGAACGAAGAATCCAATTTGATCGCGGATTGCAAATCTGTGTTCCTCGTGTGTCAATTAGTCGGATTTGATTAAAATTGGCAATTTTTTATTTTTGACAAAAACTCGAAATTTTATCCAAGGGTCCCCCCTTCTTACTTTTTAACAAAAATTGCACTAAAAATGATTTCCTGAAGAAACCACTGGTTGGATCCGGGGTTTCTTGACGTCACAGGAAAGATCGCTTCAAGACGCTTCAGAAAATGTACTTTCGCAAGAACAAATGTCAATTTTAAAGCCGTGACGCTTCAGCAAAAAAAATCGAAAATGGAAAAAATCGAAAAAATCAACTTTCTTAATAATCATCGTAGACGCATGTGTTTTACCTATTTTTTCATCAGAAGAACGAGATAAAACGATTGCCGTTAAAAAATTTCATCCAGAGAAAATTGCAAAAAAGTTAGCTAGTCACCATGAATTTTTTTGAAAAAAGTCGATTTTTTCAAACTTTGAACGGCTGTAGCGGCCGAACGAAGAATCCAATTTGATCGCGGATTGCAAATCTGTGTTCCTCGTGTGTCAATTAGTCGGATTTGATTAAAATTGGCAATTTTTTATTTTTGACAAAAACTCGAAATTTTATCCAAGGGTCCCCCCTTCTTACTTTTTAACAAAAATTGCACTAAAAATGATTTCCTGAAGAAACCACTGGTTGGATCCGGGGTTTCTTGACGTCACAGGAAAGATCGCTTCAAGACGCTTCAGAAAATGTCCTTTCGCAAGAACAAATGTCAATTTTAAAGCCGTGACGCTTCAGCAAAAAAAATCGAAAATGGAAAAAATCGAAAAAATCAACTTTCTTAATAATCATCGTAGACGCATGTGTTTTACCTATTTTTTCATCAGAAGAACGAGATAAAACGATTGCCGTTAAAAAATTTCATCCAGAGAAAATTGCAAAAAAGTTAGCTAGTCACCATGAATTTTTTTGAAAAAAGTCGATTTTTTCAAACTTTGAACGGCTGTAGCGGCCGAACGAAGAATCCAATTTGATCGCGGATTGCAAATCTGTGTTCCTCGTGTGTCTATTAGTCGGATTTGATTAAAATTGGCAATTTTTTATTTTTGACAAAAACTCGAAATTTTATCCAAGGGTCCCCCCCCTTCTTACTTTTTAACAAAAATTGCACTAAAAATGATTTCCTGAAGAAACCACTGGTTGGATCCGGGGTTTCTTGACGTCACAGGAAAGATCGCTTCAAGACGCTTCAGAAAATGTACTTTCGCAAGAACAAATGTCAATTTTAAAGCCGTGACGCTTCAGCAAAAAAAATCGAAAATGGAAAAAATCGAAAAAATCAACTTTCTTAATAATCATCGTAAACGCATGTGTTTTACCTATTTTTTCATCAGAAGAACGAGATAAAACGATTGCCGTTAAAAAATTTCATCCAGAGAAAATTGCAAAAAAGTTAGCTAGTCACCATGAATTTTTTTGAAAAAAGTCGATTTTTTCAAACTTTGAACGGCTGTACCGGCCGAACGAAGAATCCAATTTGATCGCGGATTGCAAATCTGTGTTCCTCGTGTGTCAATTAGTCGGATTTGATTAAAATTGGCAATTTTTTATTTTTGACAAAAACTCGAAATTTTATCCAAGGGTCCCCCCTTCTTACTTTTTAACAAAAATTGCACTAAAAATGATTTCCTGAAGAAACCACTGGTTGGATCCGGGGTTTCTTGACGTCACAGGAAAGATCGCTTCAAGACGCTTCAGAAAATGTACTTTCGCAAGAACAAATGTCAATTTTAAAGCCGTGACGCTTCAGCAAAAAAAATCGAAAATGGAAAAAATCGAAAAAATCAACTTTCTTAATAATCATCGTAGACGCATGTGTTTTACCTATTTTTTCATCAGAAGAACGAGATAAAACGATTGCCGTTAAAAAATTTCATCCAGAGAAAATTGCAAAAAAGTTAGCTAGTCACCATGAATTTTTTTGAAAAAAGTCGATTTTTTCAAACTTTGAACGGCTGTAGCGGCCGAACGAAGAATCCAATTTGATCGCGGATTGCAAATCTGTGTTCCTCGTGTGTCAATTATTCGGATTTGATTAAAATTGGCAATTTTTTATTTTTGACAAAAACTCGAAATTTTATCCAAGGGTCCCCCCTTCTTACTTTTTAACAAAAATTGCACTAAAAATGATTTCCTGAAGAAACCACTGGTTGGATCCGGGGTTTCTTGACGTCACAGGAAAGATCGCTTCAAGACGCTTCAGAAAATGTACTTTCGCAAGAACAAATGTCAATTTTAAAGCCGTGACGCTTCAGCAAAAAAAATCGAAAATGGAAAAAATCGAAAAAATCAACTTTCTTAATAATCATCGTAAACGCATGTGTTTTACCTATTTTTTCATCAGAAGAACGAGATAAAACGATTGCCGTTAAAAAATTTCATCCAGAGAAAATTGCAAAAAAGTTAGCTAGTCACCATGAATTTTTTTGAAAAAAGTCGATTTTTTCAAACTTTGAACGGCTGTAGCGGCCGAACGAAGAATCCAATTTGATCGCGGATTGCAAATCTGTGTTCCTCGTGTGTCTATTAGTCGGATTTGATTAAAATTGGCAATTTTTTATTTTTGACAAAAACTCGAAATTTTATCCAAGGGTCCCCCCTTCTTACTTTTTAACAAAAATTGCACTAAAAATGATTTCCTGAAGAAACCACTGGTTGGATCCGGGGTTTCTTGACGTCACAGGAAAGATCGCTTCAAGACGCTTCAGAAAATGTACTTTCGCAAGAACAAATGTCAATTTTAAAGCCGTGACGCTTCAGCAAAAAAAATCGAAAATGGAAAAAATCGAAAAAATCAACTTTCTTAATAATCATCGTAAACGCATGTGTTTTACCTATTTTTTCATCAGAAGAACGAGATAAAACGATTGCCGTTAAAAAATTTCATCCAGAGAAAATTGCAAAAAAGTTAGCTAGTCACCATGAATTTTTTTGAAAAAAGTCGATTTTTTCAAACTTTGAACGGCTGTACCGGCCGAACGAAGAATCCAATTTGATCGCGGATTGCAAATCTGTGTTCCTCGTGTGTCAATTAGTCGGATTTGATTAAAATTGGCAATTTTTTATTTTTGACAAAAACTCGAAATTTTATCCAAGGGTCCCCCCTTCTTACTTTTTAACAAAAATTGCACTAAAAATGATTTCCTGAAGAAACCACTGGTTGGATCCGGGGTTTCTTGACGTCACAGGAAAGATCGCTTCAAGACGCTTCAGAAAATGTACTTTCGCAAGAACAAATGTCAATTTTAAAGCCGTGACGCTTCAGCAAAAAAAATCGAAAATGGAAAAAAACGAAAAAATCAACTTTCTTAATAATCATCGTAGACGCATGTGTTTTACCTATTTTTTCATCAGAAGAACGAGATAAAACGATTGCCGTTAAAAAATTTCATCCAGAGAAAATTGCAAAAAAGTTAGCTAGTCACCATGAATTTTTTTGAAAAAAGTCGATTTTTTCAAACTTTGAACGGCTGTAGCGGCCGAACGAAGAATCCAATTTGATCGCGGATTGCAAATCTGTGTTCCTCGTGTGTCAATTATTCGGATTTGATTAAAATTGGCAATTTTTTATTTTTGACAAAAACTCGAAATTTTATCCAAGGGTCCCCCCTTCTTACTTTTTAACAAAAATTGCACTAAAAATGATTTCCTGAAGAAACCACTGGTTGGATCCGGGGTTTCTTGACGTCACAGGAAAGATCGCTTCAAGACGCTTCAGAAAATGTACTTTCGCAAGAACAAATGTCAATTTTAAAGCCGTGACGCTTCAGCAAAAAAAATCGAAAATGGAAAAAATCGAAAAAATCAACTTTCTTAATAATCATCGTAGACGCATGTGTTTTACCTATTTTTTCATCAGAAGAACGAGATAAAACGATTGCCGTTAAAAAATTTCATCCAGAGAAAATTGCAAAAAAGTTAGCTAGTCACCATGAATTTTTTTGAAAAAAGTCGATTTTTTCAAACTTTGAACGGCTGTAGCGGCCGAACGAAGAATCCAATTTGATCGCGGATTGCAAATCTGTGTTCCTCGTGTGTCAATTAGTCGGATTTGATTAAAATTGGCAATTTTTTATTTTTGACAAAAACTCGAAATTTTATCCAAGGGTCCCCCCTTCTTACTTTTTAACAAAAATTGCACTAAAAATGATTTCCTGAAGAAACCACTGGTTGGATCCGGGGTTTCTTGACGTCACAGGAAAGATCGCTTCAAGACGCTTCAGAAAATGTACTTTCGCAAGAACAAATGTCAATTTTAAAGCCGTGACGCTTCAGCAAAAAAAATCGAAAATGGAAAAAATCGAAAAAATCAACTTTCTTAATAATCATCGTAAACGCATGTGTTTTACCTATTTTTTCATCAGAAGAACGAGATAAAACGATTGCCGTTAAAAAATTTCATCCAGAGAAAATTGCAAAAAAGTTAGCTAGTCACCATGAATTTTTTTGAAAAAAGTCGATTTTTTCAAACTTTGAACGGCTGTACCGGCCGAAAAAAGGCAGCAAAAAAAATCGAAAATGGAAAAAATCGAAAAAATCAACTTTCTTAATAATCATCGTAAACGCATGTGTTTTACCTATTTTTTCATCAGAAGAACGAGATAAAACGATTGCCGTTAAAAAATTTCATCCAGAGAAAATTGCAAAAAAGTTAGCTAGTCACCATGAATTTTTTTGAAAAAAGTCGATTTTTTCAAACTTTGAACGGCTGTAGCGGCCGAACGAAGAATCCAATTTGATCGCGGATTGCAAATCTGTGTTCCTCGTGTGTCTATTAGTCGGATTTGATTAAAATTGGCAATTTTTTATTTTTGACAAAAACTCGAAATTTTATCCAAGGGTCCCCCCTTCTTACTTTTTAACAAAAATTGCACTAAAAATGATTTCCTGAAGAAACCACTGGTTGGATCCCCGGTTTCTATGCATCACTGGAAAGATCGCTTCAAGACGCTTCAGAAAATGTACTTTCGCAAGAACAAATGTCAATTTTAAAGCCGTGACGCTTCAGCAAAAAAAATCGAAAATGGAAAAAATCGAAAAAATCAACTTTCTTAATAATCATCGTAGACGCATGTGTTTTACCTATTTTTTCATCAGAAGAACGAGATAAAACGATTGCCGTTAAAAAAATTCATCCAGAGAAAATTGCAAAAAAGTTAGCTAGTCACCATGATTTTTTTTGAAAAAAGTCGATTTTTTCAAACTTTGAACGGCTGTAGCGGCCGAACGAAGAATCCAATTTGATCGCGGATTGCAAATCTGTGTTCCTCGTGTGTCTATTAGTCGGATTTGATTAAAATTGGCAATTTTTTATTTTTGACAAAAACTCGAAATTTTATCCAAGGGTCCCCCCTTCTTACTTTTTAACAAAAATTGCACTAAAAATGATTTCCTGAAGAAACCACTGGTTGGATCCGGGGTTTCTTGACGTCACAGGAAATATCGCTTCAAGACGCTTCAGAAAATGTACTTTCGCAAGAACAAATGTCAATTTTAAAGCCGTGACGCTTCAGCAAAAAAAATCGAAAATGGAAAAAATCGAAAAAATCAACTTTCTTAATAATCATCGTAGACGCATGTGTTTTACCTATTTTTTCATCAGAAGAACGAGATAAAACGATTGCCGTTAAAAAATTTCATCCAGAGAAAATTGCAAAAAAGTTAGCTAGTCACCATGATTTTTTTTGAAAAAAGTCGATTTTTTCAAACTTTGAACGGCTGTAGCGGCCGAACGAAGAATCCAATTTGATCGCGGATTGCAAATC
This sequence comes from Ocypus olens, assembly GCA_910593695.2. Classification (NCBI taxonomy): domain Eukaryota; kingdom Metazoa; phylum Arthropoda; class Insecta; order Coleoptera; family Staphylinidae; genus Ocypus; species Ocypus olens. The sequence goes on from OU343056.1 coordinate 56,177,735, forward strand.
TGTGTTCCTCGTGTGTCAATTAGTCGGATTTGATTAAAATTGGCAATTTTTTATTTTTGACAAAAACTCGAAATTTTATCCAAGGGTCCCCCCTTCTTACTTTTTAACAAAAATTGCACTAAAAATGATTTCCTGAAGAAACCACTGGTTGGATCCCCGGTTTCTATGCATCACTGGAAAGATCGCTTCAAGACGCTTCAGAAAATGTACTTTCGCAAGAACAAATGTCAATTTTAAAGCCGTGACGCTTCAGCAAAAAAAATCGAAAATGGAAAAAATCGAAAAAATCAACTTTCTTAATAATCATCGTAGACGCATGTGTTTTACCTATTTTTTCATCAGAAGAACGAGATAAAACGATTGCCGTTAAAAAAATTCATCCAGAGAAAATTGCAAAAAAGTTAGCTAGTCACCATGATTTTTTTTGAAAAAAGTCGATTTTTTCAAACTTTGAACGGCTGTAGCGGCCGAACGAAGAATCCAATTTGATCGCGGATTGCAAATCTGTGTTCCTCGTGTGTCTATTAGTCGGATTTGATTAAAATTGGCAATTTTTTATTTTTGACAAAAACTCGAAATTTTATCCAAGGGTCCCCCCTTCTTACTTTTTAACAAAAATTGCACTAAAAATGATTTCCTGAAGAAACCACTGGTTGGATCCCCGGTTTCTATGCATCACTGGAAAGATCGCTTCAAGACGCTTCAGAAAATGTACTTTCGCAAGAACAAATGTCAATTTTAAAGCCGTGACGCTTCAGCAAAAAAAATCGAAAATGGAAAAAATCGAAAAAATCAACTTTCTTAATAATCATCGTAGACGCATGTGTTTTACCTATTTTTTCATCAGAAGAACGAGATAAAACGATTGCCGTTAAAAAATTTCATCCAGAGAAAATTGCAAAAAAGTTAGCTAGTCACCATGATTTTTTTTGAAAAAAGTCGATTTTTTCAAACTTTGAACGGCTGTAGCGGCCGAACGAAGAATCCAATTTGATCGCGGATTGCAAATCTGTGTTCCTCGTGTGTCAATTAGTCGGATTTGATTAAAATTGGCAATTTTTTATTTTTGACAAAAACTCGAAATTTTATCCAAGGGTCCCCCCTTCTTACTTTTTAACAAAAATTGCACTAAAAATGATTTCCTGAAGAAACCACTGGTTGGATCCCCGGTTTCTATGCATCACTGGAAAGATCGCTTCAAGACGCTTCAGAAAATGTACTTTCGCAAGAACAAATGTCAATTTTAAAGCCGTGACGCTTCAGCAAAAAAAATCGAAAATGGAAAAAATCGAAAAAATCAACTTTCTTAATAATCATCGTAGACGCATGTGTTTTACCTATTTTTTCATCAGAAGAACGAGATAAAACGATTGCCGTTAAAAAAATTCATCCAGAGAAAATTGCAAAAAAGTTAGCTAGTCACCATGATTTTTTTTGAAAAAAGTCGATTTTTTCAAACTTTGAACGGCTGTAGCGGCCGAACGAAGAATCCAATTTGATCGCGGATTGCAAATCTGTGTTCCTCGTGTGTCAATTAGTCGGATTTGATTAAAATTGGCAATTTTTTATTTTTGACAAAAACTCGAAATTTTATCCAAGGGTCCCCCCTTCTTACTTTTTAACAAAAATTGCACTAAAAATGATTTCCTGAAGAAACCACTGGTTGGATCCCCGGTTTCTATGCATCACTGGAAAGATCGCTTCAAGACGCTTCAGAAAATGTACTTTCGCAAGAACAAATGTCAATTTTAAAGCCGTGACGCTTCAGCAAAAAAAATCGAAAATGGAAAAAATCGAAAAAATCAACTTTCTTAATAATCATCGTAGACGCATGTGTTTTACCTATTTTTTCATCAGAAGAACGAGATAAAACGATTGCCGTTAAAAAAATTCATCCAGAGAAAATTGCAAAAAAGTTAGCTAGTCACCATGATTTTTTTTGAAAAAAGTCGATTTTTTCAAACTTTGAACGGCTGTAGCGGCCGAACGAAGAATCCAATTTGATCGCGGATTGCAAATCTGTGTTCCTCGTGTGTCTATTAGTCGGATTTGATTAAAATTGGCAATTTTTTATTTTTGACAAAAACTCGAAATTTTATCCAAGGGTCCCCCCTTCTTACTTTTTAACAAAAATTGCACTAAAAATGATTTCCTGAAGAAACCACTGGTTGGATCCGGGGTTTCTTGACGTCACAGGAAATATCGCTTCAAGACGCTTCAGAAAATGTACTTTCGCAAGAACAAATGTCAATTTTAAAGCCGTGACGCTTCAGCAAAAAAAATCGAAAATGGAAAAAATCGAAAAAATCAACTTTCTTAATAATCATCGTAGACGCATGTGTTTTACCTATTTTTTCATCAGAAGAACGAGATAAAACGATTGCCGTTAAAAAATTTCATCCAGAGAAAATTGCAAAAAAGTTAGCTAGTCACCATGATTTTTTTTGAAAAAAGTCGATTTTTTCAAACTTTGAACGGCTGTAGCGGCCGAACGAAGAATCCAATTTGATCGCGGATTGCAAATCTGTGTTCCTCGTGTGTCAATTAGTCGGATTTGATTAAAATTGGCAATTTTTTATTTTTGACAAAAACTCGAAATTTTATCCAAGGGTCCCCCCTTCTTACTTTTTAACAAAAATTGCACTAAAAATGATTTCCTGAAGAAACCACTGGTTGGATCCGGGGTTTCTTGACGTCACAGGAAAGATCGCTTCAAGACGCTTCAGAAAATGTACTTTCGCAAGAACAAATGTCAATTTTAAAGCCGTGACGCTTCAGCAAAAAAAATCGAAAATGGAAAAAATCGAAAAAATCAACTTTCTTAATAATCATCGTAGACGCATGTGTTTTACCTATTTTTTCATCAGAAGAACGAGATAAAACGATTGCCGTTAAAAAATTTCATCCAGAGAAAATTGCAAAAAAGTTAGCTAGTCACCATGATTTTTTTTGAAAAAAGTCGATTTTTTCAAACTTTGAACGGCTGTAGCGGCCGAACGAAGAATCCAATTTGATCGCGGATTGCAAATCTGTGTTCCTCGTGTGTCAATTAGTCGGATTTGATTAAAATTGGCAATTTTTTATTTTTGACAAAAACTCGAAATTTTATCCAAGGGTCCCCCCTTCTTACTTTTTAACAAAAATTGCACTAAAAATGATTTCCTGAAGAAACCACTGGTTGGATCCGGGGTTTCTTGACGTCACAGGAAAGATCGCTTCAAGACGCTTCAGAAAATGTACTTTCGCAAGAACAAATGTCAATTTTAAAGCCGTGACGCTTCAGCAAAAAAAATCGAAAATGGAAAAAATCGAAAAAATCAACTTTCTTAATAATCATCGTAGACGCATGTGTTTTACCTATTTTTTCATCAGAAGAACGAGATAAAACGATTGCCGTTAAAAAATTTCATCCAGAGAAAATTGCAAAAAAGTTAGCTAGTCACCATGAATTTTTTTGAAAAAAGTCGATTTTTTCAAACTTTGAACGGCTGTAGCGGCCGAACGAAGAATCCAATTTGATCGCGGATTGCAAATCTGTGTTCCTCGTGTGTCTATTAGTCGGATTTGATTAAAATTGGCAATTTTTTATTTTTGACAAAAACTCGAAATTTTATCCAAGGGTCCCCCCTTCTTACTTTTTAACAAAAATTGCACTAAAAATGATTTCCTGAAGAAACCACTGGTTGGATCCCCGGTTTCTATGCATCACTGGAAAGATCGCTTCAAGACGCTTCAGAAAATGTACTTTCGCAAGAACAAATGTCAATTTTAAAGCCGTGACGCTTCAGCAAAAAAAATCGAAAATGGAAAAAATCGAAAAAATCAACTTTCTTAATAATCATCGTAGACGCATGTGTTTTACCTATTTTTTCATCAGAAGAACGAGATAAAACGATTGCCGTTAAAAAATTTCATCCAGAGAAAATTGCAAAAAAGTTAGCTAGTCACCATGATTTTTTTTGAAAAAAGTCGATTTTTTCAAACTTTGAACGGCTGTAGCGGCCGAACGAAGAATCCAATTTGATCGCGGATTGCAAATCTGTGTTCCTCGTGTGTCAATTAGTCGGATTTGATTAAAATTGGCAATTTTTTATTTTTGACAAAAACTCGAAATTTTATCCAAGGGTCCCCCCTTCTTACTTTTTAACAAAAATTGCACTAAAAATGATTTCCTGAAGAAACCACTGGTTGGATCCGGGGTTTCTTGACGTCACAGGAAAGATCGCTTCAAGACGCTTCAGAAAATGTACTTTCGCAAGAACAAATGTCAATTTTAAAGCCGTGACGCTTCAGCAAAAAAAATCGAAAATGGAAAAAATCGAAAAAATCAACTTTCCTAATAATCATCGTAGACGCATGTGTTTTACCTATTTTTTCATCAGAAGAACGAGATAAAACGATTGCCGTTAAAAAATTTCATCCAGAGAAAATTGCAAAAAAGTTAGCTAGTCACCATGAATTTTTTTGAAAAAAGTCGATTTTTTCAAACTTTGAACGGCTGTAGCGGCCGAACGAAGAATCCAATTTGATCGCGGATTGCAAATCTGTGTTCCTCGTGTGTCTATTAGTCGGATTTGATTAAAATTGGCAATTTTTTATTTTTGACAAAAACTCGAAATTTTATCCAAGGGTCCCCCCTTCTTACTTTTTAACAAAAATTGCACTAAAAATGATTTCCTGAAGAAACCACTGGTTGGATCCCCGGTTTCTATGCATCACTGGAAAGATCGCTTCAAGACGCTTCAGAAAATGTACTTTCGCAAGAACAAATGTCAATTTTAAAGCCGTGACGCTTCAGCAAAAAAAATCGAAAATGGAAAAAATCGAAAAAATCAACTTTCTTAATAATCATCGTAGACGCATGTGTTTTACCTATTTTTTCATCAGAAGAACGAGATAAAACGATTGCCGTTAAAAAATTTCATCCAGAGAAAATTGCAAAAAAGTTAGCTAGTCACCATGAATTTTTTTGAAAAAAGTCGATTTTTTCAAACTTTGAACGGCTGTAGCGGCCGAACGAAGAATCCAATTTGATCGCGGATTGCAAATCTGTGTTCCTCGTGTGTCTATTAGTCGGATTTGATTAAAATTGGCAATTTTTTATTTTTGACAAAAACTAGAAATTTTATCCAAGGGTCCCCCCTTCTTACTTTTTAACAAAAATTGCACTAAAAATGATTTCCTGAAGAAACCACTGGTTGGATCCGGGGTTTCTTGACGTCACAGGAAAGATCGCTTCAAGACGCTTCAGAAAATGTACTTTCGCAAGAACAAATGTCAATTTTAAAGCCGTGACGCTTCAGCAAAAAAAATCGAAAATGGAAAAAATCGAAAAAATCAACTTTCTTAATAATCATCGTAGACGCATGTGTTTTACCTATTTTTTCATCAGAAGAACGAGATAAAACGATTGCCGTTAAAAAATTTCATCCAGAGAAAATTGCAAAAAAGTTAGCTAGTCACCATGAATTTTTTTGAAAAAAGTCGATTTTTTCAAACTTTGAACGGCTGTAGCGGCCGAACGAAGAATCCAATTTGATCGCGGATTGCAAATCTGTGTTCCTCGTGTGTCTATTAGTCGGATTTGATTAAAATTGGCAATTTTTTATTTTTGACAAAAACTCGAAATTTTATCCAAGGGTCCCCCCTTCTTACTTTTTAACAAAAATTGCACTAAAAATGATTTCCTGAAGAAACCACTGGTTGGATCCCCGGTTTCTATGCATCACTGGAAAGATCGCTTCAAGACGCTTCAGAAAATGTACTTTCGCAAGAACAAATGTCAATTTTAAAGCCGTGACGCTTCAGCAAAAAAAATCGAAAATGGAAAAAATCGAAAAAATCAACTTTCTTAATAATCATCGTAGACGCATGTGTTTTACCTATTTTTTCATCAGAAGAACGAGATAAAACGATTGCCGTTAAAAAATTTCATCCAGAGAAAATTGCAAAAAAGTTAGCTAGTCACCATGAATTTTTTTGAAAAAAGTCGATTTTTTCAAACTTTGAACGGCTGTAGCGGCCGAACGAAGAATCCAATTTGATCGCGGATTGCAAATCTGTGTTCCTCGTGTGTCAATTAGTCGGATTTGATTAAAATTGGCAATTTTTTATTTTTGACAAAAACTAGAAATTTTATCCAAGGGTCCCCCCTTCTTACTTTTTAACAAAAATTGCACTAAAAATGATTTCCTGAAGAAACCACTGGTTGGATCCCCGGTTTCTATGCATCACTGGAAAGATCGCTTCAAGACGCTTCAGAAAATGTACTTTCGCAAGAACAAATGTCAATTTTAAAGCCGTGACGCTTCAGCAAAAAAAATCGAAAATGGAAAAAATCGAAAAAATCAACTTTCTTAATAATCATCGTAGACGCATGTGTTTTACCTATTTTTTCATCAGAAGAACGAGATAAAACGATTGCCGTTAAAAAATTTCATCCAGAGAAAATTGCAAAAAAGTTAGCTAGTCACCATGAATTTTTTTGAAAAAAGTCGATTTTTTCAAACTTTGAACGGCTGTAGCGGCCGAACGAAGAATCCAATTTGATCGCGGATTGCAAATCTGTGTTCCTCGTGTGTCTATTAGTCGGATTTGATTAAAATTGGCAATTTTTTATTTTTGACAAAAACTCGAAATTTTATCCAAGGGTCCCCCCTTCTTACTTTTTAACAAAAATTGCACTAAAAATGATTTCCTGAAGAAACCACTGGTTGGATCCGGGGTTTCTTGACGTCACAGGAAAGATCGCTTCAAGACGCTTCAGAAAATGTACTTTCGCAAGAACAAATGTCAATTTTAAAGCCGTGACGCTTCAGCAAAAAAAATCGAAAATGGAAAAAATCGAAAAAATCAACTTTCTTAATAATCATCGTAGACGCATGTGTTTTACCTATTTTTTCATCAGAAGAACGAGATAAAACGATTGCCGTTAAAAAATTTCATCCAGAGAAAATTGCAAAAAAGTTAGCTAGTCACCATGAATTTTTTTGAAAAAAGTCGATTTTTTCAAACTTTGAACGGCTGTAGCGGCCGAAGATTGAAGAATCCAATTTGATCGCGGATTGCAAATCTGTGTTCCTCGTGTGTCTATTAGTCGGATTTGATTAAAATTGGCAATTTTTTATTTTTGACAAAAACTCGAAATTTTATCCAAGGGTCCCCCCTTCTTACTTTTTAACAAAAATTGCACTAAAAATGATTTCCTGAAGAAACCACTGGTTGGATCCGGGGTTTCTTGACGTCACAGGAAAGATCGCTTCAAGACGCTTCAGAAAATGTACTTTCGCAAGAACAAACGTCAATTTTAAAGCCGTGACGCTTCAGCAAAAAAAATCGAAAATGGAAAAAATCGAAAAAATCAACTTTCTTAATAATCATCGTAGACGCATGTGTTTTACCTATTTTTTCATCAGAAGAACGAGATAAAACGATTGCCGTTAAAAAATTTCATCCAGAGAAAATTGCAAAAAAGTTAGCTAGTCACCATGAATTTTTTTGAAAAAAGTCGATTTTTTCAAACTTTGAACGGCTGTAGCGGCCGAACGAAGAATCCAATTTGATCGCGGATTGCAAATCTGTGTTCCTCGTGTGTCTATTAGTCGGATTTGATTAAAATTGGCAATTTTTTATTTTTGACAAAAACTCGAAATTTTATCCAAGGGTCCCCCCTTCTTACTTTTTAACAAAAATTGCACTAAAAATGATTTCCTGAAGAAACCACTGGTTGGATCCGGGGTTTCTTGACGTCACAGGAAAGATCGCTTCAAGACGCTTCAGAAAATGTACTTTCGCAAGAACAAATGTCAATTTTAAAGCCGTGACGCTTCAGCAAAAAAAATCGAAAATGGAAAAAATCGAAAAAATCAACTTTCTTAATAATCATCGTAGACGCATGTGTTTTACCTATTTTTTCATCAGAAGAACGAGATAAAACGATTGCCGTTAAAAAATTTCATCCAGAGAAAATTGCAAAAAAGTTAGCTAGTCACCATGAATTTTTTTGAAAAAAGTCGATTTTTTCAAACTTTGAACGGCTGTAGCGGCCGAACGAAGAATCCAATTTGATCGCGGATTGCAAATCTGTGTTCCTCGTGTGTCTATTAGTCGGATTTGATTAAAATTGGCAATTTTTTATTTTTGACAAAAACTCGAAATTTTATCCAAGGGTCCCCCCTTCTTACTTTTTAACAAAAATTGCACTAAAAATGATTTCCTGAAGAAACCACTGGTTGGATCCCCGGTTTCTATGCATCACTGGAAAGATCGCTTCAAGACGCTTCAGAAAATGTACTTTCGCAAGAACAAATGTCAATTTTAAAGCCGTGACGCTTCAGCAAAAAAAATCGAAAATGGAAAAAATCGAAAAAATCAACTTTCTTAATAATCATCGTAAACGCATGTGTTTTACCTATTTTTTCATCAGAAGAACGAGATAAAACGATTGCCGTTAAAAAATTTCATCCAGAGAAAATTGCAAAAAAGTTAGCTAGTCACCATGAATTTTTTTGAAAAAAGTCGATTTTTTCAAACTTTGAACGGCTGTAGCGGCCGAACGAAGAATCCAATTTGATCGCGGATTGCAAATCTGTGTTCCTCGTGTGTCAATTAGTCGGATTTGATTAAAATTGGCAAATTTTTATTTTTGACAAAAACTAGAAATTTTATCCAAGGGTCCCCCCTTCTTACTTTTTAACAAAAATTGCACTAAAAATGATTTCCTGAAGAAACCACTGGTTGGATCCCCGGTTTCTATGCATCACTGGAAAGATCGCTTCAAGACGCTTCAGAAAATGTACTTTCGCAAGAACAAATGTCAATTTTAAAGCCGTGACGCTTCAGCAAAAAAAATCGAAAATGGAAAAAATCGAAAAAATCAACTTTCTTAATAATCATCGTAAACGCATGTGTTTTACCTATTTTTTCATCAGAAGAACGAGATAAAACGATTGCCGTTAAAAAATTTCATCCAGAGAAAATTGCAAAAAAGTTAGCTAGTCACCATGAATTTTTTTGAAAAAAGTCGATTTTTTTCAAACTTTGAACGGCTGTAGCGGCCGAACGAAGAATCCAATTTGATCGCGGATTGCAAATCTGTGTTCCTCGTGTGTCAATTAGTCGGATTTGATTAAAATTGGCAATTTTTATTTTTGACAAAAACTCGAAATTTTATCCCTTCTTACTTTTTAACAAAAATTGCACTAAAAATGATTTCCTGAAGAAACCACTGGTTGGATCCGGGGTTTCTTGACGTCACTGGAAAGATCGCTTCAAGACGCTTCAGAAAATGTACTTTCGCAAGAACAAATGTCAATTTTAAAGCCGTGACGCTTCAGCAAAAAAACTCGAAAATGAAAAAAATTGAAAAAATCAACTTTCTTAATAATCATCGTAGACGCATGTGTTTTACCTATTTTTTCATCAGAAGAACGAGATAAAACGATTGCCGTTAAAAAATTTCATCCAGAGAAAATTGCAAAAAAGTTAGCTAGTCACCATGAATTTTTTTGAAAAAAGTCGATTTTTTTCAAACTTTGAACGGCTGTAGCGGCCGAACGAAGAATCCAATTTGATCGCGGATTGCAAATCTGTGTTCCTCGTGTGTCAATTAGTCGGATTTGATTAAAATTGGCAATTTTTTATTTTTGACAAAAACTCGAAATTTTATCCAAGGGTCCCCCCTTCTTACTTTTTAACAAAAATTGCACTAAAAATGATTTCCTGAAGAAACCACTGGTTGGATCCCCGGTTTCTATGCATCACTGGAAAGATCGCTTCAAGACGCTTCAGAAAATGTACTTTCGCAAGAACAAGTGTCAATTTTAAAGCCGTGACGCTTCAGCAAAAAAAATCGAAAATGGAAAAAATCGAAAAAATCAACTTTCTTAATAATCATCGTAGACGCATGTGTTTTACCTATTTTTTCATCAGAAGAACGAGATAAAACGATTGCCGTTAAAAAATTTCATCCAGAGAAAATTGCAAAAAAGTTAGCTAGTCACCATGAATTTTTTTGAAAAAAGTCGATTTTTTCAAACTTTGAACGGCTGTAGCGGCCGAACGAAGAATCCAATTTGATCGCGGATTGCAAATCTGTGTTCGTCGTGTGTCAATTAGTCGGATTTGATTAAAATTGGCAATTTTTTTATTTTTGACAAAAACTCGAAATTTTATCCAAGGGTCCCCCCTTCTTACTTTTTAACAAAAATTGCACTAAAAATGATTTCCTGAAGAAACCACTGGTTGGATCCGGGGTTTCTTGACGTCACAGGAAAGATCGCTTCAAGACGCTTCAGAAAATGTACTTTCGCAAGAACAAATGTCAATTTTAAAGCCGTGACGCTTCAGCAAAAAAAATCGAAAATGGAAAAAATCGAAAAAATCAACTTTCTTAATAATCATCGTAGACGCATGTGTTTTACCTATTTTTTCATCAGAAGAACGAGATAAAACGATTGCCGTTAAAAAATTTCATCCAGAGAAAATTGCAAAAAAGTTAGCTAGTCACCATGAATTTTTTTGAAAAAAGTCGATTTTTTTCAAACTTTGAACGGCTGTAGCGGCCGAACGAAGAATCCAATTTGATCGCGGATTGCAAATCTGTGTTCCTCGTGTGTCAATTAGTCGGATTTGATTAAAATTGGCAATTTTTATTTTTGACAAAAACTCGAAATTTTATCCAAGGGTCCCCCCTTCTTACTTTTTAACAAAAATTGCACTAAAAATGATTTCCTGAAGAAACCACTGGTTGGATCCGGGGTTTCTTGACGTCACTGGAAAGATCGCTTCAAGACGCTTCAGAAAATGTACTTTCGCAAGAACAAATGTCAATTTTAAAGCCGTGACGCTTCAGCAAAAAAACTCGAAAATGGAAAAAATCGAAAAAATCAACTTTCTTTATAATCATCGTAGACCTTTATGAAGTGCCTTTGAAGAACAAGATAAATCTTTTGGCGTTAATTTTTTTATCTGAATATGTGAATTCACACGAACACATATTCAGGCCATATTTCGTCTTTATTCACTGAACTCTATACAAATGTATAGAGTTCAGTGTCTTTATTAGACTTGACATTGGTAAATGTTTGTATGTACATAAAGTGGCCTACCTTGAAAAGTTAATCTAGTGCACCGATTTAACAATCATAATTGATAAAAACAATGATTTAGATAATCTCACATTTAAAATTTACATATAACGCAGTAATTTAACAATTTTCAATATATAAATAGCTTTTCAGATTACACAATTTTTAGTAATATAATTTTGGCAACCCTGCAAATTCATTGTTTCTTTGTGTTTACCAGAGTTTACATGCGTGATTCAATACAATCTCAAGAATTGTGGTTATCAAGCAAGTACTTAGTTGTATCTTTTGTAAACATGATGAAGGCATACAATTTCAATAATTCGTAATGTAAACATTTAGTAAGATCCTTGTCCATCTAAAATTTCTAGTCTGCTTGATACACCACAATAGATACAACAATGCTGCTCAAGGTGTTCGTACACGTTATTTTCATTTGTAACATTTACGCTTATAAGCCTGTAGTTTTACTGCACGGCATAATGACCGGAAATGAAAGTATGGCTTTAATAAGGGATGAAATAACCAAGGTATGTACCGTTCATAATTTCTTTGAAAATTTCCTCAATTGTGGTTGTTCGTTTTGAAGAAACATCCCGGCACCGTTGTCTACAACACCGATCGTTTCTCCGGCTGGTCAAGTTTGGAAAACATGTGGTATCAGGTGCAACAGCTAGGACAAGACTTGATGAATATAACTGCCCAGCATCCGGATGGTGTAAACTTTTTAGGTAATATATTTTCAAGTGGTTACACAAATCTCTTTGTGTTGCCATGTGTTTAATTATTGTATTAAAGTATTGGATATTACTTTCGGCATTTATTACCATTTTTCTGTCAAATAATTAATCAAATGCAAATTTTTACAGTCACCTATGCGTATGGTAACCCAGCAACCGAGAAAACAATGTCGAATTTTGTTTGTGTCAATCCAGTGAAACTTTTTGCGGGCATGGATACAAACAAAGCTGTGAATATTGCGTGTTAGTACCTGTTACCGACAAAATCGAAAAAAGCATACCTTTTTGTGTGCCAACTATTTTCTACTTTCTGATCTCATGGTATTACTTTTTAAGATACAGCGCTCACAAACAGACACAAAGATATTTTTTTAAATGTTTGGTTGTAGTTTTGATAAATGTTTTACTTATCATCATTTTGATAATATTTTTTTTTGCAGGATATTCCCAAGGAGCGCTACTGGCCAGAACCATTTTACAAACATTCCCGGAGCATAAAGTGCACAACTTCATATCGTTAAGCGGACCGCAGGCCGGACAATACGGCAGTAAGTTATTAAACGAAATACCCTCGAATAGCAGTAGAACATTTAGTTTTCAGACACTTTCATTAAATAACTTTTAGCCGCTTTTCTACATATAATATTTCCGGGAATTGCTTTGGAAGCAGCTTTTGAATTGTTTTACTCCAGGGTCGGCCAGCACACGTCCGTCGGAAACTATTGGAACGATCCGTACCACCAGGAACTGTACTATAAGTTTTCGCAGTTTCTTCCGTACATCAACAACGATATAGTTACCAATAGAAGTGCTCAATTTAAGGACAGCCTGGTGAAATTGAATAAGATGGTCCTCATTGGAGGGCCGGATGATAATGTGATCACGCCATGGCAATCTAGGTAATATTTTAGGTTAATTACTTTTGCGTAGTGACTCTTGAAAAAAAAAATTGAGACCTCACTTGTTGCAGAAGCATTAAATAAATTTAATAAAGATTAAATATAGCCAGAAAATGTGAATATTCGACCTGTTCGTAACTGCAAAATTAATCAAACTGTAAAAAAAAATGGCATATCCAAAAACTATTTACAACCTCAAAAAACTCAAAAACAAACTATACTATTACCCAAATAATAATAATTGTTTCAATACATTATTTGTTTATAGTCTAAGTAAGACTTAATTTTGTAGTCACGAACGGGTTGAATAATCATATATTTAGGCTATATTTCGTCTTCATTAAAGTCATTCAAATTTATTTTCAGTCAATTTGGATATTACGACGATAACGATACGGTCGTTAATTTCATGGAGCGAGATATTTTCACCAAAGATTTAATAGGACTTCAAACTCTCTACCATAAAAAGAAATTGGATATTATCACCGTACCTGGCGTTAATCATTTTATGTGGCATTTAAATATGTCGGTGTTTGATAATTATATTTTAAAGTATTTAGATTAATGTAATCCAATGCCCAAACTATTTAATTAAATAATGTAGTTCAATTTGCAATCGGTTGTGTTTATTTATCACTTTTATCCCTGGATCACCATTTTTAATTACCTAATTCACTAATGAGTTTGGTGCAATTTATTTTTTAAAGTTGGCAGTATTGTAAATGTGTCAAACGAACTATATAAAAATAAGGTTAGGTTTTCTTTAATTATTCCACTTTTTGACGCTTTTCATTAATCATTTTTTTAAATTAAAAATAAATAGAAATAGGATTAAATAAACCGTGTTACGACATAGGAACCACCTAAAACAGGGCCAAGATCGAAAGAATCTTGGAACCCCGAGTGCGTATTGCAGACACCGGCCGTATCATACTTATTTCACTCACCGTAATCTTCAACGTGCTCAATCTCTATGATGACCTACCTTGATCTGGTCGAACGGCCTTGACGATCCCGACAGCCTTTGATCCTTGAAGACGGACGTGCAGGTAATCCTCGAGCTTCTGCTGAAGGACCGGACGCAACACTGAATTTACTGGACGCGCTTACACTTCCGTTTATCCGGGGGGGTGAGGTTGTCAGTTTAATTGAAATGATTTGAAGTTAAGATTTTTCCATGGATACGTCACCGGAGTTACCTCATCGAAGTTGGATTCGAGGTAGAGTTTTAGAAATTATTTAAAAATTTTAATTATAGAAGCCGTAGTTCTCGAAATAAAGTCTTGGAAAAAATTCTTTAAAAAATATACCTGAAAAAGTACTAAAAAAAAAATCTGTCCTAAAAACAGCACTTGAAGAAGCCCCTAAAAAAGTTCTGAGTAGTAGATCCTAAAAAAAGGCTTGAAATTTGTTCTAAAAAAGAACCTGAAAACAGTTTTAAAAAAGGTCACGAAATAAAGTTTTGAAAAAAACTCGAAAAAGAAACCTTTCATAAAGTCCCGAAACCAATGTCCTGAAAGAGACTAAAGTCCTGAGAAAAGAAGTCTTGGAAAAAAAAAAGGATTCAAGCGGTGGGAATGAAATACCTACGAGCCGTCAAAAGAGTAACAAGGATGGATAGAATACACAATACTCAAAAATGAAGAGAGGAATTGGTGCTGAAATTTATAGAAAAAGGACAACTAAGCTGGTGGGGACACGTACAGAGGATGTCGGATAAGAGACAAACTGGAAGGATACGGGAGGCAAAGAATCAACGAAAAACAAGACCTGGCAGACCAAGGAATAACATCGTAACAAAAGTACTGGAAAAGAAGGGGATATCTTTCAAAGAGGCAAAGGAAAGAGCAAGGAATAAAAAGATAAGTGCATGGAAATGCAGAAATCGAGTAAACCCTATATAGAAGGAAGAATAAATGTCTGTCAAGAATTATTTTTAGTTTGTATTAACACGTTGAGTGCCACTGGCGCTTATAAGAGCCATACGGATACAACGTGCATGCGCCGCTGGCTCTTTTCAGAGTCGCTGTTGTACATTGAAACTAATGGAACTGCTCAGTCTGGCGTAAGACGGTGATGCGGATGGTTGTGGTTGGCGCTTAGTACAAGTATTGTTTTATATTTTCACGGGTGTGGTTCGGTTTTTTTTCTTGCACGTTTATTGTGGACACCAATTGAAAATGGATGAGGATAGTGCAGTACCGGGGCCTTCAAAACCCAAAAATAAAAGGTGGGAAAGGAAACCGCTCACCGACGAAGAGTTACTAGATTTTTTAGGGAATGATAGCGATATCGAGTTTGATTATTTGACGGAATCCGACGATTTTGATGACCTCAAGGAGGAAGATGGAGCTAATGAGGCAGAAGCCGATTTGATCGTAGAATGGCCCGACGAAAGTGACGAGGAAGATGTGGTCATGCAGCCAAAAAATAAAACTCGTAATGTATTTCCGGCGCCGGACGTAATTGATTGGAAAATCGACCCGAACGGTGTACAATATTTTCCTTTTACTAAAAGAGAAAATTTGCTAATTCTTCCTAATAATAAGAGTCCTATTGACTACTTCAGACTCTTACTAACAGACGAATTTATTGAAGAAGTTGTCCGGCAAACGAATTATAACGCTACGCAAATATTTTTGTCTGTATCCACCAAAGAAAAATCGAGAATATGCGATTGGAGAGATGTTACTGCAGAAGAGTTGCTAATTGTAAAAATGAGCCGATTTCAAGATTATTGGATGAAAGATCCTATGTTTCACAACGAAGTAATTGCAAAGAGCATGAGTCGAAACCGGTTTGCTCTTATACTGCGCTCGCTACATTTTGCCAGGAACCCTAATCCTGGAGAACCAACACCAGATGACCGATTATATAAAATCCAACCTGTCATCAATTTTTTCAATGCAAGGATGGCAGAAGTTTATTACCCTTATAGAGAACTCTCCATCGATGAATCAATGGTCCTTTGCTTAGTTTTCCGTCAGTACATTAAAAATAAGAAACACAAATACGGAATAAAACTTTATGCTCTGACCACTCCAACAGGCCTCGTTCAGAAATTTCTTGTGTATACTGGAATGCTGGATGAAATTGGGGGCAAGGGGCATGCAAAAAAAGTAGTTCTAAGCTTGGGTTCTGGTCATCACGTATACATGGATAATTACTATAATAGCTACGATTTGGCGAGGACATTGATAGACCACCAAAGTCATTGTACCGGAACTTTGAGACTGGATCGTAAAAATACTCCCATAGATGTCAAAAATTGCAAACTTCAAGAGGTAAAACTGTTGCTCGGTATGCCAATGGTATTATGATTGGGAAGTGGAAGGATAAACGCGACGTGAGTTATATTTCCACAGAATTTGAAAATAATATGGTAGAAATTGAAACCAGAAGAGAAAAAAAATAAACCACTTCCTATTATCAACTACAATCGATACATGTCGGGAGTTGACCGACAGGATCAAATGTTGTCCTATTATTTATCAGAAAGGAAGACAAATCGTTGGCCAATCATCGAGATGATGCTCATCAACGCTCATTATTTATACAATAAATTTTCCGGAAATAAGATTAGGTTACTGGATTTCAGAATAAGTGTTATTAAAAACCTATTGCCACCGATAAAAAAAGACATTCCTACACAGAAGAATTAAGGACATGTTCTGCTAAAACGAGATCCAACGCCAAAATTAAAAACAAATTAATAGAAAGAGTTGCCATTCATGTGCTGAGGTAAAATTGACAATAATTAGAATCATTTGAATAATAATAACAATAATTCAACTTTTACAGGTTGGAATTCGCACTCAAACCGCATACGAGTGCAGTACTTGTCCTGGTGCAACGGGATACTGTTTCAACTGCAGTACAATCGTGCATAAATAAACATATTGTTCTTTCGGTTTTTTGTTGTTTCCTTTTTAAGTTCGTTGTCACAGATTTTATAATATGCTTTTAGTTAATTTTTCAATAAATATGCAATTGATTTGTAATAGGCCGTGTTTTAATTTTATGTTAATTATCGAAAATAGCCATTTGTAATACAAGGGAGGAAAGTGATGCTTTTCCTCCCGCCTGCAAATTCAGAAAGGAGAAAAGGATAATTTACTCCAGTGTAATAAATATGATTTTTTCAACACCTTCATAAAAACTGTCGAGAAATAAAATTGCGTCACTTTTCCTCCTGGACGGAGGCAATAGTGCCCTTTTCCTCTCGGGGATAAAATGTGATCTATACAGATGTTGAAAAAAATTTGCTTCTTCAAAAGTCAGGTCGGGTCGATATTTGATTCCCAGTGCCAGTGGCTCTTAAAAGAGCCATAACAAAAAAACCGTCAAATAATAATAAAAAACATTTTATTACCTTTAGAAAGTTAGTTTTAGGGGTTTTAGAACCCAAACTTCATAATTGAAAAAAAAAGAAAGTTGGCCCCGGAAAATTGTAAAAATTAAATGGGGCGGCAGTCAACGTGTTAATGAGGTAAATTTTACCCTACACCACAGTGACGGTTCGTGGGTTTTTTTTTGGTACGGCCGAGGAACAAGAGGTGATAATACAGATAGGTGCGGTCTCTGCAACTGATCCTACCTATCTGTATTACCACTTCTTGTTCCTCGGCCGTACCAAAAAAAAAACACACGAACCGTCACTGCTACACCATTTAATTCAAGTGTACGAGAAAGTAAAATTTTGCATGTTCCTTTAGGTAACGTGCACCAAAGTACAGCTGTTCAGAAAACGTCTACTTTGCTTTTGCAAATGAATGCATGAATCGTTTTCAATAATACGAATTTATACATTGAATTAATAAATAAACACAGTTTGAACCAAACGGAAATAACTATTGTTGTGTTTGGAAATATTCGATCATTTGAAGGGGAGGTGAAAATTAATTGTTGGAGATGAATCATGGATTAATTGATAAATGATAGTTATATTAGCCTCTGGTGCTGGATTTTTGGAGATAAATCATGGAAATGATTGTGTTAATTGGTTATATCAGCCTCGGGTGCTGGAAAACTTGTAAAATAGGACGGTGGTGATGGTATTTTCAGGAGTTATACCGACATATCGATGAAAAAAACATTCGTTTACCTTGGCTGGGTGCATCAAAGTGACCGGTGAGGTAAACATGGAGAAATTGAGGGAAAAACGTCGAATCTTCAACGGCTTCGGCACTAACACTACACTACACGTTCACCGGGTACGAAAATGATCTTGCGGAAACACCCACACCTCACTCCCGTGTTCTACACCGAATTTACGCTTTTCGTTTGAGCCCGGCTGTAATTCACCACCGATTCTGGCGCTTGCGAGTAACTTCTAGAAAAAAACAAACAATCGAACATCGGTAACAAAAACAGCGCACTCTTGATTCGCTGGCGCGTTCGAACTCGCAGCGTGCTGCGACAGGACCGGGCTTAAATTAAATCACACCACACATATGATTATTATACATAACCCCATTCTGTTTAAATGCAGATATAATAATTTCAATTTTAATTACTCATACGGATATTTAAACAAAACGTTCCATCAATTAGGATATGTATAATGAAAATTATCGTGGTGTAATTTTACCTTAGTCCGGCCATCTCGCCTTCCGCTCCGAACGCGCGTGCGCATCAACAGCGCGTCCGTTTTCCCATTAACATTCGATTGTTTCCCACCAGAAGGAAACTCGCGTTACCCTTGCTAAGTTCCCGTTACTTGCAAGCATTTAAAATCGGTTGTGAATTACAATGGGGCCCACGTCCCGCTGTAAAACACCGGAGTGCAGTTGGTGTTTCCGCAAAATCGTTTTTGTAACCGGTGGACGTGTAGTGTTAGTGCGGAGTACTGAAAGCGACGCCGAAAGTCCGAGAATCCGAGGTGGATGATTCAAAGTGAATTTTAATTTGACCATGTTTACGCCACCGGTCCTTTCTGTTCGGGTGTTGAAGGGTTCGAAAAGGGATAATTTCGTTCTGAGTTCACCCCCTTAAAGTAGAGCCAAAATGGGATTTATTCCCGAAAGAATAAGGTAAACAAATGTTTTTTATCCTTATGCAGGTGTAAATCCTGAAAGTACCATCACCGCCTTCCTATTTAACAAGATTTTCAGCATGTAACTATTATTTACGAATTAATCTATGATTTATCTCCAATAATTAATTTTCCCTTCAATTCCGATTCGATAGTTTCCGCACATTTCAATCGAATATTTTTGAGACGCAACAATGCTTATTTCCATTTGGTTCAAGCGAGGTACAACTGTATTTATTTATTTATTGATTTAGGGATTAATTGAAAAGGATGGTTGCAACTGTTACTACTTTAAACTGCTTTATTATTTATTTATTTTAATTAACACTAGCAATCATCATATTTTAATGTTTTTACACGCACAAATTCAATGTCGATAATTTGCACTTGTGTCCGTGTTTTGCACTGGTCAGTCAGGTTTGTGAGTTTTAAAGGCGACCACCGACGAGGGGTCAGTGTGCCGTTTGTTTGAGGATGGAGAGGAAGAAGCGAATCCGGGGGAGTGTAATGTGAGCGCTGTGAATTAACCGCGTGTAGGGTTGGGGGGTGTGAGGGGGCGTAGACTGGTGTTGAATTAGTACACATTTGCAATTTTTATCGCGTTTATTTCAATCAGTTTAAGGGGGGTCACTTCCTCTGCCGTTTAAAAAATGTGATTTTTAGGTACACTTTACTAGAAAACTACTGGAATGATTTCTCTGATATTTTGCACATGTATGCTTACCACCAAAATAAGCATTTGTGGCTGAGGAATTAGAAAAAAAAATAATTGGATTCAGAATTGTGACATGAAAAATTTTCATGTTGCTTTTAGTGGAAACATGTCGATTGCTACAATTTTTTTTTTTTTTAAATCATATCTGTTCTTTATTTATTTTAAATTAAGTAAGTACTAATGTTTTATTTTTGTTTTGTTTTTTCTTAAATTAAATACCGTTTGTTCTTTCAATAACTGTTGCAACTTCCATTTTCATTTCTTTACGTCAATGTTGATAATTCCTAGCATTTTCTTAACTAAAAATAAATACAATTACACCATTCTGTATCAAAAGGATTAAGCGTATGTGTGTAAACTAGCCATAGACCTAAAGATCCAACACTTTTTAAAAAGCAAATATTTTCAAATAATATCGATAAGTTAAAAAAATCATTCAAGCTCTGAATGCTGAAACAAAAAACAAATCCCCGACCGGACTCTTTCGGTTTTCAACCTTCATTTACAATGTCAATTTATTACACCTTGTATGGTGATCCTCAGTTTCACCGTCCCATTAAAAAAATCTTAGATAATTTCTTAAACTCTTACCTCGAAGCTTTTCACTCTCTTGAAAAGTAGCGTTTTCTTTATTAATGTTTCTCGTTAGCTAAATTACTTTTAGTTTGATAATGATCAGAACGTGATCGAAACTATAGTCGCTACTAATAAATCGAGTGATATTAACAAAGAAAGTGTTTTATTTATATTAATGTTTCTTTTTCTCTGGTCCGATGAGAGATATCAAGTTATTTTCTAATTTGTTCGTGGTGACCTTAAGATAATAATAATCGCCTTTATTGTCCAGAACAATACAGATCACCTGACGATAAGAGAGAATTTAAAACTATAACGTAAATCAAGTTTTCGTCTTACAAAGCACATGTAAGGATAGGCTCGATTTTTCAAACCGCTGTAAAATCAGTAATAATAATAAAACTATCACCAGATCTTTAGATTAGCCATCTGAATAATCCCACAAAATTGCAAGTCAACCGGATAATCGGTTTCCAAGAAAGAGGATAATTCTGATAAAAATAATAAAATCCCAAGATCTTTCTTGATGTCTCGTACTCGAAATGTAAAACAGCCGCTGTAGCGACCCCCTTAAACAAAGCGACAACCCCACCTCGGATAAAAGGATGAGTAAGCGTGTTCCAGTAAACTCCATGTCGTGTTCGGCCCGAGGGTCCCGCGGATTACGAACTGAACGATGTCTTGAAGAGGATCCAAGGCTCGTGTTGGGATCTTCGATGCTGTTCGACCGGCTTAAGGTAGGCCATCGTATAGATTGAGCACCAGAGGATCGGGGTGAGTGAAACGATTATAATTACATCGCGGGTGTCTGTAGAGCGCACTCGGGGTTCCAACGCGTAAGGGAGAATCTTCGATCTCGGTTGTTTTGAGGTGGACCGGCGATGATCCGTCAATCGTAGCGTAGAGTGTCTCTTCACATGTTTGAATGTTCGCCGGCGAACCCCCTTATTAACCCTTTCGGTACGGGTATATTTGGCAATATCACACCCGACGGACGTAAACAATGTCCATTTTTCAAACATCGATTTCTAGTGTTGGATTTTGCTCCGAAACTAAAAACATATCTGCAGCGTCAATGATGAGCGTTATTCGGATATAAAAACAAGTAAATTCATCAGAACGCTTATTGATGCTACCCGGCTGTCGCAGAAGTTACGTTAAAACGCCTATTGATGTGACCCGTCCTGAAAGGGTTAAGCAAAAAAGGGTAATGGCATCTTTCACCTGAAATTAATTTTTTTATGTATAATCATGCGATGCGTTCGTATTGTACGGTCCTGTATCCATCGCAATGTAGCTGTAGTTGTGCGAAAAAGTTTGCAAGTGCACATTTGTATTAAAATTTCTTCATTTACGCCAAATGTATAGGGTTTTTCAAAAGTAAGTCTATTTTAAAATATATTTTTGGTTTGCTTCTCATTGATCACTTGATGAAACATGATTGAATATTTGTATTATTAAAAAATAATAAAGGATAATCACTCCGTTTGTTTCACTCTAATTATTTATTTATTTAATTCTGACTAATAGACATTTTCAAGGAATGAGAAATTGAATGAAAATGACTCAGAATTAAATAAATAAATAATTACAGTGTAACAAACGAAGTGATTATCCTTGATTATTTTTTAATAATACAAGTATTTTGAAATACTGATATTTTTATCAATCGTTGAGCAATTTGAAAATGATAAAGTCTGTACGTGCAGAAAGAAATGAGGTTATGGACACATTTTAAGTTGCCTTCGACTTCGTGGTGTTACCATCTCTAGACGTCTAGATGTTCCATGTGCGTTTTCATTTGCTAAATTTTTCGTTCCTTGTAAAACTTCAGCAACTGTAACATCCGTTGCCACAGGGGGTCTTCCTGATTTCATTTTATCCATAACGGAAACACTTTCTTCAAATTTTGCCACCAGCTTTTGAAAAGCTCTCAAAGTGCATGGGTCGGCTCTTAAACCTTCGAAAGCCTGCTGAGAAACTCCGTTCACATTCGTAATAACATTACACGAGTTGTCAGAGGCAAAACAATTTCTTTTCACAAAAGAAATTGTTTTCTAATATGAAAAACCCTTCATGACACTTTTAAAAAAATTTGTTGCTATGACAACTAAAAAGTTACCTGCCATGACACTTGCATGTAATACTATTTTTCATGCAACTGGTTTTGTTGCTATGACAACCAAAAGGTTACAATAAAAAGTCTCGTTTTCCCTATGACCTGATACTGTCCTTATTTTCAAAAATGCATAAAAATCATCCACAATACGAGTAGTTTAAAATACTACTACTTACTTTTGAAAAACCCTATACGTAAAATCTTCAATTTGTCATGAACCTTATGGAAGTTGCACTCTCTGTTTGTTTATTTTGAACTGAAATTGATTTCACAGAAACTTTTAATTTAACTATTGCAATTGCTGAAAAAAAGTTTCTAGGTTATATTTTTATTTTTTACTTTTACGTCAGCTGTTGTAATTAGGTCACGCATGCTTCCAACTTGAGAACATTCACACATTCCATTTTTCTAAATATTTTTAAATTTTCCACACTTTTTGGCGATGGAAGGTATTGAAAGTATTGTCACAGAGGGTAGGGGGATCTTTTAAACTTTTGACTACATATTTATACAGTCAAAGTTTTAAACAACGTGACACTAATTTATTCATAAAGAAGCAATAACATCGCAATATTTTAATATAAAATGTGCTATAAATCTTTGCCATGATTTCTCATGGGCAATCGCTATTATACTATTAAATGTTCAATTACTTGCAGCAAATTATTAAAGTCGGGCCGCTGAGAGCTACCTGTGACTCATCGCTTAAAATCGCATGAATCAAGATTTAAGTAAACGTATGTCCCTAAGAAAATTTGGTGCCGCGCTGATTTTCATTGGCGGGATATTTAAAAATTCTCGCGCACCACCTAAACAAACTTTTTACGGTTATGTTATTTGACGTAGCGCTCGCGTGTTTTGTGTGTTTATATGAAGCGTGCCAATGCGATGCAAGAGTCATGCGCGAGCTTAGACCTACGTTTACGCTGCCCTATTCTTTAACACGCAGACACACGTTTCGTCTTTTATTTCATACTGTTTTGTACATGATAGAAAAAGATAGATATAAAATGCAAAGCAATTTTTACTACGAAAATGCATGAGTCACCGTCAGCTCTCAACGGATGAACTAAATCGCAATATTTAAATATAAAATGTGCTTTTAAATGTTCGCCGTGATTTTTCACGGGCAATACTATTAAATGTTCAATCACTTGCAGCAAATTATTGCTGATATGAGTAGACTGTGGTAATCAAGTAAAGCCTTGAAAATTGAAACGTCACCATGACAAGATTCAGTTTCAATTTGTCTTCAGTTGAAGCGAACACATATAAGGTCGTTATTAAAATATAGTACAAAACGCGAGTTGTAACGCAGTTTGCTGTTTACAACTCTAGTTATGTAATATACCATAAAGTTGAAATGAAACGTGAATGGCTATGAATTAAATTTAGCGGCGGAAAGTACGGTACGTTGGCAACACTGCGTCTCTCGTCCAGCTTACAACTTCAACTTGTGTTGATTTTACGTCCGGCGTCTTCATGTCATAATTTTCACACGTTAATAAGTGCAAAGTGCATGTTAAATATAAACAATTATCTGTGCTAAGTAAGTATCTTTTAAATAATAATACATCCTGTAGGATACACATTAATTACGCTGTCTAAATAATGTACACCAGTTATCGATGACTAATCAACCTATAATTTTATGAAGAGAATCTCTTATACAAGTTTGTATTATAAAATTTGTAGAAATGGGTTCCAATTCGTTAGGATGTAAGGCCAACTTTACCCAGACCATGTAAGTAAAATTTGTTTTGAGGTTAGGTTTCGCGTACGATCGCACCGAAGGGGGCTTCCCAAACAGCGCCAATTGAGGAGCGAAGGGGGCTTCCCAGACAATAGAAAAGTGGGCCGTTTGGGAGTTTCCTTTATTCGCGTTGTTAAATTGTAAACAAAAACAAACGCAAACATCAATTATTAGGTTAGGTTAGGTTTGCTGATTGGTTGTGATTTATTATTATTCTTTAGAAATTTCAAAGGATCTGAAACTGAATACAGTGCCGAAATAGTTGCACAGGATGTGACCATCAACTGCAGTGCCGGAGATCATCGCAACGGCAGTTCGAAAGTGAAGTTAAAGAATGTCGTAGATTACAATTGGGAGCTGAAGTATTATATTGGACAGTTGATAGCTTCGCATGTCGACGGAAAAGTTTACGCTTACACTCTAAAGGCGAAAGGTATGTGCTGGTATTAAATTAGTTAATAGTAATTTTGAGATAAGGTAGTAAGTAAAAAGGGGATTTCCCGATGAAAAGGAAAGGTTTTGATGAGTTTTGTTCACTTTTGCATTGTTGCAGAAGTTTAAATTTGTAACGGGACTAAAATGCTACTCGGGAAATTGGAAATATTTCATTTCAAGATGGACAGATACTTTAATTTTTTACAAAGATAAATATTGTATAAAAAATATAACGAAGTTGGTGTTGACTTCCGGTCATATAATCTTGAAAATATTTTCATCGGAAAGAGCACTCTCGATTACATAAACGCAGAATAGTATATTATTAAACGAGTGAGAAAGTTGGCCATTGCCACGAGGGTGAAGTTTGCAACACTGGCAATGGCCAACTTGTTCGCTCGTTTAATAATATACTTTTTCGCATCATATTAAATAATTACCTAAAGAGTTTTCTGTTTGTATTAAATTATAACGATAAATTTTTCTATTTGGAAATTGCGGCAGTTCGCTGACAAAAAACGAATCGTAACCATAGTAACAACTAAACTGTTGGGCAATGAAACCGCTATCATTTGATTGGACGTCACCTGTTGGGCAACGAAATTGCTATCATTTGATTGGATGTCAGCTGTGGATAAAATGATTCGGCCGAATAATGGACAACTTTCTCAATCAAAAACGATTTAACAACGTTTATATTATTTAATAAGATGCGAATAAATCTCATTATAGTACATCAATTAGAAGTCCTTATACCTTTAATGTGCGGTCTCGGTGGGACACCCTGTATAAATAATATATAGTTGGATACAAATGGACGTTTTGCTCTCATCAAGGGTTAAATCGTAATTTTTAATTTTTAGCAAAAGTCGGTATGTTTAGGGTAGTAAACATAGAGACTGATCAACGTACCTTAATCAAAGAACTAAAAGGCACGATCCAAGATATTTCCTTCGCGTTGACGCCGCAAGTGATATTAGGCTGTATCGACGAAGAGGGAAATTTATACGTTTACAACGTCGACGGAAACGATTCGACGTTTACGTGCACTCTATTACTTCACGTGCGCCACCCAAAGGAGGAGCCCAACACAAATTATCGGGTCATATGGTGTCCATACATTCCGACATTCGGTGAAGACTCCGACACTCTGGACGATCCCGCTAAGCTGTTGGTCCTATTAAACGGAAAGAAAGGTAAAATTCTGATAATTAAAAATGTTTCACCACGTGTTGAACAAGAACCAAATTCAATAAGTATACTTATGGTGTTATTCTGGACAACTGTTACTAACAGCGATGTTATTAACATTGCAATGTTATGTGAAATTGAACAGCGCTGTTAAAAACTGTATTCTGAACAACCGGATGTGCCCAAATTGGCAACAGTGCAACATCTACAGCGCGACTAATTTCATGTATATTATAATAGATGATTAATAATAAGTTTTTGAGGATATTTTTACAAATAAAATGACTATTTTATAAGCCGTGCACATGAATATTGGAATAATATTATTATCCATTTGGGTTTTTTGTTGATGAAAAACACGAACACGAAATAACCTCAAAATATATCACAATCTGGTAACGTCGAACGTTTGCTTAACATCGAAAATGTTAATATACATCGATGTTAGTTGACAGACATTGTGTACAGAATCATATATTCATAACATCTGTCGATGTTAGCAAATAACACCGCTGTTAACGCTAACATTTTTGTTCAGAATAACACCATTAATTAAATACAAAATGTATGTAATTGATTGGTATCCTCTGTACATTTTTTAGCTGAAGTTTGGGATGTGAGTATCGTTAACTCGAAGTACGGAGCGGGACCGCTGGATCCCTTCGATGATGATTATGACGGTTACGTCGAAATTCCGGGACATAACATGAACGTGATAGACGCTTCGTTTTCTCCGGACGGTACAGCTCTGGCCACCGCTAGTCTCGATGGATACGTTAAATTCTTTCAGGTAGTTGGTATATTTTATCCATTCAGTACAAATGCTATTACCCCACATGAGCCCTTGTAAAAACAAACCGTCGTATCGATTACAATCAAATAAAGTTTTATGGCTTTTCTCATCCCATTGTATTTAACCCTTTAACTACGGGCAAAATTATACACGACTTCAGCAACGCCAACTTTTTTCAAAATCAAACTTACTAAAATATCTTCTTAGCCCCCGTTTTGCCCTCATAGGGGTAAAATTTGGCAATTTGTGAAATATGTAATGTTATTTTCTCTTTGAATTAAAACTCTAAATCATCAATTGACGACTGCTGGAAATACAAGGCAAAAATACCAAGTCGCTTATTGACGACTCCCGTGCTGAAAGGGTTAAAATTAACTACTGTTTAATTTCCGTAACAATTTGACAAAATTTAAACTCTTACAGTTTTTCTAACAGATGGCGCCACTATTTGTGTTTAAATAAATTTACATTGAGTAAATCAGGCTTTTGCACGGAACATAAAATTCATTCAAGTTTATATTTTTGTGAAAACTATGTAAAATTCAGCACTTGATTTTGTATATTGAATACTTGTGCTAATTTCTTGATGGAACCATATTTTCAAGTTGGGTAAAGTAAAACGCTTGTTTTGTTCCATAATTTTATTTTTCAAAGTTAAACTTTGAAAATGATCCTAACCGATCGAAACACGTGTCAGGCAACTGAAAATAAAATTATGGAACAAAACAAGCGTTTTACTTTACCCAACTTGATTTTGTTATTATTATATTTGATCAGAGAGAAAAGTTTAAAATTTTTTTAAAAACCGTTTTGACGATTTGAATTGCTATTGACTTAAGACTTTCTAAAATTATTGAAAATTCATTCAAGTTTATATTTGAGTGAAAATTATGTGAAATTTAGTAGTAATTTTATAATTATTTCATGTTTTCATGTCCTTTATTGGAATTGTTCTGTTGGGCAAATGATTAAATAAATAAATAAATAAAAATAAATAGTGGAAAATTGGAAAAAAATTGCAATCGTATTAATTTGTATTATAGGTATACATGGTAGAATCGGAAGAATCTAGGTGTTTACACCATTGGCAACCCCATGACGGAAAAGCGTTATCCTGCCTGCTTTTCCTAGACAACGTTAAATCCTACGGAATATCTGAGTACACAATCAATCGCACGACTCTGAATTTAATTTATTCCCTAATTGTTTTAATTGTAGCACGAAATTTTGGAAATTTGCAATCACCGGCGCCAATCACAACGCCGAACTGAAGATATGGTCGTGCGAGTCGTGGACGTGCCTGCAAACCATCCGATTCGAACCGAATCCGCACGCTCCGATCCACGAATTGTTCTTCAAGGTCAGCATCGACATGTCCGCCGATTACCTCCTCATGTCCGACATAAACAATCGAATTCTGTACATACTGCAAATTCAGAAGAACGAAGAGGACAGGGTGGCGAGCATCTCGACGATCTCCGAGTTCTTGCTCCCCTCGCCTGTTCTGAGTTTCACGATTTTAAACGTCGCCCCCACGAACGTCCGGTACAGCAGCACCGAGGATCTGTACGAGGAGAGCGACGACTTCGAGGACGAAACCAACATGACCGCGGTCGCGATGAAGATGATAGTCGTTCAGCCGAAGAGCTTGCAAGAGTGCACCGTGACGTTCAAGCCGGAGGGCTCGATAGCGTCTAATTTGAAAACTGTGTACGGGAACGTGTTGGAGGTGGCCGAGGGTGAAGTTATATGCGAGCAGGAGGAATTGCCGAAATTGAACGATCTTCAGTCGTCGGTTTCCCTACTTATTCAGCAGCAATCGAATCAGCCGTTGAACCTGATGACGCCCGATGATTTCAATTCGCCCGTCTTGAATTCTAGTCCGAGTAGCATAACGCGAAACTCGATGGACATAACGTCTCCCTCGGTTAAGAAAGAATCGGTGGCTAACTTGATTGATTTCCAGCAACCGCAGAAGGATAACTGCGCCAGCGGTGGTTCGAGTCCGAGCAGGGAGGTGCAGGAAATTTTGGCCTTGAATAATCAGCCCTATAGTTCGCAGGAGTACTTTGATAATTTGAATAAATTGGATAGCGAAGAAACTGATATACTGCCTACCAATGATTACAATCCTCCAGAATGTAAGTAGAAATGGTTAAGCTTTTAACCGACTTTAATTGCTTAGTTGTTTTCATATGAGAATGATGATTATCCATGATATAAAAGAGCCGATATACTTTCTGTTTTATTTACACAATAATTTGATGAAAAAATAAATAATGTTCATTAAAAAAAACCTCAAGTGTGCCATGATTTTTTATTTTTTAAAATTAAATTTGGTAACACATATTGAGGTTATGTGACTTTTGCTGTGTTCCTACCGATACATTTATTTGCTGTAACAAACGAAGCAGAGAAATCGTAGGTTCATCTTTCAACATTTCTTGGGCTGTGTCTACCACTTCCTGGTTTACGGAGACATAATAGATCATGATAAGGTATTTTTAAATTCATCATAAATAACGGGAATGTTGGGTAATTCTTCCTGAAACTTGGCCAAAGGTGCGTCGAATGAATACACCCAGTTTCCATCCACTTTAATCTCATTTCGGAAATAACTTTCAATTAGAAACGTTTTTTGCTGGTTGCTGTAAACCATTGTGACCATTGAATAATTGTGACTTTTAGAACGATCTGACATTTTGTAAGTCAATTCCTAACATGTGTGCCAACTTATATTTTCAAAAATAAAAAATCATGGTACACTTGAGGTTTTTTTTTTTTTAATGAACATACGATACCTCGTTTGATTAAGTTTTTACAATTTCTCAAATCGTCGAATAGATTTTTTCCTTTTCACAAATTTAGGGGTCCATCTACCGCCCTTAGTATTCTCTTAAAAATAACCCCCAAACTCCTATTTATTGCTAGTTATTTAATCACTATTATTTAACCTGTATATGAGCGAGTTAGAGGGGGTGTTGGAAAAAGGTCAAGAGGGAGGGGTGGTAAGTGGGTCGAGAAAGGTATGGATGTTGGCATATGCGGACGATATGGTTTTGGTGGCGAAGGACTGGATGGGTCTGAAAGGAATGATGAGGAGGGTAGAGAAGTATATGGATAAAAGAGGTATGTGTGTGAATGTAGAAAAAACGAAATGGATGAGATTCAGGAACAGGGGGAGAGTGGGAGGAGTGAAAGAATTAGAGTGGAAGGGAGAGTTGATAGAACGGGTGAAGAGTTTTAAGTATTTGGGGTTTGTATTTAAGGAAACGGGTGGATATGAGGAGCATGTAAGATGGGTGCAAGGCAAAGCGAGGAGAGCATGGGCGATAGCATGGGGGAAATGGGGAAGATGGATAGAGAATAATATGAGAGTGATGTGTAAGGTATGGGATGCGTGTGTGGGATCGGTGATGATGTATGGCGTGGAGGTATGGGGGACGAGGGAGTATGAATGGGTGGAGAGGGAGCAGGGTTGGTTTATAAAATGTATGTTGGGAGTGGAGAGGTCGACACCGAGTTATATACTTAGGCAGGAGACGAACAGGGACAAAATGGTGTGTGAAACGATGAGGAGGGTGGTGAAATACGAAGAGAAATTGTGGGGTTTAGGGGAGGAGAGATTGGTAAAGGCAGTATGGTGGGGGTGTGTGAATGGGGAAGGGGGGAAATGGAGAAGGGAGAGAAGGAAGATGTATGAGAGGGTGGGGTTATCGGAGGCAAAGGTGATAGAGTGGATGGGGAGGGGGGTGAAGGTGGCGGGATGGGTGAAGGAAAAAATGAGAGAGGTGGATATGCAGGAGAGACAGGGGCGGATAGAAAGGAGTGAATATAATGATATGTATGGGAGGTGGCAGGTGTACGGGAGAATACCAGAGTATTGGGGGGAAGAAGGATGGAGTAGGGAGGAGAGGGTGAGGTTAGGTTAGGTTAGGGTGAGGTTGGCGGGGGTGAAAGAAGAATGGGTAGGAGTGAGAGGGAATAGAAGGGTGACGGAATGGATGAGAGAGGATGGGGCAGGAGTGAAGACGCTGGAGAAGGTGGGATGGGAGAAAGAGGGGAGAGGGAGGGAGGGGAGGGGTGGAAGGGGGGGGTGAGGGATGTAAGGAATTAATTTGTTTTTTGTTTTGTATATATGGTTATGCCAATAAAGGTTCTTTTTTTTTTTTTTTTTTTTTTTATTTAATCACTGATGAAACGAGAGAAATTAAGCAAATTTCCCCATAAAAGTTTATTTATGCCAATTAGCATTTGAAAATTTTTATAAATAATAACTTAAGCTGTTAAAAAAAATTGAGAAAATATAAAATAAGCCTTAGAATTTTTGACATCATTTAATTACTTTTCTACTTGACAATTTATATTTTGCAGCTGAAGATATTGTAAAGACTGATAACGTGTGGCCGAGCATACCGATGATGAAGGCGATCGAGGTGGAACTGAAAGAGGAGACCATCCGAAAGATGAACGAGGAAGACAACAACGACAAGTTCCAAACGCTGAGCTACCGCCTCCTGAGCTTGGAGGCGGTCATCACGAAACAGAACGAGGAGATCCAAAAGCTCCAGCAGGAGGTGAAACTGCAGAGCGGCAAAAAATCCACGACGGATTACGACATGCGGAACATTTTCATCAAAGAGCTCGACTCCGCCCTGAACAAGTACCAGTCGCAAACCAACAAACTGTTTGAGAGCTACGTGAAGGACCAGAAGAGGAAGGAGAGGGATTTCTACGACAATCTTTTAACCAGCATATCTCAAAATCTGAGCAAACAAATCGGCGACAAGCTGCAAACGCTGATCTCTCAGGAGACGCACAACATACTGCCGCACATCGTCAGCATCTTCGAAAAGTTGCAGCTCCAGCTGGACGTGCACTACTCGCAGAAGCTGAACACCATCGATCAACTTTTAAAAAGTAACGTTGGCAAGTTATTTAACAATAAGGTAAGTTGTTGTTAAGTTATGAAAGTAATAATAGACGTTATTATTAGTGCAAAGTTTGTTTTTTATTGATCAACCAGATCTGGTGATTTTATTATAATGTTGGATACTCTGACTTTTGCCTTCAAAATAAATTTGGGGTTATGTTTTCCACATGGTTGCCATGTGCTTATAGTTCATCCGTTGAGAGCTGATGGTGACTCGTGCATTTTCGTACTAACAATTGCTTTGCATTTTATATCTATCTTTTTCTATCATGTACTAAACAGTATGAAATAAAAGACGAACGTGTGTCTGCGTGTTAAAGAATAGGGCAGCGTAAACGTAGGTCTAAGCTCACGCAGGACTCTTGCATCGCATTGGCACGCTTCATGTAAACACACAAAACACGCGAGCGCTACGTCAAATAACATAACCGTAAAAAGTTTGTTTAGGTGGTGCGCGAGAATTTTTAAATATCCCGCCAATGAAAATCAGCGCAGCACTAAATTTTCTTAGATAGATAGATAGATATTTTATTATTTACATAGATACATACATATTGTATAAAATAAATATTCAATTACATACATATAAATATAAAATTCGTCAAGTCAGTAAAAATGAAATATTATTTGAAATAGTTACAAAAACTAGACGCAGTAAAAAAAGAAATAAGAGTAAACCTGGATCAAACCTGGATCAACAAAAACATACGGACATACGTTTACTTAAATCTTGATTCATGCGATTTTAAGCGATGAGTCACAGGCAGCTCTCAGCGGCCCGACTATAATTACCCTGTCAAAAATATTAATTAAGTATTGGATATTCAGCTCTTTCTCAGCAATTTAAAACCATCAATTCTCCACAATTGTTACCGATTACAAGAATTATAAAATGTATATTTTTTTTTATAGATAATAGCTGATACTTTAAGTAATTCAATAATAAGTGTTATTAAACCGAGTTTAGAAAATTGTTACAAAGAAATGATAAGTACCGCACTCGTTCCATCCTGGGAAAGAGTTTGCAATAATATGTTCCAGCAAATAAACAATACGTTCACGCAGGGCACTAAAGAATGTAAGTAATATGCAATTAGATCTTTTTTTTCAAGTTCAATTCCATTACTTATTTACACATTTTTTTTTTTTACCTCAGTATTTACATACCGTGTGTTCGATAAAAGACGCCCAACGCCATAACTCTGTTATTTATTGACCGATTTGAATGAACTAAAGAATAAAGTCAATGGTAGTTTAAATACCAACAAATGACATCGATATTGATTTTTTTTGAATAATAACTTCATTGTCAAATGATAGCTAACTTGAAATTTTTAAATGGCAGCATATAATGTTTTAATTTTTTTACATTCGACATTATTTTTCTGAATCCAATAATGCCCAATATGTTGTTTTTCGTTCAATATTTTGGTCGAAAAAAATTAAAATAAATCTTCCATTTAAAATTATATTTTTCAAAAATTATAAGTAGCAAGCCTTGGAAAAAAATAACAAATGTCATTTGTTCTAAGGTTATGTCGAACATGAATAATAAGGACCCTATAAATAAATACCTATGTTACAACTCAATGTAGAATAGAATAAATAAGCAGAGCAAGTATTAATTCACTTGCGATTTAGATGTTCTGTGATTATTGTAGAACGTCCAACTCTGCAAGTCCACGAAATTGTCGATCCACTCCCTTCGACTCTTTAAAGGCTCCATATCGTCTCAAATTTCCTTCTTACCTTCTAAATTTAGGTTCTGGTATTCGCCGCTCTGGAAACCGTAGATGATAAATTCGTGTCGCAGCTCTCCGATTTCTATTACATAGAAAATAAATTTGAAACACATCTGTTAATTCACTATTGTTCATGATTATGCCCGAAACACACACTAATAACAAATGGTTGACATTACTTATACAATCAATGACATTTGTCGATTCGAATTTTTTTCAAGGCACACTACATTTATCACCAAAAAAATTATGCGAACAAGATTTATTATTATCTTTTTCTGGCATAAATATTAACTTAAAACCAACACAACGGGCATAATTGGATTCAGAAAAACAATGTCTAATAATATAAAATTAGAAAAGTATATGCAGCCATTTAAAAATTAAAAGTTGACTATCATCTGGCAATGAAGTTGATTTTGAAAAAATATATAATTACCGTCATTTTATAGTATTTAAACAGCCATTGACTTTATTTCTTAGTTCATTCAAATCGGTCAATAAATAACAGAGTTATGGCGTTGGGCATTTTTTATCGAACACACGGTATATCATGTAGATCCTTCTTGTAATTCTTCTCTTAGTCCTCGCCTCGGGATGTGTATATAATATATGGATTGTAGATACCTCTTCTGTGGAAAATTACATGGAAAGGCAAAGAAAAGTGCAGGACAAGGGAAAGGACCTGATCAACCAGATACAAGCGGTGTCCGACACAATGCGAGCGAATGCGGATAAATTGAGCAGTAATATTACCGACGATATGCAAAGACAAATATCCGTAAGCTTTAACAAGTAAGTGTTTATCGTCCGCGTACGGATTTTATGTCACTTCGGACACGTTTCAGCATGCAGGATAAGCTCTCTCAATTGATCGTGGACGTTGTGAAGGAGCAAGTTAAAATCGGTTTTCGCACGCACGCCGCCGTTTTGGAAGACAGTGTCGTGAACGCGGTGCGTTCGAGGGCGGTCACACCTTCGCCTCTTTTCGACACGCAGGTATGTACGATCGAAATTAACATGTTCACTGCCACCGACTCGCTAGTGCGTCCGACATTATACTTGCGTAAATGCAATCCCAATTGCGGTGGCAGCGAACGTGTTAAAAAAGGTGTTTTCAGCCAAATTATGGAAAATCATAAATATATTCCTTTACCGCAGATCTTGAAGTTTTTGAAATTCCTCGATGGATTGATTTTTTGCACTTTTTCAAATCCTTGAATGCATTTTTCATTTTCTCGACGTTTGGATTGTTGCTGTTTTGTTTTCAGCTTGATTATGACAACTGTTTTAATAATAAAAAATCAGAAATACATAGTTTTACTGTCGATCTTAAACTTTTGAAGGAGATTTCTCTACGGATTGATTTTTTACAGTTCTTCAAATCGTTGAATGCATTTTTTTGTTTTCTTAAAATTTGAATTACTGCTGTTTTCTTTTCAGCTAGGCGATTATATACAGGGTGCCCGGATTTCGTAGGGACAACTTCTGCATTTGAAGAGATAGAGAGCAAAAAGGTGCGGGTTCGAGGGCTCGTTGAGAATCCTCCCCCAAATCCCACTTGTCATGGTCTCCACAACAAAAATTAAAAGAAAATCTGAAATTGAAGAAATTTTAATTTTGAACAAGTGAGCCATGACAAGTGGAGCCCTCGAACGTGCACCTTTTTCCTAATTTGACCATCTCTCTATCTCTTCAAATGCAGAAGTTGTCCATGTTGGCCCTACAAAATCCGGGCACCACCCTGTATTTAGTACTTGACTAATTATGATTCCAACTTTCACAGAATGGTAATTTGGAAATAAAAATTGACAATGGACAAATTCAATTGAATCCTCCTCCTCCACTTGTCATAATTTTTAATTTGTGATGGCTGTTACCTGCAACTTCACAACAATTTCATGCTTTAATACATTCAATACGAGCGTGCGTTACAATACCTCTCCAAGAAAGAAAGTGTTTGTGTTTTAATTCCGATTGTTGAAGTCCTTTTGACACACGAACTGTCGCTAAACTCATTTGTTGAAACGACTCGCGCGCCACCTGATATAAAATCGTTGTACTAAAACGACTCGCGCGCGCCACCTATTGTAAAATCGTTGTACTAATTCAGAAACCTTCGCGGGCTACGCACAACTAACCAAAGTTTTACCGCAATCGGATAAATGGTATATAGCCTATTCATTGTACAGATAGAGTCGTAGAAACGCCCACAACCACCAATGCGTCATTCTTACTGGCCGATTCGAAAAATTGCGGGAAATCCTCAAGTACAAATCACGCAGTACAAATGCAAATGGAGTTATGAATTTTTGAAAATGTATTTGTATCAATGACGAATAAAAATTAATTTGAAACGCGGGAAAAAAATTCCACAAAAATTCTAATCACTTCACAAGATGTCGATCTTTCAAAATAATTTTAGTTTTTGAATGTGCGTCAATGTTTAGTCGAGTTATGAGTTTTTTAAAAATTTTTTTTCTTGTGCTCAGAAATTTAAAAATTAATATGAAACGCGGGAAAAAAAATTCCACAAAAATTCAAATCACTCCACAAGACGTCGATCTTTCAAAATCATTTTGGTTTTTGAATGTGCAGCAATTTTAAGTCGAGTTATGAATTTTTGAAAATGTATTTTTTTCAATCGAGCGCAAAAAATTAATATAAAACGCGGGAAAAAAATCCACAAAAATTCAAATTACTTCACAAAATGTCGATCTTTCAAAATAATTTTGATTTTTGAATGTGTAACAATTTTCAGTCGAGTTATGAAATTTTGAAAATATATTTTCTCCACTTGAATGCAAAAAATTAAAAATTAATATGAAACACGGGAAAAAAATCCCACAAAAATTTAAATCACTTCACAAAATGTCGATC
Organism: Ocypus olens; assembly: GCA_910593695.2. NCBI lineage: Eukaryota > Metazoa > Arthropoda > Insecta > Coleoptera > Staphylinidae > Ocypus > Ocypus olens. The sequence continues at coordinate 56,213,632 of OU343056.1, forward strand.
TTTCAAAATCATTTTGGTTTTTGAATGTGCAGCAATTTTCAGTCGAGTTATGAAATTTTGAAAATTTCTTTTTTCCACTCGAGTGCAAAAAATTAAAAATCAATATGAAACGCGGGGAAAAAAATCCCACAAAAATTTAAATCACTTCACAAAACGTCGATCTTTCAAAATCATTTTGGTTTTTGAATGTGCAGCAGTTTTCAGTCGAGTTATGAATTTTTGAAAATGTTTATTTTTCACTCAAGAGCAAAAAATTACAAAATTATTATCTCCGCCGAAACTTTTTCAGAGCCCCCCAAGGAATCAATTGTTGATATTTTTAAAGTGTGTCAGGAAAATAATAATAAATTTACATAGTGTAAATCAGACTTTTGCGATTGTGGGCGTTTTTATAACTCTATCTGTAGAATGAATAGACGGGGGACAAACGAAAATACAATTATTTTTATTAATAATTTTTTACTGGTAGATTGGCAATGTGGCCAATGTCCAATATTTATGAAAAAAAATGTAATCATCCCATGTTTGTCGTAAATAATTTCAGGCACAATTGTCGCATTTAAACAGCCTTATTAAGAAAGGAAATATCGATACCGCTTTCCAACAAGCGCTGTCGGCATCGGCTTCAGCTTCGGACCTATCGCTGGTTTTATACGTTTGCGAGAAGGTAAATCCGCAGGAAGTATTTGGTCCGAACAAATGCATATTACAGCAGCACGTACTGCTGTCCCTCATTCAACAATTGGGTGCGGATTTATCTCACCAAACCGAGGTGAAGCAAAAGTAAGTGTTTGTGCTCGTGCATTTTCTCCGCGTCTTACATTCGTGTGTTTTAGGTATTTGCAAGAGGCGCTATTGAATCTCGACACTGACAATCCGGTCACGGGCGAACACGTGCCGGTCATTTTGAACGAACTCATGCGGCAACTGAAGTTGTTCGTTTCCACGAATCCCAACCATAAGAACATGTCCAGTATGAGGATGCTGCTTATGGCCACGAAAGCGTTAATCAAGTAATTCTTTGATTTCGAATTTGGTGATTTACATTCAAACGGTTCGCAAATTGGAAAATTGTTAATTACGTTGTGTATGACTATGCGGAACAGAATAATCTTGCTATATAAAGACTGTAAAGTATTATTAGCTAATAATTAATGACATGTTCTTTGAATGTGGAACAAATAAAGATTTTATATATTTAATGTTTGTTTGTGCTGTATTACACAATATTTTCTATTATCGATCAACGGTGCGTAGAAATGTGATTAAATGGTTATTTTTGTGAAAAATAATTAATATCTCAACAACTATGAGGTTAAGACATGAGATATGCCCCTTGCAATTTAAAATTTCAGTTGAAATTTTAATCTTGATTAACGTATCAGAACTTTGCAGTAACAAAAAATAGATGCGTTCGAATGCAAATTTTGATGATCAAAAATGCACTTTTTCACTAATTACTCTGTAAATTCCATATTTCAGTTGACAAGTGCTTGAAATTTTGACATTTTAATTTTGAATAACATATTTTTACAATTATCCAAGGAAAATTATCAAAATTTTGCAGTAACAAAAAATGGCGGCGTTCGAACGCAAATTTTGATAATAATGACAAAATGGGGGACAAAAAATTTAAATTTACAAAGTTTGGCATTTTTTTCTGAACACCCTGTATTAATAAATTGAAATTTCTCATTACCAAAACGTTTCTTATTAACGACACTGATATTTTTGCTAAAATGTATTCTTACTTTCAAAAAACGAGGGCGCTACGATTTTTTAAAGTTGATCTTGTTTATGCATGATATTTGCAGAAAAAAAAAATGTAAATTGGCAACACTTGCATAATCCAAAACTATATGGACAACAATGCAGAGGTTGAAAAATGTTATCAAAAAACTTGAATAAATACAAGATGTTCCATTAAAAAAAAATTGTTTTTGTTACAACGCAAAATTGGGACACGCTGTATGTTTGAAAATAATTTTGCGGCATAGAGGTTTTTAAACCAATAACTTTTTGTACGAAAGGCGCTACGAAAGCCTGACGCACTGTTGCAGGACCCTGTGTATTGTAAATGTTATAAAAGATAGCTGCACAAATGTGAAAGCGTATCTGCAGAATATACTGGCATTGCATAGCACCATTGAGTAAGTGTATTATCTTACTACTAGAGGGTGCTGGACATGCAGAGTAAGTGTATCATCTTACTACTAGAGGGCGCTGGACATGCAGAGTGCTATCTACTGTAGTAGAATTCTGCAATTATAGCTTTTATTTAAGTCTCCATTTCATAGATCTCGCTACAGTTAGAGATTTCATACATAATCATTTTGTATAAAGTATTGTAAATACTTTACAAGATTATTGTAAACTTATTTCAATTTACATTAAATTTAATGAAAATAATTTGTTTTGTCTGTGTGTGTGTGTGTGTGTGTGTGTCTGGCTGTGTGCGCTGTATCTCAAAAACTAATAGAGCAATTGATATGAAACTTTGAATATACGTCTTATTTGATAATCCGAAGAACTGAAAAGCTTTTGGTAAAATTTCGTACACCGGAAGTGGGTGTTTACCTTAACTGTTTTTTGTTTTTTGTCAATATTTTCTTAAATATGAAAAATATTTAAACAAACATCGAAGACAACAAAGAAATTAACATCTTTTGCTTGAAAATATTTTTCATAAAATCATTGCTATTCGAGAAAAAAAATTATGATTTTTTTTAAATTTTTGGTTTATAAGTATAAAACGATAATAGTTACAGCAAATTTATGTGAATAATAATTGTAGAGAATGCCAAAATGAACAACAGTTTTTTTCGAAATCTCGTTAGTTTTTGAGTAAACCGAGTTTTTGAATTTGAAGTATAATTTTTCCATCTTTCATAATTTTGACGTTTTAAACGTCAGTTTCATCCGAGTTTACGCAACGCTCGATGTACATTTAAAACATTATTTCAATTGAAAATAAACCCTTGAAAACGTAAATATAAAGTCGGAGAAAGTAACATGATTTCGAAAAATGTTTTTTGTCGGCCAATATGAAAATGATCAACGCAATCCGTCCGCAAACAAAATGTCATCACTCTGAACATTAATTTGAGTGACTGAAATCTGCACCTCGCGATTAAAAAATTTTCAAAAATATCACCGCACGTGGAATTATTTTAAATTTCTCCAAATTTGCTCAGAACTGAGATATTTTTGACATATCAAAAAATAATTCACGCACCTTGTTTGTAAACAAAATGGCTACACTATAGCCTTGAATGTGAGTGAATGAAATGTGCACCTCGCGATTAAAAAATTTCTAAAAATATCATCGCACGTGGAATTACCTTAAAATTTTTCAAATGCATTCAGAAAGTACATATTTTTGGCATATATAAAAATAAATGATGCACTTGGCTTGTAAACAAAATGGCGGCACTCTGAACTCGAATTTGGGTGATTGAAATGTACACGTCGCGATTAAAAAAAATCTGAAAATATTATCGCATGTGGAATTACCTTCAAATTTTTCAAATGTACTCAGAAATGACATATTTTTGACATATCTAAAAATAATGGAGATACCTGGCTTATAAACAAAATGGCGGCACTCTGAACTTGAATTTGGGTGATTAACATGTGCACCTCGCGATTAAAAAATTTCTAAAAATATTATCGCACGTGGAATTACCTACAAACTTTTCAACACTCAGAAATTACATATTTTTGACATATCTGAAAATCCTGTAGTGTTTCAAAAGGGGACGAATTAACAAGAGGACCTGACAAAGTGGGCGTTTTGTTCAAAAAGGTTAAGAAACACTGATGTAAGATATATTTCTTTACTAATACCAATATTTCTGCTTCTATGTTAATTGTTTTTACTGATAGTTATCTTGTAAAATACAGATTTGATTTAAGCCGTTATCAATGCTGGCGTGGAGATTCCTTAAAACTTAAATACATCCCTTGTATACGGCCACTATAACATTTTGTTATTTCTGTCCGATGTCTGGAAAGAAATAATAAATCTGCACAGTTTGTCCGAGAGTGCTAAGATGCGACTATACTCTTAAAACGCACCTGCTTGTTCTCACCATCAACTTGGAAACCTCAGCAAGGGATTTCCGGATTCTCTTCTGCTTTTCTTGTTTATTGCTTTTGCAGATGTACGGGACCGTATTTATATCTGTGCAGCGGAATCCTTTTTCTTTGAACTAAATTCTTTTATATACATATCATCGCTATATCATATTATATTTCTAAACAAAGTGTTTATAAAAGTACTCATCAGCCGTCAGTCCATCATGAAATTACTAGATTTTGGTTTACAATTCTTTTTAAATTTTACATTACATGTAAACATTGTCTTTTCCATACAGGAAAAAAATGGTGATGTGGCCATCATGTTACTTTCTCCGACTTGATGGTATCATTTATATTTACGCTTTCATGGTTTATTTTCAATTTAAATCATATTTTAAATGTACATCGAACGTTTCGTAAACTCGGTTGAAACTGACGTTTAAAACGTCAAAATTATGAAACACGGAAAAATTATACTTAAAATTTAATACTCAATTTACTCAGAAACTAAAGGGATTTCGAAAAAAACTTATTCTTTATAAGTTGTTCATTTTAGCATTCTCTACATTATTATTAACATAAATTTGCTGTAACTATTATCGTTTTATAATTACCAAAAATTAGAAAAATAATATTAAATTTTTTTCTCGAATAAAAATGATTTTATGAAAAATGTTTTCAAGCAAAAGATGTTCATTTCTTTGTTGTCTTCAAAGTTTGTTTAAATGTTTTTGTGATATTTTTCATATTTAAGAAAATATTGGGAAAAAACAAAAAACAGTTAAGGTAAACGCCCACTTCCGGTGTACGAAATTTCACCAAGAGCTTTTCAGTTCTTCAGATTATCAAATAAGACGGATGTTGAAAGTTTCATATCAATTGCTGTATTAGTTTCTGAGATACAGCACGCACAGACAGACACGCACACACACAGACACAAAATTTGTTTTTCCAGAAATTGTTGAAATGGTATCTATGGACCCCAAAACGGATATTTCCGTAAAAAAAAAGTTTCAAAAGAAAATCACGATCACAATACTTTCTCATACTTCGTAACGGAGAAAGTGAAAAAATATTAATTAAAATATATGTCTAAACAATCCTAAAAACTAAAGTAAAATGAATAAGTAACTAATTGTAAATGTAACAAATGATTGCATCCAACTCTTAAAATTTACGCTAACAATGAAGAGTCTAACGGAGCCATATGGCCCTCTCATAACTATTGAATGATAATAATAAATCCATGTAATCCGCAGCAAAAACGGCAATTGTGTTGACAAACAGCTTTTATTATTCGGCCATAATAATTACCGTGCAATTACGGGGTGTGCACAAGGGAGGGGGACGAAACAGCCCCGATCCAGCAGCGGACAAAACTCTGCCGCAGGACTGTATGTATCATTACACTAGCATCTGTCCAGTTCTCAAGATCACCGAAGTATACCGATTCGTTTTCCCTTCCCCAAAAGAAGTTTTCATGGGACAGATTTGATTTATGACGCTCTATTTTTCTCTTATTTAACCCTTTTATTATATATCGTATTTTTTGTGGGTTTAAATCTGCAGTACATTAAAATATGTGAAGATTCATGTTGGTACTTTCGAGGTATTGACACACGTTATAACAATATAGGGTTAATAAGATTTTTACTTTCTCCGTTACAAAGTACGAGAAAATATTATGATCGTGATTTTTTTTTACGGAAATATCCAAAACCCAGACCCCAAACCCTAGATGCCATTTCAACAATTTCTGGTAAAAAAATTTTTGCGTCTATTTGTGTGTGTATCTCAAAAACTAATATAGTAATTGATATGAAACTTTAAACATCCGTCTTATTTGATAATCTGAAGAACTGAAAAGCTTTTGGTAAAATTTCGTACACCGGAAGTGGGTGTTTACCTTAACTGTTTTTTGTTTTTTGCCAATATTTTCTTAAATATAAAAAATATCACAAAAACATTTAAACAAACCTTAAAGACAACAAAGAAATTAACATCTTTTGCTTGAAAACATTTTTCATAAAATCATTTTTATTCGAGAAAAATATTAATAATTTTTTTTAAATTTTTGGTTTATAATTATAAAACGATAATAGTTACAGCAAATTTATGTTAATAATAATTGTAGAGAATGCTAAAATGAACAACTTATAAAGAATAAGTTTTTTTCGAAATCCCTTTAGTTTTTGAGTAAACTGAGTTTTTGAATTTGAAGTGAAATGTTTCCATCTTTCATAATTTTGACGTTTTAAACGTCAGTTTCATCCGAGTTTACAGAACGCTCGATGAACATTTAAAATAGGATTTCAATTGAAAATAAACCATGAAAACGTAAATATAAATTGCTACGATACCATCAAGTCGGAGAAAGTAACGTGATGGCCACATCATCTTTTTTTTTGATATTACTACAATTTTGCTTAACTTCGTATTGTTACCAACATGAATTCATCACATATATATTATCGTAATAAGATTATTATTTTTGGATATTACTACAATTTTGCTTAAGACAAATTACTTAAAATTGGCACAATCACTTTCTATAATTTATTAACGGACGCAGAGATAAATTTCGAGGTGAAAAATCTGATTACTTTAGTCCTCCGTCCGACGCCCATCCCGGAAAGGAAAGTCCGATAATTCTATAACGAGAGGCCCTGATTCCGGGGCATCTGGTCCGGGGGATCAGGTGTTTCGGGAGAGAGCTTTTATCCCAAGTGCAATAGTTGATGCAAGTCCACTTCTGCTAAATCAGCAGCTCTAATCTTTTCAGTATGTTATTAGATTACGGAAACTTGTGAAAACTATTCGCCGGAGTGCTACACTTTGTAAATAAAATTATAAAGGCTCTCGTTTTATACGGGCGTCATTTCACGGAACCGTTTCGTTTTGATTAAATCTCAAATCCAAAACGGCGACGTGATCCGCTCTCTTAATATAAAAACAATGTACTAGTTTCATACACAATAAATTAGGGTAAATAATAATAATAATAATATTTATTACAGTAAACACCTTTTACATGAAATTAACAATAATAATATAACGTAATTACGAAATATAATCTGGAACTTTTCAATAAAATGCACTTTATTGCTATCACACACGTTTTTACCAACAAAGTGCATTTTATTGAAAACTTAAAACTTCCTGAATCAAAATGTACCGCAAGTAATGGCTTCCACCATCAACCATACTCGTGAATTTAAATTATTTCCGGCAGCTTTATAAAAGTAAGTCTCTTAGAAATATGATAAGATTGGATGGAACCTAAAAACTACGGTAATAGTTTTTTCAGTTCAACTGTATGTAATATCATTTTATACAGAACGTTCGCCCGTGGGATTTCCGGTTGCTGATACAGGTGCAGGTCATTTATCCACATCTTGACAACAGATTAAGTCTCTGACTCGTAGTTAGAGCTTTACAGATTTCCCTCCTCAAGCAAAACAATTTCATATTTAAATATTCATGTAATCCTCTATAATTTGAAAAATTCATTTTCTTCTTAAACTTGATATTTATTTATCGGGTGTGTATAAATCGGCGGATAAACAAACCAAGTGCTATTTTTTAATTTATCTTTTATCATGAACAATATTGAATTTGATAATTATTAATAGTTATTTAAGGTACAAGTGTAAAAAGTGATTCTTTATTGCACGAACTGGCGTTTAAAAACGTAAGCGAGGAACGAGCCAGGAGTGCAATAAATGAACTTTTTACACGAGTGCCTTACAAAATTTTATCTTCGATCGTGCAGCAATTTTCAAAGAAGTTGTTCATATGAGTAAAATTTGGTAAATGCCATTTTAACTCCTGCTAATTATTCAATGAATAATGTTTTGTCCAGAGTGCATTGACGAAAACGTTACCTAGCAACCAGTAAATAAATTGCGCAAAAGTCAGTCGCCATTATTATTTGTGGAAGAAAGTTATCTGTGAGTGTTATACTGTTATAAATTGCAGAATAAAATGTGTGATGGTGATAGTAGTGATATTCAAAACATTCTTTCCGATGTCGAAGAGGCCGCGGCAATGGCAATGAAAACTTTGCCACCAGCAAAATTTCGGAAGCGGTATGAATTAGTTTATAATAAGTTCAATCAACGGTGTACGTCAAAAAATGTCCATAACTTAACGGAGAACGTCTTCTTAGCCTACTTTTCCGCAAGAGGCAAACAGATCAAACCATCGGAGTATTCTATGGTTAAGTCGCCAGTATTAGTTAACAAAAATATTGACCTTAAAGAGTTTTCTAAGTTAACGGCATTTATGAAAAACCAATCAAAAGGCCGTTACGCTATTTAGATAACCACAACAACTTGATTTTTATGTAATGTACTATTATATGGGATTCTCTTTTGATTCATTTTTATTAGGCTGATAAAATAAAATCATTCATTTCGATTAAATAGTTGATCAAAATATCATTAAGTAATATTCAAACTACATACAGCATTATTCAACTTTTACAGCAAGAATGCAAGACCCTAGAAAAAAACATGTTTCTAATCTCTTCTCTAGCGTTATCCAACTTGAATAATTATTTAATGGAATTACACGCTAAATTATATTGTTACGTTTTGCATGATATATTACAAGCAAAACGAAATCTACCAGGAGGTTACTGATTAGTATAAAGTTGTGCCTGCCATTATCTAAATTTAAATTATAGGATGTTACACATTCATTCGTTTAGGTCCGGATTTGGATTGTGGGCCCCGCGTGCTCGGCAATTTCGTAATAACCCCACCAAAAACGAATTTTGAGTAACGCGCAAGTGTGATTCATTCCTACACACACACACACACACACACAGAAAAAAACCCTTAAATTTATTGTAGCAATTAAGCTCTTATTAACAATGAAATACGAGGAGCGCTGCAAGACGATTAACTAATTACGAGTTAGAAAACAAAGTAATTTTAAATTGAAGTAATAACGGAGAGATTCTCACAATAAATCGGGGCCCACATATATTATATGCCGTATAAAAATAATTTTAATTGGGCGCTTTTTTCATTTACCAATTCCTGGCAGCGGTCCTGTTGGTAATTAATCCGAATTAACAGTAATCGTCGCAGCAAATTATATTTATGTATTTGATTTGATGGAATTGAAACGGAGGGTCCTTAATGGAATATGAGCTCGGACGTGACCGCAATGAATATAGTCAAAATGATGATGTGGCCATCGTGTTACTTTCTCCGATTTGGATTGTATAATAGTTCATGATTTATTTACAATTTAAATGTATATCGAGCGTCGCGTAAACTCGGATGAAACTGACGTTTTAAACGTCAAAATTATGAAAGATGGAAATCACAAATTATACGTTTTGAAGTGTTTCTCCATTTGATATTCTTTCCAAAAGATTACTTTTAACCTTCTTGAAGTATTCTATTCTAGTTCTAAATTGATTATTGCGGGCGGGTTCTTGACCATTTACACTCTTGTAATGTGCTCAATTTCTTGCTTTCCAAATAGTTTTTTTCTTTGATTATATAATTTTGGACTGCTAGCGCCACTTCATGTGTGTCTCCAGGCAACGGTGGCGCGGCGGGACCCTAAATGGTTGCGGTATGTTTCTAAATTGGTAGTTATTTTGTGTCTATGACATATGACTCTATGAGCTCGCATTGCATATTGTGATACCCTGCAATTTATTCACACCTTTGAATATATAAACATTTATATTGTCAAATATTCACACCATGTCAAAATATTGCTGCAATACGTCCACGTATATATGCCAACTCGGTTATAATACTTGTCAGTTGACTTTTGACATATAACCTAAAATTCTGTATTAGATTTCTATCAAATCCGGAACTTCGCAAATTATGGGTTGATGCTTTGCTTGTAAAGAACAGGCAGGAAAGTGGACCCGAGTTGCCGAAATATGCTCGCATTTGCATTCTCCACGTTGCTGATGAATACATCGAGAAATATTTTTTTTTTGCTTTCCGATTTTTAAATTACGCTTCATTTTCGGCTCCGGGGCGGGACTTATATCGGGCACCAGCTCGTGGACAACTTTTGGAGCAGTGATCTTATGGGAAATGGAGAGGGAATAGCAGTCCATTAGTATATAGTCAAAGGGTTTTTCATATTTTTGAATTCTTCTAATTTCTTCTCTAACTTTTTGCTTGTTCCTTCCTTATTTATTTTATCAGTTTTTTCATCATTGCTATGATTGCCTCCTCGTTTTCCAGGTTTTCTTTTTCTTAATTGATTGTGGACCTCTTTGTCGTTTTACTCTTTCTGGAACTTTTTTGTATCCTTCCTCCGTGAGCAATTCACTAATTTAAAACGAAATTTCGAATGTATGCAAGTTAAGCAAGTGTTGAATAATAGCCGGAACATGTTTCACTGTGATCTTTATACACGTTAAAAACCATTTGCAATTAATGCGAAAGGTATTTGAACAAAAACAGAATAAATTTTAGGAAAATATTATTTATTTATCTGGCGCGGCGGTCCCCTCATCATTTCCCCGGCTATATATATTTATCTTGTCGTTTCTGTTTAGGTTTCTTTACATTTTGAATTCAAATTAAGCAGTGTTTTAAAGTTTTTATTTTCTTAACCGGGAATCTACATAAAAGCTTTTGATGTGGCTTATGCTAGTCTGCTTAGTTCCAGATACACGATAGCGGTTGCAAAGCGCACCCTCCGGCAACACATTTACATCGTTAAAGGGGTTGTAATGGCGGAGGGTGGAGTCGAGATATTCCATCTAAGTTTTGTCTTTGTACTTGAAAAATATTTATATTTGACAATAGCTACTTTGTGGCGGTGGGCGTCGAGTTTTTGCCCGGAACCCTTTAATTGCGGGCAACATACGTGCGGTTAAGGGCAGACGGTGCCATCAGGGCCCTGACTCGATGGTCGGTGCATGTGCCGCGTTGAATTGTGGAGAGTGACGTCAGAAAACGCGGCGATTTAAGACAATAGGCCAGGCGCCATGTCAATTGACGACATAAGCTTTTATTTAGCGCCGCGTACACTATTTATCACTTGATTTATTGCGGGGGTGTTAATTATAATTGATACTTCCCGTCCATCGGAAATACTCTTTATAGGCCCATTCAATGTACTAAAGTTATAATTAAGTGCTATTGTATATATTTAAAACAATTGTTTCTTCACAAATGTATATTAAGAAAAAACGGTTACAGTTTTTTCTACAAAACTTTCATATACAATGAGATAAGAAAATCGAAAATAGTTGGCAGCACATTTTCTGAAAATACTGACAATAATTCACGTAATATTAAATAAACAAGACTCCTACTCTGAAGCTTTCAAAATTCACTCAAAATTGATTACAGATCATAATTCAATAAAAATCCTTAAATACCCCATTAATAGATTTCCAGATAAATGAACGAGAACTGAACTTAAGGCATTTTGAAGTCTAGAATCACCTCGAGTTCAAATGGGAATATCTTGTAATTTAGGCATGGGATGTTTTGGAATTTTTATGGAATCGCGTACTATACCTCATTTAATAACCAGGCGGACAAAATCAAATTATTGCCGCCAAAATACGTTATTGTGATTGGCCAAACGGGCGCCGTTTTGTTTAAAACAGTAATGGCCGTTGTTATGATCAGCTGATCACTAACCGATCCTTGTGCCACACCGTTTCCACGCGTTTCGCATCAGTTTTTGTGTTTTTAGCCAGTTATTTCTACTGTTGATAGTGTAAGAATCGATTCCTCTCATCCCGCGATTTTCGAGGAAATAGTTACTTTATTTTTTTATTTTTAACTACGGATAAATACCCAGCACAAGTTTGGTGTCATTTTCGGCCCCCAAGAAACGGAAATGGTTGGATTTTCGAGCATTAACGCTCGAGGAAAAACAATCCATAATTATCTTATATAAAGCTTTAATACAAGAGGCTTTAAAACCTACTGCCGTCGTATACAAAATTGTGATTCATTAGGTAAGTGTGGCGCAAGTTATTGCAATATGGAATCAAATCATAAACATACATTATATTTAGGATTGTGGAGTTTCACACAATTAGGGGGTGAAAGGAGATTGGGGCAGTAACAAGTCCTAAACGTCTTGAAGGACGTCCAGCGACCGAAGATATCCACAAATTCTGCGTGTGAAAAATTGTACATAGATTTTTCTTTAAAAATGAAATCGATACATTGGATTAAATTTTGATTGCATTAAAGGATAGAGATGACCTGCCAATGACGTCCCGTTATACATTATATAAATTAATAAATGAGATTGATTTTAAGTAAGTTTTATACGTTTTTAAATAGCAAATTTATTTTAAATTTAATAAAATTTTATTTCACGACAATCTAGTATTTATATTTCAAACGGAATTATATGTATTTTTAAAATACACCTACTAGTACAATCCACTTTATATGTAAATAAATATATGTACAACTTGAGTTTTTCAATACGCCCCTAAATTCTTAAAAGGGTCTCATACTTATTTTAATTATTATTTTAATATTATATACTACATCATTGAGTATATGATCAAGAAAGAATGCCTAGAATTAATTTATGTGTTGGTATAAATGTTGAATGAATGTTATGGATAAAATAAATTGAAATAATTTTATTTTTACCGCCAAAACATGTCTGGTTACTTTTCTGGTTACTTTTTATAGTGTAAACGTGGCTTTCGCGTTTAGTCCGCCTGGTTATTAAATGAGGTATAGCATCTATTTGAAGTCACTTCAGAAAATGTAATTCTTGCAGTTGATCGTCACACAAAAAGTAATCTTTATCAAGTCTAGTCAATGCTGAATTAATTAATCAATTTTAAATTTTAAAAAATTATTAAATTAATTTAATGATTCTGCCAAGTTGTCTTTAATTTATTTATTAATCAATTTTATATTTGATTAATTTTATCCCAATCATGCAGATAAAAATAGTAAAAATTATTTATTATTATGAACTTGCAGATGATTTCTGTAAACAATTTATATTTTACACCAGTTTGTATCGTAGCGCCGAATGATGTCAACATTTAATTTATTTTCACAGGAAACATTCTTAATTGGTAAAATGTTTCCTATAATCTAGGACAATCATACGGATCGTGAGAATCCATGCAAACACGCCTTGCGTTTCCGTTTCTCCTTTCCCTAAATTAAGTTAATCAAAAACGTTATTTGCGGAGATAACTCGAAAATGTAACAAACATATATTTAAATAAGTAATAATTAAATGTTTTAAATAGCAGAAGCTACTACGACGTCTAACTTAACCTTAAGGGGGTAAGTGCCGCTTCGAAAATCGATGCATTTTTAATGGTCAGCATATACATAATTCTGAAGTTAATATCAAATATTAAGAAATGATATTTTGCACACTTGGAGAGAAAGGGTTGCACTAATCGTCTATAGAATTTGATTTTTTTTTAATCATCAGACAAAGTGTATAATTTATCCTGAAAATTACCAGTATTGGATGGATATCTGGAGCATTTTCTCTACAAAAAACTAAAAACGTAATGCTACAGAAAAATAGTTTATACCTTTGAAAACAATATGTACGTAATAAAATTGTCATTAGTTATCAAATAAAGTCGCAAAAACGTAAGAGCTGCACCTCTACAAACACGAATTTGCTTCATTTTCGCCGTTGCAATGAACGCCACCTGCATAAAACATTTTGTATCAACCCTGGAGGTGTGTAGAAACAAATTTACGTACTCGGTAAAATTTCAGGCCCAAGATTGTGGCGATTATCATTTTCTATTAGACCATTCTGGTCTAACTCTGGCGCGAGGCACTTACCCCCTTAAGATAAATTTAATAAAGACGAAAATAGATTTATATATTAATATTTTGTAATAATTACACACTGATTGCTGGTTTATCACTGAGATCATAGTGAATAAATTTCGGTTCATGTAGTTTGAACATTTATATCGACACGGTATAAAAGTGTGGAGTGCGACCATTACAGAGATTAAAAATAAGGCTGTGATACAGATTTTTGCAATAATTGCCACTTACAGTGATTGCCGCGGATCGGCCGCCCGATCCATCAAAATTTTCGACGTGTTTATGAGCCCATATATATTCTTTATCTAATATTTCTTTGTGGCCGTACGTTTTATTCAAAGCTGGCGCACATGTGCTGCGATAGAAATTAGATTCTTCACCTACCGCAACTCGTACACACATGTATTTGCAAACTAATTGCGTTGGAATACACGTACAGTACAGTACGTTTAATTCTACCTTGAAACAATTATTACAAAACCTGTCAAAATAAACGCTGCTCACTTGAGTCGATATTCCTTGACGTATTGCAGCTTTCAAATCGTTTATGTTTCGTGAACGGTGTTTAAAGACCCTGAGATGGCGCATCCGGTAGGATCGGGCGAGCGTGCAGGCTACCCATTTTAAAGGATAACGTTACATGCACTGCGGTTTTCATAAACTCGTTCGCCGAGTTTTTAAATGATTTCCTGAAGAAACCACTGGTTGGATCCGGGGTTTCTTGACGTCACTCGAAAGATCCCTTCAAGACGCTTCAGAAAATGTACTTTCGCAAAAACAAATGTCAATTTGAAGCCCGTGACACGTCAGCAAAAAAACTTGAAAATGGAAAATCAACTTTCTTAATAATCATCGTAGAACTTTGAGTAATACCTTTTTTGTCATCAGAAGAACGAGATAAAACGATTGGCGTTAAAAAATTTCATCCAGAGAAAATTGTATGATCATCATTTTGTACAAGTGAAATTTAAGATCTGCTTGTGAACATCTTACCGAAATCTGACAACGTTTATCACCTGAATGTCTCACAGATCATAAAATTAATTGTCTTGTAATCGGAAGAATAGTTTCGATTTTTGTCTAGAATGGATAAAAACGGCTTTGTATTCTTATGATTGGTTAGTTCCTCATGCAATATCTTTTTTTTAATTTGATCAAATTTTGAACAGAAATTTGTTTGAGTATACAATCAATTTAGTTGGTTAGTCTGTTTGGGCTTGGTCTTTCTGCCCTGTATCATTTGTGTTACCAACCAAACACTAAGTTCGTTGTAGTTCAATAAATCTGCTGCACATTATTAGTGGCTTACCAAATATTCATTGAAACGGTGCAGAAACTATCCTGTACTGTTTTTTTAAATTTAAGCTCTCGTCACAATAAAATTGTGAACGTTTCACGTTTCATGGACTTTGATTACTGTTATTATTGTCGATTATACGTCAGTCGGATCTGCTGTGTATGTGATATTATCCCGGCAAATTGACGCTTATTAATTGCCGGCAATTCAGCAATCTATTTTAAACAGGATGTAAAGCAATTAAAAGCGTCGGATGATTTTTTGTTTTTCTGAAATGCTGAGCGCGCCGCTGTGGAAAGCGTAAATTTATATGACCTCATCCTGTATAAAATCTACTGCAATGTACGTACGGGTGGCTGCTAAAGTCACAATGTTAATGCATTATTAACACTAAAGCCCGGATTAGCGTGGGAAAAATGCGATCAAGCAGGCAGCCCGGTTTTGAATCCGCTTTGGCGTTTAAATCCATTGCCACCAATTAGTATGCCTCGCATCTGGAAAACGTGAAATGTTAATAGAGGATGAAATATGGAATTTTTTTTTGCAGGCGAGTACGAATCAACTGAAATATTTTCTTGCGAGAGCTATTAATAATTGCTACACTCGTCTGAAATTTTATTAATACACATATTTTAGTAACAAGTTTTGGGATAGATAGAATTATATTTCCACGTAGTGAAAAAACAACTATCCAATTCCTCATTGGCAAAACTCCCTCACCAGAGGAACACTAACGTCTTAAGGCTCCTAGAGCGTACCTCTAAATTCTGCCACGTAGCCAGCCGTCTCTGCAACTGACCCTACCTATCTATATTACCACCTCTTGTTCCTCGGCCGTACCAGAAAAAAAACCGCGAACCGTCACTGTCAAAAACGGACAAAAGCTTAAACGTGAAATTTTGAATTTTCATCTGTAAATACTAAAGAGTAGCACGGATTTATTTTTTTTATAATAATATTTGTAAACAATTTGAATCCTAATATTCCTGTAATTTAGAAAAAAAAAATGTTTAAA
Source organism: Ocypus olens (assembly GCA_910593695.2). Classification (NCBI taxonomy): domain Eukaryota; kingdom Metazoa; phylum Arthropoda; class Insecta; order Coleoptera; family Staphylinidae; genus Ocypus; species Ocypus olens. Next base: position 56,229,815 of record OU343056.1, read on the forward strand.
AATAATCAGTGATTGTATGCACTTCCAGAGTTGAGACGAAACAGAAATAAAGCCTCTTGAGAAGGAGATAATACATTGATTTCAAAAGCATTAGAGTGAGTGAGGTTCCAAAACGACAATTTTGTTTTAAACACCTTAACGTCGTCAACTTGTTATGTTTATTCAAGCGCGCAAATAAAATCACAGAGATTGAAGTTATTAATTCCAGTTATGAATTGAATTACAAAACGGGCCATAGGGATTTACATGTAAAATTTTAAATGGGTTAATATTGGCTCCCCTAATTATTTGACAGTAACGGTCATCGTATATTATTTTTAAAGAATTTTATGCTGATTGATTTAATACTTTACTCAATAGTATCTGCAAAGTATTTATCGAAATATTTGCAGAAAACTTTACAACTATTTTGAATTACGAAAACAAAGGTTTGCCATGAAATCATAATGGCGGACATTTCATTCGGTTGTTGTTTGAAAAAAGTGACAGTTGCTGTCACATTACGATTTACAACCGGGCGTGTATTCTACACAAAAAATAGTAATTATTAATGGTTTACTCAGGTTTTTTATTTAGTGTTGAGTTTCTAGAGAAGACAATACCCAACAAATATGATCTTCAATAAGAATGAAAAATAATGTAAGTAAATCGATACTATAAAATAGTGACGGGAGCCAATTGTAACACATTTCAAGTTTCGTAAGTAAATGAGTAAATATTCAATTTCTGTTTTCCGGAAAAATTCAACTCTAAACACATCACGTACACTTCTTAAATAGTACCTGAGTAAAACCATGTAATTAACCCTTTGAGGCCTAAGAAGCGCGATCGCGATGTTGAGGTTTTTTTGTCGGGCCTCTTCGCAATCGATAAAGACAAGCGTTATAGTGTTTGGCGTTTTTCGACCATGTGCTTCCAACTACCCCTAGGAGTGCTTCCAACCACCCCTAGGACCTAAAGGGTACAAATACTGTTCCCGGTGAAGAATGCACGGCCGGTTGTAAATCGTAATGTGACAGCGACTGTCACTTTTTAGAGAAAAATGAAATATCCGCCATTATGATTTCATGGCAAACCTTTATTTTTAATTCAAAATAATAGTAAAGTTTTTTGCAAATATCTCGGTAAATACTCTACAGAAATTATTGAGTAAGTTACCAAATCGTTCAGCTTAAAAAGCTTTAAAAATAACGTAAGAAGACCGATACTGTCAAATAATTAGGGGAACCAATATTAACACATTTAAAATTTTACATGTAAATGTAAAATGAACGACCATTTCAACACATCAAATTCTCGCGATTTTAAATGATTAATTTAAAACAATTTATGCGCAATACCACCATCGATTACAACAATTACGACTAAGCTTGACAGATACTAATCACGATTTGAGTATCAATCAAACATTTAGCGTATCAATTCCATAATTCGATATGCTCGATTACGGCACACATAAATTAAGTGTAAGTCATAAAAGTTGATTCGATAAATCTGCATCCTTTTAGCAATTGGTCCACGTTACATTTTAATAATGTCCTCTCGGTTAATTTTCACCACAGATGATAATGAAGACATGATAATAATAAAGATTTATGTTCATTAAAATGCAAGGCTTGATCGATCAATTGAGGCAATCTTAATGCATGATAACGCATAAAATATTATTTACACGAATATATGGGAGCGCATCGTTTTATTGGTAAACAAACTGGGATGAATCATTCGTAGACACACACACACAACACACACAATCCGGTGATGATGTCAGACGGAATTGAACTTTCAGCGTTTCGGGGCCAAAAGATCGTGCGAATCTCTCCGAAAGATTTCATAAAGCCATTACGTTAATTGACTTTTACACTCCATCGGCGAGTAAATTATGAGAATAAAGCTAAACTGGTGCACACATCCGACTATTCCATTGATAAATTACATCATTAACTACATCACAGCTACATGTGTATGTAACTGCTACCATTTGTTTAGATTAAAGCGTTTGTGTTCAAATTTAAAATTTATATTTTATTCCAAATATATTTTAACCAGAATTTATGCAATTGATAATTTGCCAATTTCAGATTTCTTCAGACATAATCATTTGAATTTTGAGACAACCTCACTTGTTGCAAAAGCATTAAATAAATTGAATAAAGACGAAAAATAGCCTGAATATATGAAAATGATTTGTGGTGGCGATGGCTTGTACCAGCCTATCGGTTTCCCAAAAAATTTAATTTCAAATATTTATTCTGTCATAAATATCAAAGGCGTTATAGCCTGAGAAGATGTTATTTGTTTGTCTTCAATTTTATTTATACAATTAATTTTAATATTTTTTTTATGCAATGTTTCATTTTAAATTTGCAATTATTTTAATATGTGCACTTGCCTGTCTTGTATTTTATTTATACAATTTTCAGAGTTTTTTTTTTCTTTGACTTATGTAAAACTTTTAAAGTTTCTGGCATGAATAAATTATTATTATTATTATTAGTGTAAAAGTGGATTTGACGAGTAAAATTTTCGCAAGTCCAATTTTCGAAAAATAACAACATTAATCGGTAAAGATCTGAATTTTGGTATACATGCTCATTACGGTTTCCCATTGCATATATTAAAAGTTCCCGCCAAAATCGGTTGCGCTCAAGCCGCCATCTTGGGAAAAAGGTACACTTTTTCAGTTTTTTTGTCTATATCTCGGTAACTATAACTGATACGAAAAAATAGTTCAGATAAAAAATATAGTTTATTAAATTGCTTTTAAAGAATTTTAGATTTTTTAGGATTAAATTTACAGGACTTATTTTTTGGGCCTTTTTTTCGCGATTTTATTTTCTTCATGAATTTTTTCTTCAGGACTTTTTATCAGGACTTTTATATCAGGACTCTTTATCAACAGGACCCTTTCAAGACTTTTTATTGAAGAATTTTTTCTCTGAGATTTTTTCAGGAATTTCTTTTAAAAATTAAAAACCTCTTTTTTTAGGATTTGTTTCAGTACATTTTTCGAAACTTAATTTTAAACATCTTTTCTTAGAACTAGAGGACTTCTTTTTAGGAATATTTTTCAGTACATTTCTTAGGATTGTTTTCTGGAATTTTTCGGGATTTGTACGGGACTCTTTTCAGGTCTTATTCTCGAATTCTTCTTCAGGAATTTTATTTTCAAGGCTTTTTAGCAGGACTTTTTACAGCAATTCTATGTGCACTTTTTTCAGGACTTTTTTTTCTGGGACATTTTCCAAGGATTTTTTCGGGTTTTTTTTCAGGACTTATTTTTTGGGCCTTTTTTTCGCGATTTTATTTTCTTCATGAATTTTTTCTTCAGGACTTTTTATCAGGACTCGTTTTCAACAGGACTTTTTACCGGACGTTTTCTTCGGGACTTTTACCAGAACTCGGTTTGGGACATTGATTACTTTTTTCAGAAATTTTCAGACTTTTACCCACTTTTTAAAAAAAAATTTTTTTCAAAATTTTTCCAGGACTTCTTTCAAGACATTCATTAGGACTCTTATTAGTACTTTTTCAGGAATATATTTTCGTGAGTATGTTTTTAACAGAACTCTTTTTTAATAGGACTTTTTTCAAGACTTTCTTATCAGGACCCTTTTTTTTTTAAACCACTTTTCTTTGAGATTTTTTAAAAAACTTTTTGGGACTTTTCTCGGGACTTTTTTTCAAGACATTTTATCAGGAATTTTTTTACAGGATTTTTTTTCAATAATCTCTTTCGGGATTTTTTTTTGTTTCAGGAATTTCTTTTCTGAAATTTCCTTTCAGACTTTCTTTTACGCACACAATTTTTTTTTCAAAAATCGTTGAAATCACCTCTAGGGACCTCAAAAACATTATTTCCGTTGAAAAAAAATTGAAAAAATGTTCACGACCACAGTACTTACCTGTACTTCCTAATAAAGACAATGCTCCAAATGTGGAAGAGCAAGCATAAAAGCATAATAACATTTTTTTCCATCTCCAATACTTTAACTGTAATCCAACGTTCAGTAGCAAAATTATTTATATTTTTGCCCACAATTTGTCTTTTTTTTTGTCTCTGTAAACAATCGGTAAAATATATTCTCTCGAACTACAAAGAGATAGAGAGAGAAAGAGAAAGAAATATTTACTTCACGATATCAGGAAAGAATAAAATTAAGAGAAAAATATACTCTTCGCGTCACTTTAAATTTGCGAAAAATTTCAATAACTTTCGTGACTCGAAAAAAATATAAAGACAATTTCTATCGACTTAAAACTTGCCAGAGTTACTCAAAATCAGGGGCGGCTCGTTATATAGAGCCAAGGAGCCATGGCACTATCTGTAGACTCAAGCTCAGCAAGAATTTTTAATTAATTCTTCAAACACTTTCTCGCCAGTTACTTTGGTCTGGGAAGATAAATCGTTCTTTTTTCCTTCAAAAAAGGAAGGGGAGGCTACCATCAACATATTCCACGAGCCGCCACTGAAATTGAGGGCGGGTTTTGAAAATCCACGAGTTGTGAATTTTCGAATTGTGTAATACTCGAGCAAAAAATTAAAAAAAAATATAAAACGTGTCGACTAAATTCCACAAAAATTAAACTAAATATGCAAATCATTGTTTTATCAAATCAAGTGCAGTTTTTGAAAATCCACCAATTATTTCGCGAGTTGTGAATTTTTGAAAATTTTAGTTTTCGAATTGTGTAATACTCGAGCAAAAAAATAAAAAAAAAATATAAAACTAGATTTGCAAATCATTGTTTTATCAAATCAAGTGCAGTTTTTGAAAATCCACCAATTATTTCGCGAGTTGTGAATTTTTGAAAATTTTAGTTTTCGAATTGTGTAATACTCGAGCAAAAAAAGAAAAAAAAATATAAAACGTGTCGACTAAATTCCACAAAAATTAAACTAGATATGCAAATCATTGTTTTATCAAATCAAGTGCAGTTTTTGAAAATCCACCAATTATTTCGCGAGTTGTGAATTTTTGAAAATTTTAGTTTTCGAATTGTGTAATACTCGAGCAAAAAAATTAAAAAAAAATATAAAACTAGATTTGAAAATCATTGTTTTATCAAATCAAGTGCAGTTTTTGAAAATCCACCAATTATTTCGCGAGTTGTGAATTTTTGAAAATTTTAGTTTTCGAATTGTGTAATACTCGAGCAAAAAAATAAAAAAAAAATATAAAACTAGATTTGCAAATCATTGTTTTATCAAATCAAGTGCAGTTTTTGAAAATCCACCAATTATTTCGCGAGTTGTGAATTTTTGAAAATTTTAGTTTTCGAATTGTGTAATACTCGAGCAAAAAAATAAAAAAAAAATATAAAAGGTGTCGACTAAATTCCACAAAAATTAAACTAGATATGCAAATCATTGTTTTATCAAATCAAGTGCAGTTTTTGAAAATCCACCAATTATTTCGCGAGTTGTGAATTTTTGAAAATTTTAGTTTTCGAATTGTGTAATACTCGAGCAAAAAAATTTAAAAAAATATAAAACTAGATTTGCAAATCATTGTTTTATCAAATCAAGTGCAGTTTTTAAAAATCCACCAATTATTTCGCGAGTTGTGAATTTTTGAAAATTTTAGTTTTCGAATTGTGTAATACTCGAGCAAAAAAATAAAAAAAAAATATAAAAGGTGTCGACTAAATTCCACAAAAATTAAACTAGATTTGCAAATCATTGTTTTATCAAATCAAGTGCAGTTTTTGAAAATCCACCAATTATTTCGGGAATTGTGAATTTTTGAAAATTTTAGTTTTCGAATTGTGTAATACTCGAGCAAAAAAATTAAAAAAAAATATAAAACTAGATTTGAAAATCATTGTTTTATCAAATCAAGTGCAGTTTTTAAAAATCCACCAATTATTTCGCGAGTTGTGAATTTTTGAAAATTTTAGTTTTCGAATTGTGTAATACTCGAGCAAAAAAATAAAAAAAAATATAAAACGTGTCGACTAAATTCCACAAAAATTAAACTAGATTTGAAAATCATTGTTTTATCAAATCAAGTGCAGTTTTTGAAAATCCACCAATTATTTCGCGAGTTGTGAATTTTTGAAAATTTTAGTTTTTGAATTGTGTAATACTCGAGCAAAAAAATAAAAAAAATATAAAACGTGTCGACTAAATTCCACAAAAATTAAACTAGATTTGAAAATCATTGTTTTATCAAATCAAGTGCAGTTTTTGAAAATCCACCAATTATTTCGCGAGTTGTGAATTTTTGAAAATTTTAGTTTTCGAATTGTGTAATACTCGAGCAAAAAAATAAAAAAAAATATAAAACGTGTCGACTAAATACCACAAAAATTAAACTAGATATGCAAATCATTGTTTTATCAAATCAGGTGCAGTTTTTGAAAATCCACCAATTATTTCGCGAGTTGTGAATTTTTGAAAATTTTAGTTTTCGAATTGTGTAATACTCGAGCAAAAAAATTAAAAAAAAATATAAAACTAGATTTGAAAATCATTGTTTTATCAAATCAAGTGCAGTTTTTGAAAATCCATCAATTATTTCGCGAGTTGTGAATTTTTGAAAATTTTAGTTTTCGAATTGTGTAATACTCGAGCAAAAAAATAAAAAAAAAATATAAAACGTGTCGACTAAATTCCACAAAAATTAAACTAGATATGCAAATCATTGTTTTATCAAATCAAGTGCAGTTTTTGAAAATCCACCAATTATTTCGCGAGTTGTGAATTTTTGAAAATTTTAGTTTTCGAATTGTGTAATACTCGAGCAAAAAAATAAAAAAAAAATATAAAACTAGATTTGCAAATCATTGTTTTATCAAATCAAGTGCAGTTTTTGAAAATCCACCAATTATTTCGGGAGTTGTGAATTTTTGAAAATTTTAGTTTTCGAATTGTGTAATACTCGAGTTAAAAATTAAAAAAAATATATAAAACGTGTCGACTAAATTCCACAAAAATTAAACTAGATTTGCAAATCATTGTTTTATCAAATTAAGCAGGGACAGCTCATTATAAAGTACGAAGGAGCCATGACACTACCTGTAGTTTCAAGCTCAGCAAGAATTTTTCAAACACTTTCGCCAGTTACTGGTTTAGGAAGATAAATCGTTCTTTTTTTTCTACAAAAAAGGAGGGGGGTCATATTGTATAAGTGACTCTACCATCAACATGTTCCACGAGCCGCCACTGCTCAAAATACACCATAAATTATGATTATTTAAAAACCATAATCTACAATAATTCTTCAACACGCGTTGTAAATATTTTATTTGGTCGTAATAGCTAGACTTTTTCAAATAGCAATTATTTGCAAATGTAAAACGTCAGGAAGTTCGCATGCAACGTCACCGAAACAGATGTGCAGATGTATCCAACTGCGCTCACCATACAAAATAAATTGTTTAAGTGTCGAAGGTATTAACTTACCACACTTAATTGCGTACAGCGTTCCCTTATTAAGCGGGACGGGCCTGATAAAAATCTAAAAAACCATTAAACGATTAATTCTTCGCTAAAAATCCCGCATTGTCTCCGTAATTTTTTCTGATGGCGGCGGGTTTACATACACCACGACTAATAAATTCATTTATCATTCGCTTTAATTGATATATTAATTAATCGAGTAAACCCACATTGTCTCAGGCCCCGGAATTAACTTTTTTTTTTCAACTATATCTTTTTATGAGAATCATGATAATAAAACCATGGGGACCCAATTCTCCATGGCAGATGCTCCTTTCCACAAACACTATTGATATTAACACCCTCATCCAAACACCAATAAGTCATTCCCACGTTATTATTATTTTTTAAATTTAGTATCTCAAACCCACTACACCACCAAGCCGTATTTTCTTTGAAGGTTACTTTTGCAACATACTGTATTTAATATTTAAAAAAAAAATATATGCATAAAATATACTTGAGCGAATCAGAAACGTACATGTCTAAGATTTCTGAACGTTTCTGAACTGTAAGGGCGTATTCAGGTGATTAAAAGTAAACAACAAATAAATAGAGATTAAAATTTGGCGGAGATGTTTTTCCTCCGCTTGATGATAAGTGAAAAGATGGAAATGTGTGTGATTTCATCCAATAATACTCATTTCCCGGCGCGCGTTGTCGCGGGGGCCGCTTCCGACATTTCGAAAGCCATTTGCAAATATAGAATTGGACGGGTTCCCATACCATTGTCGATTTGCGATCTTTTGCTTTTCATTTGCATTGCAAAGTGCGCCGCAATTCGGCGCCGACACCGTACCGTATAAAACTTCCCCGGGAACGGCGCCCATGGGAGCCCCGGAATCGGTTTCCGGGTTTAGATTGAGTGAATTTCCCCACATCCCGCATGATGATATTACCTATACACGTTCCTTGTTTAATTCCATTGAAATCTTTAAAGCGGCGGCGGTCGGGAGATTGCCATTTCTATTGCTCCTGTCCGGAAGGACTACGTTCAGTTTTACTTTGGAATTACACCGCAAATGCCAGCAACAAATACATAATAAAATTCTCACGCACGCATGCAATATTCAACGTTGCTATCTCTATATAATAAATCACTACCTAATATCCTTTGCTTATAGTGGTTTAATTCAAGTTAAATTTGAATCGTTTATGTTTCCATCTAAAATATGTGATAGTGAGATTAGTCAATTGGGAATTAACTAGGAGAAACAGTGATGTATATGAAATAGTGAAATGTTAAATTAGGAAAAGTAATTGGTGACGGACGACGGCTCCGCTGCGTTGCGCCGACGTCCATGCGTAGCCCATCAATATGAAGCAAGGTAATTGGTGACGGACGACGGCGCAGCGCAGCGGAGCATGGACCGTAACAACACTCCGTCGATTATATTAAATGTTATAACATACATATTAAATTTATAGTTGAGTTAAATTGCTAAGAAACCCTTAAATGTATATCTATGTTTATATTAATATAATCTAATAATAACACATATTTGTATGAAATAAATCGAATTTAAAATTAAACATTTGTATCTCGTCCCGTGTGCGAAACCTGTGAGACACAGTAGTCGAACTGTAAAATGCGGTGGAATGGAGTGGTAAAGGTATTCCGGACAAGTATTTCCGTATTCCGGGATGGTCAAACGGTCGTGTTGTTCCCGGGGAGGAAAGCACACCGGCCACTGGTTCGTGCCTCGTAAATAACCCTGATTAAGATTCCCGGTTTTACATGTTGAATTCATCAGAAACCAAATAGAATTTATATACACCCTTTTACCTTTACACTCAATCCACTGCAGATTCCTGAAACAGAGACGAAAGATTTTCGACTGTGAATAAATACGAGCCGGTCTCTATTGATCCCGAATCGACTTGAATTGAAATATTTATAAAATTAGGAATAATAGTATACATCCAGGCATATGAATGCAAAATATAGGCATCTCAAGTTTAATTAAAGAGGTAATAATAAAAAAATGGTGATGTGGCTATCATGTTACTTTCTCCGATTTGATGGTATCATTTATATTTACGCTTTTGTGGTTTATTTTCAATTGAAATCATATTCGAGCGTTTTGTAGACTCGGATGAAACTGACGTTTAAAACGTCAAAATCATGAAAGATGGAAAAATTATACTTCAAATTCAAAAACTCAGTTTACTCAAAAACTAAAGGGATTTAGAAAAAAACTTATTCTTTATAAGTTGTTCATTTTGGCATTCTCTACAATCATTATTAACATAAATTTATTGTAACTATTATCATTTCATAATTATAAACCAAAAATTAAAAAAAAAATAATAAATTCTTTTCTCGAATAGCAATGATTTTATGAAAAATATTTTTAAGCAAAAGATGTTCGTTTATTTGTTGTCTTCAATGTTTGTTTAAATGTTTTTGTGATATTTTTCATATTTAAGAAAATATTGCCAAAAAATAAAAAAACAGTTAAGGTAAACACCCACTTTCGGTGTACAAAATTTTACCAAAAGCTTTTCAGTTCTTCGGATTATCAAATAAGACTTATGTTCAAAGTTTCATATCAATTGCTCTATTAGTTTTTGAGATACAGCGCGCACACGCAGACACACAGTCACACACACACATTTTTTTTTCTCCAGAAATTGATGAAATTGCATCTAGGGACCCCAAAAAGGATATTTCCGTAAAAACAGTTTTTGAAAAAAATCACGATCACAATACTTTTTCGTACTTTGTAACGAAGAAAGTAAAAATCTGTATTGGTAAAAAAATACGTTTCCTCATTTCATTCTAAGAGAGAATACGCATTCATTTCATAAATAAAGGTATAAAAGTTAGTATTACGTCATGAACTTGACAATGCTTTTGTAATTTTTTGTGTAATGGAAGTTTCCTGTTTGTAAATAAATTAATAAAACCATGTATAAAACATAGATCATCGTTAGTGGTTAAATAATCAGGCGCCTACATTAATTATACATAACCGTTATAATAGTTTAGAAATAAATAGGCTTTGATATTCTGGAAGGAGAGTTAAAAAATCTGCGTTAAAGACAAAATGGCGTCGATGGAAAGTAAAAATTTTGAATTGAAAATCGCACTAAATTAGTTTTCAGTCGATAAAAATTGTATCTGCCATTACAGCAAGTCCAGACTGTCAAAATTGCTTTAGAAATAAATAGGCTTCGATATTCTGGAAGGAGAGTTAAAAAATCTGCATTGAAGACAAAATGGCGTCGATGGAAAGTAAAAAATTTGAATTGAAAATCGCACTAAATTGGTTTTCAGTCGATAAAAATTGTATCTGCCAATGCAGCAGGTCCAAACTGAAAAAGAATAAGAGACAAATCTGAAAATATGTAATCCTTTTAGTTTTTTGCGGAATTTTCCACCAAAATCGCAGTTTTGCTTAATTTCCACTTTCAATTAAATGTTTCTGAAAATCACTCGTTTTCTATTCTAATTCTAATAAAATTTTCAGGCCATGATTCAGACGTATGTAGTATAAAACAAAACATATATCCGAAAATAAGTTGTCTTCAGGTTTTCAGAAATTTTCCAACAAAATCTCTACTTTGCTAAATTTGCACTTTTGGCTACATTTTCTTAATTTATCTGATAGATGTATGTTCGAGATACGTTTAGCTATGAAACAAAAGAAAAATACGAAAATGGGTTATCATTAGTTTTTCCGGAATTTTCAATCAAAATCGCTTTTTTGCTAACTTTGCACTTTCGGCTAGATTTTCTTAATTTTCCTGAAAACCCTTTGATGAATTTCAATAAAATTTTCAGGATTTGTTCGAGACACATGTAGCTATAAAACAAAAGAAAAATCCGAAAATGGATTATGATTCATTTTTCCGGGATTTCCCATCAAAATCGTTGCTTTGCTAACTTTGCACTTCTGGCTAGATTTTTTTAATTTTCTTGAAAACCCTTTGATGAATTTCAATAAAATTTTCAGGATTTGTCCGAGGCACATGTAGCTATGAAACAAACAAAAAATCCGAAAATGGATTATCATTCGTTTTTCCGGAATTTTTTATCCTTCTGGAATACTGCGTTCACAATACCTATTCACAAGTACTGAACTGCTTAAAGTCATATCCTACCGACTGCGCCATTTATTGTCTATATCCGGTACAGCGTTACCACCATACTATGCTATATACTATGCAACTCCATATACACTACAGATCGAACCTTGGTTGTCCGTTCTGGTTGTATAATGTTCGTTGTCGTTCAGGTCACTACAGGTATCCCCCAGGGAAGTAATTGTTTCAATAAGTTATTCGTAAGACTTAGTTTTGAAGAGTTACGATCAGGTTGAATATAGTTATATTTTCAGGTTACTTCTCATATTTATTTAATAATACAAATAAAGTAATTAAAATTGTTCAAATATAATGTGAAATAAATAAGAACGGAAGCAGGAAGAATTCCTGTTGCAAAGAAACGTGCACAAAAATCCCCGCTTAAAGGTTTCTCTTTGATGATCCACGGGCAATTATTATTTTTCCTTCTCCCCTCGTGCTTAACACCTTTTGATTTCCTCGTAATAAGTAGATCTTTGCGCCGCTGCATAATTGCGCCGCTGAAAATCTTCCATAGATTTAAAATCTCCTTTCATCTCACAGAATACGCGACGTAATCAGTTTTCCATACGCTTAAATAAAGTTGCATTTATATTTTGTTAATCGATTCCATCGATTCGGGCTGAAAAACCTCCGGTCAATTGCCTATTGAGGTCATTTGTAAAAGTGTCTCAAAAAATGTATTGTCTCTCTCCCATTGATTGTAATTATCGATGAAGTAACTTAAAGTTGTATTTATTTTTTGTTAATCAAAATTTCATCCATTGATTGTAATTATCGGTAGTAATATACCTAGATCGAGGTTAATTATCAAAAAATAGTTTTTTGAGTATCTTGTTACCTAGTAATTTAACGAGACAATAACATTTGTTGTCTGGTTATTAACCGAGAGCTTCAGCTCGAGGTTAATAACCAGTTGACAACAAATGTTATGTCGAGATGAACTACTAAAAGGTAAAAAGGTACGAAAAAATGTGTTTTTGATAATTCATCCAAACTCGCGGTATATTTGGGTAGATAATTTATCGAATGAAATAATAATAAGGATCAGGAAAAGTTATGGTTTATTACAAGCTGAATAGTTTGGTTTGCTACAAGAGTAATTGTAAAAATTTAAACTTAATGACAGTGACGTAACGTCATGAACATCATGTTTTTATAACCTTAAAAGCTACTCACCTAATTACCGTTTTTCTGTTATCGATTATGACAATGCAAAACATTGTTGTAATGTCAAGCTACCCCATTAATTATCGATTTTCTGTTATCGCATCTATTATTATGTGGTAAATTATCAACAGTAATCTAACGAGTGCCTATGATTTTGCCGGCAATTATTAGCGGCAGGAGTGCTGATTTTCTAGAAGCAACAAGCAAGAGTGATCCAGACGCTAATAATTGCCTAGGAAAAATCAGTCACGAGTTAGATTCGAGAAGACAATTGGCCGAACAGAAAGTTCACACTTCATAATTTGAAAAGTTAAATTTTGACACCAAGTGTCAGACGTGTATTAATCTGCGCCACAATAATTGTAGTAAAAATGAGCTTACCAAGATTTTGAGAAATGCCTATGAAGTCTATAACTGATGAAAGCACTAACACTTTACCCGAAAATACAAACAGATCGAATTCAGGAGCAAACTGCTTAAAAGTCTGGCAATAACTGACGTTTTATATGTTATAAAAAATGTACTAACGCGTTGCTAGGCGATACCAACATCAGGGATTATCTGATTGGATACCACCCAGGGTGAATTTCCATGCATAACATGCACCGTAATTAGAATTTTATTGGATCATCTCATCAACGTTATTCGTAAGTAAATGAGGGCAATTGTCGATGAAGTTACTTAAAGTTGTATTTATTTTTTGTCAATCAAAATTTCATCAATTGATTGTAATTATCGATGAAGTAAACTTGTGCTTGTAGGTATATCATAGAGTATAGTATAGGGTAGTGTGTATAGATATAATGGGTATGATAATCCGCCTGTAGAGGGCACGCCGACATCGTGAATCAGCATTGTAATCCTGTGGGAAGCGACACCAGTTCCTTTGTCTATCTCACTCTCAAGTCTAATTGTTGTCTTTAATCCCTATTATTGTCTCACTGCTGGCAAAATAGCATCACAACCGTCATCGTACACAATGCTTTGTAATGTATTTTTCTTCATAAACTGTCATAAACGTCACGGGTAATGGTAAAATTCCTGCGTAATATGCTTGAATTATATTCGAGGGAGATTATTCCGTAGTTATGAGCACCCCCGAGGAAAATTATAACAGGCATTGTATTTAACTCACTTTTCACCTGCACAATAATCCAACTCCCTATTGGATTTATATATATTTTTTATATAAATTAAGTAAAAACGAAAAACAACCTAAATATATATTTTTTTATAATTGGCTTACGCCTCGCCTTGGTATTAATTACCATTGGTCAAAACATATAAATTTTCAACCTGTAATTAATTTTCCTGTGCTTTTCTATCAGTGCACTATAGAAATTTACTTGTTGAAACTTTTATATCTGTTAATGGTCTATCTACTGCAAATTTCAACATTTGTGTTGGTAGATTTTAAGTTTACACTTTCCTGAATAATTTCGAATAGATTTTATAATGATACAAGTTAAAAATAATAAAGAAATTAACAAAACAAATTATGTTTGTTTGGTAACTTAGTCGAAAGATGTTTAATTCAAAGTCACCTGACAATGGACTACCACATAGTAACGGTCGCAGCCATCATCTTCATATTGTTTGTTGACTGCCTAAGCATTCAACTTTTTAGACCATTGTGTGTGAGTGTGATGAAAAATATATGGATTTTCTCTAACTCGCACTCTTAACAAAATTCTCCAAATAAGCGTCGTGAAATTGGCTATCAGGATATTTTTCGACATTGTTGTACAGTGTTTGTAGAGGCAGATAGCCGATTCGGAGTCATTCCCTTCTAAAGGTCATTCATTTGACCTACGGATCTGGGGTGGTGATGGTGGTGGTGGTGTTGGTGGAGGTTAGTGCTGGTGGTGTTGGTGCCTGGGGAATTTAGTGGCTGGGAATTAAAAAATCTAGACCTTGACTTAACCTCCAGATTTTTGAATTTCCCGCCACTATCACCGTCACTGCGCAACACATCTCGAGTATGGTTTGATCAATGGATCTTTGCGTGCGCGTCATTACCGAAGACCGAGTTTTCTCGCCTTGAACGACATACGTACACACATTATTGCGTCTATTCAACTTAACGTAGAGAGAGTAAACGCATGAAAATAAATGTTTCAGTTATCTATGGCATGCACTCAAAGATCCATTGATCAAAGTATACAACTTCAATTTACATCTTAGAAAGAAAATTATAAAACGGAGCTTATATTCTTCAATAATATTATTTTCTTTCACACAATGATTACAAACATATAAAGCGGATCAACAGACAATTAATGTTTAAAGTGATTGGGAAATTCGAAACCGAATTCTTTGCCGTGTTTCGAGATGCATTCGATAATTAATTTCGCGGTTTCGCATCCGTCGCCACCGCTCGCCGTTTCCTTCTCGCAAACGTCGATCATGGCCTTCATTTTTTCAATTTTACCAGCGTCTCCTTTCAGGGCCGGCGTGCAGAATTCGATGGCTCCCTCCTTGTGCATTTTGCCATCTTTCATAACTTTTGCCGTGTTCAATAGACACTGCAGCATGCACAGACCCGGTTTGGACGTTGGAAGTTTGTGCTCCTTCAAAGCTTTGATGTCATCATCGGATGCCCCCTCTTTGTTCTTGCAATCGTCGATGATGACCATTGCCGCTTGCTTTAATGTGTCACCGCTGACGGTGTGATCATCCGCTGATACTGTATTTATCACGCTTAGGGCTAGAACTGAGAAATGATTGTTATTATCAGTGAAATACAGTGGTTGTGTAACATAAGTTCCTTTGCGAATTAGGCACTCCAATTGATTTAATTAACTTATTTGTGTTATTTATCAGCCATTTAAAAAAAATAATGAGCTTGTAAATTGGTGGGATCTTATAACTCGAATGATTTTGTAGAAAATTAGGCTAATACATCTGTACAGGGTGGGCAAAATTCGATGTTTCGATGGGGATCTCGATAACTATAATAGGCAGAGAAAAATAATAATATTTTTCGCATCTTATTAAATAATATAAACGTTGTTAAATCGTTTTTGATTGACACAGTTATCCATTATTCGACCAAATCATTTTCTCCACAGGTAACGTCCAATCAAATGATAGCGATTTCATTGCCCAACAGTTTAGTTGTTACTATGGTTACGATTCGTTTTTTGTCAGCGAACTGCCGCAATTTCCAAATAGAACAATTATTCGTTATAATTTAATACAAACAGAAAACTCTTTAGGCAATTATTTAATATGTTGCGAAAAAGTATAGTATTAAACTCGTGAACAAGTTGGCCATTGCCACTCACCCTCGTGGCAATGGCTAACTTTCTCACTCGTTTAATAATATACTATTACTAGATTTTAATGAAATTACAACCCCCACATGCTATATATCGTCGAAAAGAGAAAAAAAATACGTAATAAAATAGGCGAAAGCCAACTATAGATTTTATTTACACACACAACTTTATGTTATAACTTTCATGTTAATGCAGATTGGAATTCTGTTAAGTTTATTTTAATCAATAAAATAAAATTCCCTAACTTTCTGTAAATAAATACAATAAAATGAGAAATACTATATTTTTCGTCTTCTAGAATATAAGAGTCTCTAAGAGACTGCAATTAACAAATAATCTATCGAAACAACTACTTTCTTGGCTAGTACCACGACGAATATTGATTGATGTTTTTATTATTTTTTATTTTATTCTTTTCAAAAAAGCGAAACTTTCATTATTATCAAATTATAAACAACTGAGATTGCAATACATCTAAAATGGAAAATAATACTTTTTAGCTAAAACTCGAAAACAAAAGATTTAGTTTTTACCATTGAGTTTTTCTTAAAAAAAAAGATCGAGGATGCGCCATCCGTTTTTCCTCTATCTATTATAGTTAGCGAAATCCCCCATAGAAACATTGAATTTTGCCCACCCTGTACAACAGCTATAATTAAATAATACAAGTTACGAGATTTCCCCAATATTAGATATTTATCGGTAACTTTAATTCCACAATCAAAGTTCTTATTAATACAAACTGCCAGAATGAGTATTCATCTATATTGTATTTAATTTAAATAGTAAAAGTAAGGCTGTTAAATGATTACTTTATGTAAATAAAGCGGTTATAGCTCTACTTGATTTTGAGCTGAACACTTTTGGTAATTACCTTTTTTAACAGTTGAAAATTGCGACATTTGGCAATTAATTTTTTCATTTTTGGAGCTTGAAAATTGTCGTTTTTGGCAGTTGACAATGGTAATTTTTTAACCATTTATGGCATTTGAAAATGATAAATTTTGACAGTTGTAAAATGTCATTTTTGGGCACTTGAAGATTGTTAATTTTGGCACTCGAAAATGTATTTTTTTGCACTTGATGAATGTCAAGTTTGGCACTTGAAAATGTCTTCTTTGGCACTTTGCATAGTTGAAAATTGTCATTTTTGACAAGTGTCAAAGAAAGTTGTCTTTTATGACAGTTGAAAATGGTCATTTTTGAACCTTGAAAATTGTCATTTATGGCACTCGTAAATGATAACTTTTGACAGTTTAAAACTATCGTTCTTGACGCTTGGAAAATGTAATTTTTGGCCCTTGACAATTGTGAATTTTGACTTTTTTGCACACGAAAATGGTTATTTTTCATAGTTAAAAATAGTCGTTTTTGAAACTTAAAAATCTAAATTCATGGCACTCGAAAATGATTGTTTTTGAAAGTTGAAATGATCCTTTTGTGACAGTTGGAAAATGTCAATATTTGTACTTAAAAATTGTCAATTTTGATACTTGAAAATGTATTTTTTGGCACTTGAAATGGTCGGTTTGTAGAGTTAAAAATTGCCTTTTTGGCACCTAAAAACATTCATTTTAGACTGTCGGTAATTGCCCTTTTTAGCAATTAAAAATTGTGACATTTGGTATTTAAAAATTTTCATTTTTGGCATCTGAAAATTGTCGTGTTTAGCAGTTGACAATGGTAATATTTGAACCATTTATGACATTCAAAAAATGATAATTTTTGGCAGTTGGAAAATGTCGTCAATTTTGGCACTTAATGATTGTCAAGTTTGGTCTTTTGAAAATGTCTTTTTCGGCACTTTGCACGGATGAAAATTGTCATTTTTGACACTTGAAAATTGTCTTTTTCAACAGCTGAAAAATAGTCATTTTTGAACCTTGAATATTGTCATTTATAGCACTCAAAAATGAGAATTTTTGACAATTGACAACTATCGTTTTTGACACTTGGAAAATGCCATTTTTGGGAATTGAAAATTGTGAATTTTGACTTTTTTTCAACATGAAAATGGTTATTTTGCACAGTTGAAAATGGGCATTTTTGGCAGTTAAAAATTGTCATTTTTGGCACTTGAAAATTGTTGTTTTTGACAGTTGAGAATGGTCATTTTTAAAACTTGAAAATTGTCATTTATGACACTCGAAAATTTTTACAGTTGAAATGATCGTTTTTGGCAGTTTTTTGCATTTGAAAATTGTCAATTTTGGTACTTGAAAATGTCTTTTTTGGCACTTGAAAATGGTTAATTTGTAGTTGTATTTTTAGCACTTAAAAATGTTCATTTTAGACTGTTGGTAATTACCTTTTTTAACAGTTGAAAATTGCGAAATTTGGCAATTAAAATTTTTCATTTTTGACACCTGAAAATTGTCGTTTTTTCTCAGTTGACAATGGTAATATTTTGAACCATTCGAAAATTATAATTTTTGGCAGTTGGAAAATGTTATTGTCAATTTTGTCTTGTTTGGAACTTAAAAAGGAGGTAATGTTACAAAATACAATTCGTCGTTTAATTGATTTTCGTGGACGAAGAACGATGTTACAGATTAAATGCGGGCTATTTTTCGTCTTTATTTAATTCTTTTAGTGCTTCTAGCAACAAGTAAACGTTTTTAATGGTTGTTTTTTCTTTCCTCAAAAAGGAGGCGGTGAGATATATTGTGTATGCTAAGTGGCTCTACCATCAAAATTTTCCACGAGCCGCCACTGCGTAGTTATGCAATTAAAAACTTCCATTAGAAATAAAATTAAACGTGCGTGCAGTTTTATTCCATTTAATTCATTTTAGTGTCCGGCATAAGCAAATATTTATATTCCTCGTTAAAATTTTCATAAAATTACTTTTACATTTTAATAAACGCGCATTTTCATCAATTCATTATCATATTTATTTTAAATAAATTTTATTTGCGCCCAACCTTTTTTGTTTACTTATACTCTCAATCGATTTTCTTTATTCAGGGTGAAAAGCCAATTGAAATTAAAAATGATATTTCGTGCATTTTAATAAATTAATGATATAAAATATATAAATACTAACCGATGGGCAAGTAAGAAACCATATTGAATTTGTGTACAGGGAACACTACTGTTTCAGTAATAACAAATGACGGCTGTATTTATACTGGCATATTCGTTTCCTCGATGTACGGAAGAGGAAATGATGGATGCTCGTATCTAATCTAAAACAATCTTAATTTATTTTTAAATATTTGTTCATACAAATTATTATCAATACATCTATAGTATGTGACCCACAACTATACATGATGTTTTGAGTGTGCCAGACGAAAACAGGAAGTGGTTAATGTTATTCTGAACAGAAAACTTAAAATTAACAAATTAAAGATTTTATATCGATCGAAAAATCTTGAATTCATTAGATTTCCACGAATTTGAAGCAATTTTAGATGATTTTGTGGTTCCAACATGATGGAGCACCATCACATTATGCAAGAAATATTAAAAATTCAAGTCAATTTCCCGATAGATGGATTGGACGAGCAGGTTTTTTTGCTTGGCCACCTGCACCTATCAACTATTTTTTCTGGGGAGACATGAAACAAATCGAATATAAAACAAATAGTTCATATCATTCCAATAAATACAAAGGAACAATTACAAGATCGAATAATAAACGCTGCTAAGAAACTTATAAATGGTGCAGTTGGGGTACAATTTGAACATTTACTTCAATGTTGTTGTTTCTTTCTCTTTGAATTACTTTTATTCATATCCTTTTAAAAGCGTCAATAGTGGCGGATTCCAGACAAAAATGGCAAGTGGCAATTCAACATCAACAGTGATGTCTATCTGGCGCAACTTAACCGCCTTCACGCTGCAATCGAGACGAAGAGACCGCGCAAAAAGAACCACATCGTCTTCCATCACAATAATGCGTACATATTGAGGGCCGTGTTGTCGAAAGCATCGCCAATAAGGGCTAGGAACTATTTCCACATCCGCCATATTTTCCCACAGAAGCGTCTACGGACTACCACGTCAATCGATCGCTGAAGAATTGGCCGGTGCACAAAGTTTTCGAAGATTTGGATAGATTGGTGGCCGATTGCCTCCAAGAACAGTGACTTTTTTGCCCGTATAATCGATCGTCTTCCAAGCAAATGAGAATCAGTTAATTGGTGACTACGCTCCGGAATAGTCATTTAACAATATAATTGTAGAATTTTTATATTTCTTTTTCATACAACTATTGTTTTTTTTTATAAAACGCCTAATAATTATGCACCAACTCAATATTATTTTTGATTAAAAACAAAGGTTTGCCATGAAATCATAATGGCGGATATTTCATTTTGTTCTAAAAAGTGACGTTTACTGTCACATTACGATTTATAACCGGTCGTACTACTATTTAAGAAGTGTAGGTGATTTGTTTAGAGATGAATTTTCGGAAAAGGTAATACTATTGAATGAATAATTACTCCTTTGCTTTTTAAATTAAATTCACTTGGTTTGTTTCACGATTAAAAACGATTTAATCGTGAAACAAACCAAGTGAATTTTAATTTTTAAACCTATATTATCTTCTCGAGTTTAAAATATATTTAACTGAACAAATAAGTTTGTTTGTCATCTTTGCGAACGAACAAATTATCTACCTAATAATGCAAATCGTCTCCGGCACCATTTTATAAGATTCTCACGCCATTTTACTGTTTGCCAGACTTGTGGGTGTATTTTAATGCATTCATCAAGATGGTCGCAAATTACAATATTCTCATTGGCCACGATTACTCACGGTTTTCGCGAAGGCATTTAAATCATTTATTAATTACAACACTCAACACCAGATCATGTTACTTTGTCCTCGTAGATTCCAATATTATTCATTCTTCTGGATCAGGTTTTCTCGATCTTTTTGGACCAAACAACCAATTTGTTATTCGCCCCCTATAATTTTTACCAGCTTAAAATTACAAGGTAATTTCTAAAAATAAAATACGTTTGGTTTGGTGCTAGCAAAACAAACCAAAACATTGCAATTGCCAAATGTTCCACAATTATTCTGAGAGCCAACAAAATCTAATAGTCAGTTTACTCAAGGACTATTAGATTTTGAAGTAAAATTTGTGATGTTCATCTTATTCATAATTTTGACGTTTTAAACGTCAGTTGTATCCGAGTCTACTAAACGTTCGATGCACATTTAAAATATGATTTAAATTGAAAATAAACCATGAAAGTGTAAATATAAATGATAGCATCAAGTCGGAGAAAGTAACATGATGTCCACATCACCATTTTTTTCCAGAAATTATTGAAACGGCATCTAGGAACCCTAAAATGGATGTTTCCGTAAGGAAAAAATTTTCACGATCACAATACTCTCTCGTACTTCGTAACAAAGAAAGTGAAAACGTATTATAGGTATACGAATGTACAAGTTTTGGCCCTCGAACAAATACAATTCTGCATTCTTGTGCATTTTGTGAAATAATATGGTTTTATGCAAAAACTGAGCTAATTGAAATTCCCTTTACTGTCCACACACAGGGGCGACCGCACATTCAGCAACTCTTGATCCTTCCTTTGGGACAATTTCATAAAACCTCCTTAATTTTAAGCCCGAAAAGCTATACGCACGCCTGTAATTATTGTTAGAGTGTGCCCACACAATCATTCCGAACGTAAGAAGCGACAGAAGATTTACTCGCGTAAAAATAAGACCGGACGGGAATTAATCCTGGACATTTGGCAGGACTGGGTTCTAACAACAGGTTAATGTCGCGTAAAGACGGTCTCATTTGTCCGAGATCCCTATTACGAGTTGTCCATCTCGCTAAATACAAAACAGTCTCGCTCTCTTCCGCAGAGCTCGTGGAGGAAGAGAAGAGATACGGCATTTATCGTTCTCCTCGACTTGTATCAAAACAGATGCAATGACATAAGCGTGGTATATTTCTAATTCGTTTTAATGCAGGCTCGCACGTAAGCCGACGGTGGTGGCACGACGGTCCGAAGGGTGGAAAGAGACGGGGCTACTCTCGTGGGAAGTAAGTGAATTAGTACACTTCTTAATTTGATGAGGCTTAAATTGGTTTAATCATAATGACTGTCAGTATAATCTCCAGATTGCTTTCAAGATATACTCTGTAATTTCCGAATGGATTTTTTTCCTGATTTTTCATTATCAAATGCATTTTTTCCTTGTTGCGCAGTTTTTTCTTTCTTTTATATACGACACAAATTAGGCGCATTAATCAAACCGTATTCGTCTTCCATTAATTCAATACATTTATGATAAATATTAGGCAAGATATAAGAATTCGAAAAAGTGTAGCAGATATTTATTATGTTCTAAACGGTGGATTTCACAAAGGTATTAAAAATAACTCCGGCCTAATTTGACATAACATTATATTTTCAGTTGTGTAAACGATCTTTTAAGTGGTAAACGGAATACATAATTTGAGGTTAGGTTCTGCTATTACATTATAGATATTTTAATTTCGCAACGTTTATCACCAAATTATTTTCTATTTCGATGTATTTTTACCTTAATTTCGATTCTATTTCAATTTAAACGGTAACGGTCCAAAAATGTATTTAATGTCAGTGACAGATAATGGCGCATAAAGAACGTTTACACAGCTGAAAATATACGAAAAACCTGACTTAAATAAATGTTTTGTAGAATCACTGAATAAAAAACTTAGTAAGCGTTTTATTCAGTGATTCTATAATGAATTACCACGTAGTAACAGTCGCAACCATCACCATGATTAAATATTTTGTGTTTACTACAAAAATTAAATTTCATTATACTTAATAAAAGAAAAATAAAAACAGTTTTCTTTTCGACATTCTGTTTTAGCGGATTCAATTCACATTGCGTGCTCATATACGATTTCTGCATTCGGTACGTAATTTTCTGCAATATCCACCGCTACGTTTCAGAATGATTTAATCAACTTCGAATTGATTAAATCTTATTGCGGACACAATGGGGCTGATTCAACACACCGGGGAATCCTGCGAATATTTCAGATAAGCATGCGGCTCTGATTAAGGTCTAATAAAAGAAGTCATTACTTGATTACCATTTTATTAATTCGAATTCATCGGCCCTTAATCAAATAACTTACGGTGACCATATTGATCAGCATCAGTATCAATAATAAATTTAGTTTGAAAATTTTAGATGATGTGGCCATCATGTTACTTTCTCCGACTTGATGGTATTATTTATATTTACGCTTTCATGGTTTATTTTCAATTTAAATCATATTTTAAATGTACATCGAGCGGATGAAACTGACGTTTAAAACGTCAAAATTATGAAAGATGGAAAAATTATACTTCAAATTCACAATCTCAGTTTACTCTAAAACTAAAGGGATTTCGAAAAAAAATATTCCTTATAAGTTGTTCTTTTTAGCATTCTCTACAATTATTATTAACATAAATTTGCTGTAACTATTATCGTTTTATAATTATAAACCAAAAATTAAAAAAACATTAATACATTTTTTTCTCGAATAGTAATAATTTTATGAAAAATATTTTCAAGCAAAAGATATTCATTTGTTTATTGTCTTCAACGTGTGATATTTTTCATATTTAAGAAAATATTGTCAAAAAATAAAAAAACAGTTAAGGTAAACGCCCACTTTCGGTGTACGAAATTTTACCAAAAGCTTTTCAGTTCTTCGGATTATCAAATAAGACGTATGTTCAAAGTTTCATATCAATTGCTTTATTAGTTTTTGAGATATAGCGCACACAAACAGACACACACACACACATACACACACAGACACAAAAAAAAATTCCAGAAATTGTTTTACGGATATTTCCGAAAAAAAATGTTTGAAAAAAAAATCACGATCACAATACTTTCTTATACTTCGTAACGGAGAAAGTAAAAAGCCACGGCTATTAATTTCTATGCGCTGTTCCTAATTCACTAATCGTTAGCATTAACGTACTCCATCCGATCGATCGGGCGTTTTCATAATTTATAATTGGTGCATTTTGGTTGAATCACTGTAAAAGGATGGTGGAGCTGGAGTTGTGTTTAGTCGCTAAAAACCGTAGAATGCAAGCATGTTATATTCTAAACGTCGAGTAAAAACTCAAAGACCCACAACTCCGCAAATGACAAGATATTCTTTTGCCCGTCGAGTACTTATAACAGACGAGAAGGGCAGTTAGTTACATGTGTGGAATAAGACCTTCGAGTACTTAATTAAAAGCCGTGGCGATGTTTCATTCGAGGCGAGTGAACACACCATTCTTCGGTCAAAGGGTGTGCATGACCGAATTAAGAGCTTTCCTCTCCAAGTAAATAAAATAGGGAAGTTAATGCGCCGTTCTGAGCGTAACGGCCGCCAGAAAATAGATCGCATGTTCTAATTATTAACATTGATTAAAACAACTTAATTGCTCCATTAGTCCTATACAAAGGTGGTAATTTAGAATTTCCATAATCAATCTTTTCCGTACACTAATCGAAGTCTCGAGATTAAGTGTGGTAAAATGAAAGCGTCGAACCAATAAAAAAAAACATCAATTTAGGGCGCAAACGGAATAAATACCGCCGGTAATAAATCAATTAAATAGCGATTAATAATCACGAGCAAATAAGAGAAATTGAAATTATATCGTGACACGGCTATTAATTTCCAGGGAATTGTAGTCCGCCAGTGTAAATACACACACACCACCACCCACTGGCATCACATATATTTCGTATTCGACGGAGATAAAACATTATTATGTTCGTTTAATTCAATAATATTGCTTATTAAATCGTATTTACTGATTTGGTCACTTCTTTTTTTCCCAAAATGCTTCTATGTCTTTTTGTTTATTTACATTTGACATTTGAAATGTCAAAATTGATTGATAATAGTACATTATTATACAAGTTTAATAAGAGGGTATATTGTGGCACGAGTGCTCCAATGTAACGAGTGCCCCACAATGCCTCTTATTAAATAAGTATAATATACTATTTTTTCTACTTTGGAATTATTTCTAAAATAAAATATATACTTAAACCTAGTGAGTTTTATCATTGACACTAATATATGGTGAGACACGCAGTCAAAAGCTTTTGACAAATCGATAAATGAACCTACGCAGTATTGTTTATTTTCATAGCTATCTATGATAAAGTTTGTAATTGTTACCAATGCCTCCGTCGTTGAGTGGCCCGAACGAAATCCAAATTGATTATTATTAAAAGAACAGTGTGGATAATAGAGTCTAACATAGAAAGTTTCAATAAATTGTTGAGACAATTTCACTTGTTGCAGAAGCATTACATAAATTGAATAAAGACAAAATATAGCATGAATAATAATAATAATAATAATAGACCTTTATTTTTATAACCTGTACATAGAATACAAAAATCAAAATTCAAAAATTATACATAAATAATACAAGAATTTATATGAATATGTGAAGTTGGAAAGTTTACAAAATTTGTTACGGTGGATCTTTCTCTCATAAATCCATGTTGTTTTGTAGAGATTTGTAAATGCAAATCTTCACATTAAAAATATTCGCAGTTCGTGATTAATTAATAATTTCCTTTGTGCATTCGTTATCGATTTCTAAAGTTCATTAAATACAAATCAGCTGGTTATGATATTAAAACACACACCCATATAAGTCATTAATCAAAGGTTACATCACGCGTCCCCCCCGCGATAAAGTGTATACGAACGAACAGTATTTTTAGCGTTTTATAGTCCGTGATATAAAACTGATAAAAAGTATAAGTAAACTGGGTGTACGTGCGGTGGCATCATTGATTAGAAGTATAGGGCAAGTTATGTGCACTGTATAAACGAACAGAGCAAACAGACAGAAGTGGTGCACCTCGTTACAACCCTAATCTGACCTCACCGCCCTTATCTGAATGCACCTGAATGCACGCGAACTTTTATTAACATCGCATATACGCAACCTGTTATTTATACATAATTTCCAGTCATTAGGGCAACATTATTAATGCGCATCTAACGTTCATTAATTCCTCACGGGTTGCGACATTTACTAAATTGTTAATTATTCATATTTCATATTCGGATCATAAGTAAAATTTGTTCAAGTTTAAGCTTACTTTTGAACCAATAACGTCGCATAATATTGATGGCATGGGCCAATAGAATTCTGATTACGATGAAAATCACGCTGGGTGCACGATTGCCCTCGTATCGCCGGACTTTTTTAACTGTTTCCACACCGAATGTTGCGATCCGTTAGTATTTTCGGGGATTGTGTTAATGATTTCATTACTAAAAGTGTTTCAAACTGTTGGTTCAGAATTCAAAATTCAAAATACCTTTAATTTTCGAAAAATACATACAGAAATGTAAGTAATACATATTATCACACATTATTTTAATATTAACTTTCCTGTTATAAATAAACCAGTTCACTTAAACCAATCCTGGGTAAACTCAACCATAAAATGCTCGAGTTCAAAACTACACGATCTTTTTGTTCTAACAAAACAGTACCCAACTCTCACACCCGCTTATAAAGCAGCGAAAAAAGAGCATGCTATTCTTGTTTCGAACACGAAAAAAACATTTTATCAAAATTTAATAGCCAATTCTAGTAATCCGTCCAAAACATCTTGGAAAATTATAAACGAACTATCGGATAAGATTGAACCCAACAAAAATATACAAATTAACTTAAACGGCATTCAAAACGATCCACAAATTGTCAGTACTTTATTTAATAAATTTTTTTAAAACCGAACCAATTAATTTAACTCAAAATTTACCTAACCCAAATTGTCAAACTTTTACAGGAAACATGCAACCTAATTCAATATTTTTAAAACCATATACAGAAACTGAGATTATAAATATTATAGGTAAACTAAAAAACAAAAAATCATGTGGTTTTGATGAAATCCCTGATTGTATAATCAAGAGAGCTGCCCACACTCTAGCTAAACCTATACAACATTTAATAAACGAATCTTTTAAACTTGGAATTTTTCCAGATATGCTGAAATTATCAACCATCGTTCCTATTTATAAGAAAAACGACCCTTTGAAACTTGAACATTATCGACCAGTGGCACTTGTATCAGTATTTTTCAAAATATTTGAATTGTGCATGTTATATAGACTACAAGAATACTTGGATAAATTTAATATTTTAACACATTCACAACACGGCTTCAGGAAGAACCATTCAACAATGTCAGCTTTCCATTCATTTTACAAAAATCTAATGAATTACCTCGAAAACGGGGAATATCCAGTTGGTATATTTGTCGATTTGAGCCGAGCATTCGACTGTATTGATAATAATATATTGCTAGATAAACTTAATTATTATGGAATAAGGGGAATCGCGAACGATTGGTTTAGGTCTTACCTAACAAACAGACGGCAACGTGTTAAAGTAACCTTCACGGATGGCCCAAACAAGAAGGTATTTACGTCTACTGAAGAAAATATTAAATTAGGGGTACCGCAGGGATCAATCCTAGGACCAATTCTTTTCATCATATTCGTAAATGACCTTGCAAGCTACGTACCAATTAACATTTTTATGTACGCAGACGATACATCCACAATTGTTAGCAACTCCTCAAGCAAGAATTTAGAAATTGACTGCAATATTATAATACATAAATTAGTAGACTGGTTTATTCAAAACAAATTAGTTGTCAACCCGGATAAAACTGTTTATATGCGATTCTACAATAGGCAATGTAAGCAAGACTTAAATTTAAATTTAAAATTAGGTTCAACGCCACTACGCACAGGTAAAACAATTAAATTTTTGGGTATAAACATTGATCAACATCTTGACTGGCACATCCACTGTCAAAGTTTAGTTCAAATGCTCTATAAGTCGTGCTATCAAATCCGAGTGCTAAGATCGATCCTAACAGCAAGCCAACTTAAAACATTTTATTTTGCTACCGTTCAATCACGACTGGTATATGGAATATGTTTCTGGGGCAACTCAAGCTCATTCCAATCCATTTTTATTGCACAAAAAAGAATAATCCGATGTATGACATATATTACACCCAGAAATTCATGCAAACCGCATTTCAAAACTATGAATATATTACCTCTACCATGCCTGTTTATATTTGAACTTTGTATACACATATACAAAAACCGTACTAGCTTCACTAAAATTAACGACATACATGCTTATTCAACAAGGCAAAAGGATAACCTTTATATACAGCATCGTCGATTAAAATTATCTTGCAACTCCCCAGAAATACTAGGCCCTACAGTATTTAATAAATTACCTGATAATATAAAAATGTTATCAACTTTATACTTGTTTAAAAGAGCTCTTCGAAAATATTTATCTGAAAATGTATACTATAGTTTAGGCGATTATCTATGTAATTAGTTTTAGTTAAATAATTAATATTAATTTTCTTTGACGTGTCTAAAATGTAATTACAAACACTGTAATCATTCAATGACAATAAATACTTATTATTATTATTATTATTATATTAGTGAAAACATGTCAGGAATAGAATTAAAATTATCTAAGTCTATCAATATTACATTACTACAAATAATTTTATACATGAATTAGGTAACAATTATTTTTACAATTCTCCTAGTGTGTATAATTCTTTTTCACAAAGATATTCAAAAAGTAACTTTTTAAATGATTTTGAGTTGGGTTTTTGGGATTTAATGGGATTTAATGTATGAATAATG
Source organism: Ocypus olens (assembly GCA_910593695.2). Taxonomy (NCBI): domain Eukaryota; kingdom Metazoa; phylum Arthropoda; class Insecta; order Coleoptera; family Staphylinidae; genus Ocypus; species Ocypus olens. Next base: position 56,258,509 of record OU343056.1, read on the forward strand.
TCGTATATCAATATTTGCTGAATTTGGTTCTCGTTTATCACGTGGTGAAACATTTTCAGTATTAAAGGTTGTTACAGGGCCGATCCTACCGGAGGGCTAGAGCGTGCATGGCACGTGGGCGGCGAAACCGGCGAAGCCCGCGAAACGAAAAACAAAGCTGCGGATTTTGTTTCCTATGTAAATTATTTAGAAAAGGAAATATTAAAATTATAACTACGGGTTTTAAAGACTTACGTCATTGTGCTGACCAATTTGTAAAACATGAGAACAGTTCAAAGTATATTAAGTGTTAATGGCGGGAGTTAAAAATCCGTTTAAATAAATAAAAATCATAGACAAAGATCAACAACAACAATTTGAATTCGAGAAAAAAACGATGGAGGGCTATTGTAGAAAGAATGATTGCTATTGTGCACTTTTTAACAAGTCAATGTCTTGCTTTTAGACGAAGTAGTTCCAATCTCTACAAGAGAAATAACGATTTTTTTAAAGGCAGCAGAAATGCCAACTAAATTTGACCCCTTATTGTCAGATCATTTAAATAAAATTAAAAAATCTAAAGAGAAGTCGAAGAAGAAATCCTGCACTGTATACAGGGGTGGCTCGTTATATAGAGCCAAGGAGCCATGGCACTACCTGCATATAAATATTTCTTTATATATTTTTTTAAATACACCATTAATCAATTTAAAATACACCAAATTTTCTGAATTTTGGCCCCTTATAAACCAATTCAAGTAACCGTCAGGATAGAAAAACAATTGGGGCGACATCTATCGCCGATATATTATAATTTCAGAACGTTGTAACATTTTCGGCGATAGATGTCGCCCTAATTGTTTTTCTATTCGAACGGTTACTTGATTGGTTTATACGGGCATAGTCGAATTTTGTTTCTCCATCAACGACGATCGTAGTGTGCTGATGTGAGACTAATGTAGGTCCAAATCGGTCCTCAGTTATTGTCGACGGTGAAATATAATCGAAATTACACAAATGATTATGTATAGAAATAAATTAATACACGATAACACTTTTAAATATAATTAGAGATCAAAACTGCTACTACTGAATCACGTTTCTACCTGTTATTGCTACTTTTTAAAATCAGTGATTTTAAACCGTGATCACGGTTAGTAAACATCGTAACACCTTTTAAAATTGTGATTATTTCAAAATTAGTGAAGAAGCATTTCTAGACTGTTGCGGAAACGTAAAGTGGAATGTATTTTGAGTAAAGTATGTTGCAAATGTTTTTCTATGTCTCTGAAAAAGGTCATCTTCAAAATAACGATTTGCTCTGTTCTCGGAGAGTTCTTTTAAAATCTAGATTAAAAGATTTTTGCAGAATCGTAAAATGGAATGAATTTTTAGTCATTTTGTAAAGTTTCAATTCTAATACTTGATAATAGTTTTTTTTTAAATTTGTGTTTTGCTTCTGAGAAAGCGCATATTTAGAATGATGATTTGCTCTGTTCTCGAGGGATTTTTTTAAATGAAATAATTAACGTCGAATCGTCCAGTATATTTTGAAATTTGAGAGAATTTTTATATTTTTTTTAGTTCGTGAAAATTGTTATAGTGCTGGTTCTGTGGTATTATTTCAAAAATTATAATAAAGGAATGTCTAGTTGTTCGCACCGAATATTAAAGTTAAATGAATTTTGAGTACGTTTGGGAAGTTCAGCATTTGTTTTTATTTTTATTTTTTCAGTATAATAGTAATTTGAACATGAAAGCAGAGAAAAATGGAGTATAAAGTAATTAATTAATATTTTTAAACTTTCATTTCTTCACATTTCTTCAACCATACAGAATTTTAGGTTAGAATAAAGTTGGTAGAGTGGATGGTGGGTGGGTGCTATTTTACGTGGTGAGTGGGCCAGGGCCATACCTAGTTTTTCACCAATGAATAAATTAATCAAAAGATAATAAAATGTTGATTTTGATCATTCGATTTCAAGTCGAAATAAAAAAAATGAGAAAAGGTTAATAAAACACCTATAAAATCTTGATTATGATCATTCATAAGCAGAATAGTGTCAAATTTACGATTTACAAAAAATTTCTCTACAAAGCAAAGATTAGAAAATCAAGATTTTCAAGTCAAGTCGTTATACGTTTTAAAAATCGAATCCTCAATGTTTGATTCTTTAAAACGTATAGCGACCAAACGTTTCTTGTTTTTTAACCCTTTTTTCTCGTTTTAGAGAATTTTTTTTAATCATTGAAACGTCAAAATCGAGACATTTATGTGTTAAATTTTTACAAAAGGTGTTTGTCGATTTTTGAATATAGTACTTCCAAATATGTTGGACAATTTTAATAATGCAAGCTTTAAAATGTGAAAAATATAAATTGATTTTTATATTATCTTTTTTATTATTAGATAGTTTTTGCCGGTGATTTTTTCGAAGTTTATAACTTGCAAACGCGTTGGATGATATTCATTGATTGAAAACTAAAATATCTACAAAAAAATTGTTAAGAAACTTGTTTGTAAAATGTGTAAAAAAATGTCCGAAAACAATGTTCCTGAGTCCAGAAGTTTAGAAACGTATATTAAGTAACTTTTTAAAGATTTACAATACCCAAACGTGTCAGGTGATCTCGATTATTTGAAAACCAAAATGTGCCAAAATTTACGGGCTTTGAAAAATGGTTAAGAAAATTTTCTATAAAATTGGTGAAAAATTTCAAAAAGTTAGGATTTTCGCTAACAATCACAGTTTGGGTATCACTTACAATTTTACGTAGCAATAACGTTTGAATTAGCAATCATTGTTTAATTAGCAGTCACAGTTTGGGCAACAGTCGCAATCATTCAGTAACGACCTGTGATTTTTTACTATCAGTGAAAAATCATAGGTACGTGAAATATCACCCATCCTTAAATATAATGAATTTATCAACAATTATCAGCCACAAAATTATTCAATTATCAATAAGTTTAGTGCCGAGGACAGGGGCGGCTCGTTATATAGAGCCAAGAAGAACCTGCAGTTTCAAGCTTGGCAAGAATTTTTAATTAACTCTTAAAACACTTTTCGCCTGTTATTTTGGTCTAGGAAGATAAATCGTTCTTTCTTTCTTAAAAAAAATGATGGGGGGGGGGGAGGGTATATTGTATAAGTGGTCCTACCATCAACATGTTCCGGTGGCACAGTGTCAACTTGAATGTAAATAATTAAAATTTTAAACCGTAATAGCTAGATACACCATCAGGGCAACATCTATTATCTTAACATTCGACAATTTCCTTGACTGAGTGGAGAAATCCACAGACAATAAGAAACTATAAACTAGCTAACAATTCTAACAATACCATTGATAAACATTGAAATATTGTTTCCCCGTGCGACAACCGAGCACCAGTTTCAATCTTATTGGATCTCATCAGGTCAATATAGACGCTGACAGAGAAACGGTTTTTCATTATGGAGTTGTAACCCCAAGTATTCGTAATAGATAGATACAGCATTAGGGCGACTTCTATTGTCGTAACGTTGCACAAATTATTTAATTGAAACAATATTTAAAAAAATTGCAAATGCAAAAAATCGCGAATATTTTGTTTTGTAACAGAAAGTGTAATTGAAATTATACATAAGTTACTTTTTGATGTCTTATTACTAAAATAGTAAACACGCAGTCCCCCCAAGATATGCACTTGAGGGGGCGGCCAACTCATCATTTACACGTGGACGGCCAAGGGTACAGGATCGGCCCTGGGTTGTTGAAATGAGGCTCAATTTTTTACTATTTATTCCATTATTTACATTCCAAGTTTCTGAGGCTGAAAGCCCTCCGGTCAATTGCCTGTTGAGATCATTTGTTAAAGTGTCTCAATAAATGTATTATCTCTCTCTCTCTCTCTCTCTCAAGTTTCTTGATTTTTCGAATCTTCAAAAATTCATTTTCTCGCTACATAATTAAGTATACACGTCAGATTTTATTAAGCATTCGGAAATTCAATAAAGCATGGCGACGATTCCCTTTTCGCGTCATTACATCCCGGACAACAGAATTATCCTGCACGAGGAAATCGGCCGGCTGGACAATTTCGACGAGGGCAAAGTGATTTTCCGATTATTGTTCCGGATTCAATAACCGGAAATACTGGTCCGGCGAATCGCGCATTTTGATTCCGCCTTGATTGTTTTCGTAATGGTCATGTTTTTCTATTTCGGAACTTTCCCCGTGTTTGTTACTACGAAACACCTCTCATTATTAAAGTATTTTTTTCTTCAATTTCATAGCTACATGTGTCTCGAACATATCCTGAAAATTTTATTGAAATCCTTTGAGGGTTTTTTGCGAAAATTAATGAGATTAACCGAAAGTGCAAATTTAACAAAGTGGTGATTTAAATGGAAAATTCCGGAAAAACTAATGATTATCCATTTACAGATTTTTATTTTGTTTCATAGCTACAATTGTATGGAACATATCCTGAAAATTTTATTGGAATACATCAAGCGATTTTTAGAAAAATTAATGAGATTAACCGAAAGTGCAAATTTAACAAAGTGGCGATTTGAATAAAAAAATCCGAAAAAACGAATAATAACCCGTTTTCAGATTTTTCTTAAATTAATGAGGATTACCGAAAGTGGCTTTTTTGCGACTCTATTGACGTTTTTGGCATCTCAGTGAGTACTTTTAAATCTAAATGCCGGAAAGCTACCGAGAGCAACAATAATACCTTTATGCCAAGGTTATAAATTATTTTATACATTGTTGTATTATTTTTATTGTGTATTTTAATTGTTATGTTATTGTACTGTACTGGCCATCCGTAATAAATGACTATGACTATGACTATTTAAAATGTTACGCCAACGCATTCTTTGTCACACGTTATGTAAATGTAAGACTGCATATTTTAGAAATCTGAGGAAAAATATTTCCTCTTTCCTGAAGAAATTTGTTATATTCATATTGGTTACTAACTCACTTTTTGCGGCATACTTTTCCTTCCAAAAAAGCCTTCTTAACAACCTCTCAGGAACGCCAACCGCTTTTAGGAATAACAATATCATTATTCGATTCTTCAGTGCGGCTTTTGTAATAATTTTTTTGTCCCAACTCTCTACGACTAGTCGTTTTCTCAAAGAGAGTCTGATATGGAGACACCCTGTGTATATTGTATATGAATCCGCGGAAAAAATAATCCATTTTTTTTTTATTTTGCACGTAAGATGCGCTAGCACAATGTGACCTTGTAACGTATTTGCGAATTAATACGCTTTAAGATCGGTTTATTGCGAGGCCATCGAATTAAAGGCCACGCCCCTTGGTTTGCGCATCTCTGCTTTATACAATTTACTAGTGGTACCGCCCCTTAAGTAAAAAAAAAATCATACCAAATTATTCCAGTTTTTTGTTCTGTTTCGGTTTTAGGGAAAACTGGATTTATTCTTTCTAGAAATAGTATTTTACTTCAGATAACATAATTCTGTAGAAATTACAGACAACGTGTCCACTCCGTCTGTAATTTAGTTTTCAAAATCCTTTGAATTTCCAAAAGACCCCTCAAAGTAGTCAAGTGGGTTCAAGTAGGGTGAGCGAGTAGGACATGGAAATAATTAATTTTTAATGGAATTTTTCATTTAAATGCTTGACCTTATATTAGATCCGTATAACTAGATACCTAATTGGCTATAGACAATATTTTTATGCCAGTCTCACATGGTATTAATAATAAAAAAAAAATGCTTGAACAGTATGTGCAGGTGCTCCATCCTGCATGAACCAGAAATAATTTCTTGTTGTTAATAGTTCATAGTAAATTGTCAAATTCATTTTCTACTTTTTCCCAAAAATTGCAAAAACTTTTGCAAGAACAAATGTCAATTTGAAGCACGTGATGCGTCAGTAAAGAAAACTCGAAAATGGAAAAAATCGAAAAAATCATCATAGACCTTCATGTAATACCTTGTTTTTCATCAGAAGAACGAAATAAAACCATTGGCGTTAAAAAATTTCATCCAGAAAAAAATGCAAAAAAGTTAGCTAGTCACCATGAACTTTATGGAAGATTTTACGAAAAGTCGATTTTTTCGAACTTTGAATGGCTGTAGCGGACGAACGAAGAATCCAATTTGAACGCGGATTGCAAATCTGTGTTTCTCGTGTGTCAATTAGTCGGATTTGATTAAAATTGGCGATTTTATTATTTTTGACAAAAACCCGAAATTCTATCCAAGGGTCCCCCCTTCTTACTTTTTAACAAAAATTGCACTAAAAATGATTTCCTGAAGAAACCACTGGTTGGATCCGGGGTTTCTTGACGTCACTCGAAAGATCGCTTCAAGACGCTTCAGAAAATGTACTTTCGCAGGAACAAATGTCAATTTGAAGCCCGTGACACGTCAGCAAAAAAACTCGAAAATGGAAAAAATCGAAAAAATCAACTTTCTTAATTATCATCGTAGACTTTAATGTAATACCTTTTTTTTCATCAGAAGAACGAGATAAAAGCGTTAAAAAATTTCATCCAGAGAAAATTGCAAAAAAGATAGCAAGTCACAATGAACTTTTTGAAAAAAGTCGATTTTTCAGACTTTGAACGACCGTAGCGGCTAAACGAAGAATCCAATTTGATCGCGGATTTCAAATCTGTGTTTCTTGTGCGTCAATTAGTGGGATTCATTGGCGGTTTAAACTTGTTGACGTTTTATATAGTCTGTAACTATAAATGCAATTTAAGGTTTAGTGATTATTTAACTGCTGAAAATAACACGGTAATAAAAACCGTAAATGTAATTTGAGGTTTGGTAATTATTAGCAGCTGAAAATAACACAATAATAAGAATAAATGCGGGTTTTAAAATAATTAATAAATTTGGGTTAATATATAAAAAAAAAAACACCAAAAGATCTAATAACACTGAATCTTGGGGTTTGCGAAAATCACAAAGTATAATTACAAACCGGGAAAGTAAACAAACTCCAGTTGTTGTAATTCTCTTCTACAAACATCGCTTTTATTTTTTATCAAATATTAACACTCGCGCGACAGTACGGCAAACGCGACAAATTTAATTAAACAAATGTAACACGGGGTGAATTAGAGTCCCTTAATTAGGCCGAGATAAGTCCAGCAAAATTTAATAATATGATAGAAGATTCTGCAAATCATATGTAAACGACGAATCCGACGTCATTAGCATATTCCGCGAAGGTTAACAACTTGTGGAAGCTTATGTTTGGTTCTTCTACCGCAGAAGCTGAGACTATAAACTCGTCATCCTTACCATTTATTGATAAATTGTTCCGTCCTGCTCTGTATTTTATCCTCTTAGAATTTCCTAATGCTCAGCTAGTTGTTTCATATTTATTAATTAATCTTTGTATCGTTGCAGCGTAGGGAATTGTTCTATCAGGAAAGTTGAAGGCAAACACATCCCACACTTCACGAAAACTGCTATAATTCACAATTTGCACTTTTTCTTCAATACAATCCATTTTTAAGGAAAAAACTTGTAAGCAATTATTCAATCAATTTGACAGAAGCCAACATATCAACAGCGCATCATTTTTCTTTAATTTCATGGCAACCCATAATTTTCGTGAAAATTTTAAATTTATTATTTTTTCGGGTTTTTTATGAATGCAAAAAAATTAATAATAGTTTGACTGCATGCAGAAATTTTTACTCTACAAAAAATGTATGTTCATGTTTCCTCTAAAATTATTAGGGAAGATAATATTCCATTATGAAGAAATTAACATTGAAAATCTTATACTAGTAAATAATTAATAATTGTAAATAGTGCCTGATAATGCGAACTCGCCGCCCGAAACACAGATACGCGCGAGCGTGGGGTTGGAGTATCCCTTTTAGCGTAGTCTCGAATTGCATGGCTACCAACCTGTAAAAGCTCTAAGGCTCGGGCGCGTTTAAAAGCTCTTCGCGGTTTGAACTAGGGACGATCTGGCATTCTGACCAATCACGTGTGCCAATCTCCCACCAGACGTCCCTATTCACGTTAGAACATGTTTGCACACTAATAATCAATTTAATATTCAATATAAATAAATTATTGATGAGCAAAAAAATAAAAAAAAAATGTTTATATTTTAAGGGCTTCAATTTTTTACGATAAAAAAATTAATCATTTGTTATGAAAGTATGAATGATTTATAACGAATGATTTCAGTTTAAAATGGAATATGATTACATACGTTCACTATCAGACTATTAAATATATCAGTATTTTCCGGTGGGGGGCGGTGCTCCGTTATGACCGCGCCCCTCCCCCCGTCTAAAGCTCCTGGTTTCAAGGGCCAGAATCGCTCGAAATGGGACGGCTTACACGCTTTCAGGTCGGGATAGCATCTCAAACACTTGCTGATACAACAGTCGCCCTGCGTTCAAAGCTTTGTCAGGACGCGCGCTCTGATATTCCCTTTACTTCCATCTTGTACACAAACGCGTGATTTTCCACCACTTTTGCAACCCCTGAATATTCCCGCGATATCTGCGGTAATGTGACGCCGCATCATCATCATCAGGCGAGATGAAAGTTTCCAATTAATTCGGCGATGTTACTTCTCCTTCTGATCGGCGGGCAGTGACTGTGTTTTTGTATTTACGAAATTTAAACTATGGCAATGGAACTTAGTTCGCACAATCCGATGCCTTTAGACTTTAGCAGTGGATCGGTCCGGGATAACTCCGGTAGTCCGGTGAACAACGTTCCGGATTCCGAAACGTCCAGCCCGCCGGGAAGTAGCGCCTTCAGGGTCGTCACTCCTAAAGGAAGGGAAGGTATGTTGATACTGAAGTTTTTTATAAGTCATTAACGACTTTATTGAATGTTATAGCTATTAATGTAATAAGAATATTATGCGATTCATAATAATCGAGGACGTTAGCGCAAGTTTTTATAAGTTATTAACGACTTTACTGAGTCTTATAGATGTTAATATAATGAGAATATTACGCGGTTCATAATAATCGAGGACGTTAGCGTGCCTCGTCCGAGATCATTGTAAATCGCAAATATTCGAGTTGTATGCAAAGCTTTATCGTATCACCGACGGTGCCGATGCTATGTGAATGAAATAAATTATGTCTGACATGTAAAAATGATAACCCTAACAATTGCAACCTTTGTTGATTCGTTACTAACGAATTATGAGTAACTGAGGTCCATTGATTGACGAAACAATAGTTTGTTGATTCGTAACCAACGAATTATGAGTAACTAACGCATTATGAAATAATGGTGCTATTATGATTCAAATAATTATCAATAAATGTTTAGCATAAAATGTGCATGCGATAAAATATATATATATATATATATCAATACAATAAAACGAAGTGTATTTATCTAATGCTTTCTGCAACAAGTAAGGTTAATCCCAATTTGTTTAAATATATATCAAATCTTGTTTTCTTTATTAACAGTAAGTTTTTACAATACTGTGTTAGCCTGTTAAATGTCTATCAACCAAAGGTCTTTCTGCCTACGATAAAATAATTTTCCTCATTCATTACCTAAAACATATTCATCTCTAACGATTTTGCAGATTAGTTTAATGCATGTGTTTCCCTGTTTTATTCTTTCTAAATTATAAAACTTCAAATAAGGGCGATGATTTCATTTATTCGTCGATGATAGTTGTAATCCGTAGAAAAACCTTTGAAATACATTTTTACCGCAAGTAACTCATAACTATAAAACAAAAATGAATAATTTTGTTCTTCTATAAGTTTCCGAAACATATTAGGGCAGTCTCGGCCACCCAAGATGTAAGATTCATTTTTTTTAAATAAATAATATTCGCCATTTTTTCAAACATACAATTGATTTTGTTCTTCTCTAAGTTTCCAATACGAAACAAAACATATTAGGGCAGTCTCGGCCAGGGGCGACTCGTTATATACAGCCAAGGAGCCATGGCACTACCTGCAGTTTCAAGCTCAGCAAAAAATTTTAATCAATTCTTAAAACACTTTTTCGCCAATTACTTTGGTCTAGGAAGATAAATCGTTCTTTTTTTCTTCAAAAAAGAAGAGGATGAGGGGGGCTATATTGTATAAGTGGTGCTACCATCAACATGTTCCACGAGCCGCCATTGAAATTAAATACAGTTTTTGAAAATCCACGAGTTGCGAGTTTTTGAAAATTTTAATTTTCGAATTATAACGAGCAAAACATAATAAAAAATATTAAACGTGTTGATAAATTCTGCAAAAATTAAAATACATTTGCAAATCATCGTTTTATCAGATGAAGTGCAGTTTTCGAAAATCCATCAATTATTTCGCGAGTTGTGAATTTTTGAAAATTTTAGATAATACTCGAGCAAAAAATTAAAAAAAATATATAAAACGTGTTGACTAAATCCTACAAAAATTACACTAGATTTGAAAATTATCGTTTTATCAAACTAAATAGAATTTTTGAAAATCCACCGATTATTTCGTGAGTTGTGAATTTTTGAAAATTTTAGAACTCGAATTGTGTAATACTGGAATTAAAAATTAAAAAAATATATAAAACGTGTCGACGAAATTCTACAAAAATTAAATTAGATTTGCAAATCATCGTCTTATCAAACTAAATAGAGTTTTTGAAAATCCACCGATTATTTCGTGAGTTGTGAATTTTTGAAAATTTTAAATCTCGAATTGTGTAATACTCGAGTTAAAAATTAAAAAAAATGTATAAAACGTGTCGACGAAATTCTACAAAAATTAAATTAGATTTGCAAATCATCGTTTTATCAAACTAAATAGAGTTTTTGAAAATCCACCGATTATTTCGTGAGTTGTGAATTTTTGAAAATTTTAAATCTCGAATTGTGTAATACTCGAGTTAAAAATTAAAAAAAATATATAAAATGTGTCGACTAAATCCTACAAAAATTAAACTAGATTTGCAAATCATCGTTTTATCAAACTAAATAGAGTTTTTGAAAATCCACCGATTATTTCGTGAGTTGAGAATTTTTGAAAATTTTAGATTTCCAATTGTGTAATACTCGAGCAAAAAATTTAAAAAAATATATAAAACGTGTCGACTAAATAATACAAAAAATAAACTAGATTTGCAAATCATCATTTTATCAAATTAAGCAGGGGCGGCTCGTTATGCAGAGCCAAGGAGCCATGGCACTACCTGTAGTTTCAAGCTTGACAAGAACTTTTAAAACACTTCTAGGAAGATAAATAGTTCTTTCTTTCTTCAAAAAAGGGGGAGGGGTATATTGTATAAGTGGCCCTACCATCAACATGTTCCACGAGCCGCCATTGGTCTCGGCCACCTAAGATGCAAGATTAATTTTTGAAAAATAAACAACACTTTCAAACAAACAATTTATTTTTATGTAAAATTACGTTCTGAATTCGAAAATTAAAAAAAAAATTGGGCGTTCCATTTCAAAATTTCATAATAAAGATCAATTGAAATTTTTGGATGGCCATTAAACACAAATCTACTTTTTGTATAGCCCCATCAAATTTCAAATAGATATCTCAAATAATAAACTGTAGGGGTGAGTCCGTTTTGTGTCAGACCCGGTATATCACAATTACATTCATCATTGAGTAAGTTTGGACACTCTAGAGCAATTTACAATCCAATCATATTTATATAAAAAAATATATTTTCTAAAAACTTTTTTATCAACAGGCTATTTTTCTTTAATTCCTGATAAATAAATAAAGACATTATTATTATTATTATTATTATTATTATTATTATTATAATTCTAGAGTTAGTTTTATTTTTATTATTATTTTGTATTATTCCATGTATAAAGGAGTTTTCCGTTTAATAAATAAATAAATAAATAAATAATAATAATTATTATTATTATTATATTAACAGGCCACATTTACCTGCGTTAAAATAATATATTTTATAAAATAAAATACCCATTTTCTCATGAAATTACAACACATGTAAGCTCTATAAGTTTATACACACATTAGCATTGCTATCTCGGTAACTATAAGAGATAGAGGATTGCTTAAATAAAGACAAAGTTGCGCATTTTAATGTTGAATAATTTGTTCAAAATAAATTTAAAATATTGCCACTACTTCCGGAGATATTAAGAAAAAAACCGAAAAAATAAATTTTAAAATAAAAACTCTTTTACGACTTTATTACTGGTAATTTTGAAAAACCAAGAGCACTTTCTTAAGACACTCTCCTAAGCTCCTCCAGAAAATAATTTTATTTTTCAAATACGACGTTTCGTCATTTGGATACAGCCATCAACTTTGTTTTCTTAAATATGGACCTGGATTTTTTATTTCATTTTTGAGTTGCTTTTGATCTCCCAAAACCAATGATGTATCACACTTGTCCCGAAATTGTTTGCTTTAGGAGTTATTAATTTTTTTTGAAAAAACCGAAAAAATAAATTTTAAATAAAATCTTTTTCACGACTTTATTACTGGTAATTTTGAAAAACCGAGAGCACTTTCTTAAGACACTCTCCTAAGCTCCTCCAGAAAATAATTTTATTTTTCAAATGCGACGTTTCGTTATTTAGATACCCCCATCAACTTTATTTTCTTAAATACGGACCTGGATTTTTTATTTCATTTTTGAGTAGCATTTCACCTCCCAAAACTAATGGTGTGTCACACTTGTCCCGAAATTGTTTGCTTTAGGAGTTATTTAATTTTTTTTTTAAACGAAAAAATAAATTTTAAATAAAATCTTTTTTACGACTTTATTACTGGTTATTTTGAAAAACCGAGAGCACTTTCTTAAGACACTCTACTAAGCTCCTCCAGAAAATAATTTCATTTTACAAATACAACGTTTCGTCATTTAGATACCCCCATCAACTTTATTTTCTTAAAACTCGATTTTTCAAACCGTCGTAACTTGGCTCAATTTGGTCGAAAATCGATGAATCTTTCAGTTTGGGAAAGATTCAAGTTTTATCTTTAAGAATGTGTAGTTGATTTTGACCCCAAGTCCAACCCACGCCCCGTAACAACGCGATGGAAAAAAATGTTTTTTATGTAAAAAATTATCCAACTTTGACAAGCTGTACCGTGCGCAAAAAAATTCGGCGGGAAATTTCACCACAATGGCAGAAAAATTTAATCAATTTCCTTCAAATGCCTTAAAAATTCGAGTCGTTTCGATGATTTGGAGTAAAGTTATGAATTTTTGAAAAAAAAAGACAGTAAAAGTTGTGAAAATTTAAAATTTTGTGTCAATCCAAAACACTTTTTGTAGGGGTATTAAGTTTTTTGTACTTGGGGTCAAAATCAACTACACATTCTTAAAGATAAAACTTGAATCTTTCCCAAACTGAAAGATTCATCGATTTTCAATCAAATTGAACCAATGGTTTAAAAAATCGAGTTTTTTCGCGATTTTTCGATTGGCGCTTTTTTTTGACGCCGAGTGTTTAAACGGTTATTAAAAAATAAATAAAATTCTTCTTCTATTCTAAAATTCGATGTTGATGACTTGGGAAGCAAAAGTAGACTTTTATAATTTTACAATAATTTATGGAAATCAACTCTAAAAATTTGTTTTTTTTATATATTCTTTTTTGGTTATATTATTTATCGAATCCAATTTTAATAGAACAAAACAAACTGTCTTCTTGCGCGATTATTTTGGAATCTTGTGAGAAGATGTTTTGGATTTTAAAGGAATTATAAAGTTTCAAGCATTGTGGAGTTGTTTCCAGATTTTTTTAAAGTGAGGAGTTTCAACACTAAGCGTAAACTGTATTCTCGTGTGATTATTTTGGAATCTTGTGAAGGGATGTTTTTGGATTTTAAAGGAATTACGAAGCAGAACCTATTTTGAGTAATTTTAGAAAGTTTCAAGCTCAAGAGTTGTTTTTGTTTTGCCCAGGAATTTTGTTTTAGAAAACGAAATGCTTCTGCGCAAATTGTAAATCATGATTCCAACACACTCTCTCACGATTAAATCTTGTAAAATGATTTCCCTTCCACATTAGATTTATGAATTACATCAGTATGAATTATAGACGAGGCGAAATCTACCAACCGACCAAAAAGAAATCTTCGCTTTGGACGTAAGCGGATTACACCTACGTCTGTCAGTTCATCGGTTATATAAGAGATAGAAGCCCTTAATGCTATTAAGGACTATCACAACCGATATTACACTTCAATTATTAACGCCCGATTCTGATATATATCCGACGTTTTAATGATTGCAAAAATGTAATTTTCTAGATATAAAAAAATAAATTGAAATTGGACGCGTAATCCGCGTCAAATATAATTTGTATTTTCGCTCGGGGCGTCGAAATAAAATTAATCCAAAAGTGATAAAAGAGATAAAGCAGTTTTATTCTTTCAGCGTAACGCCCGCAATAATTTGATTTCTGTACTGGATTCTGTTTGAAGTGAACCGCTGGATTGCGTTTAGTTGGCATTAATTGAAATTGACGAAAAAATAATTAGTTTTCCTTCGTTTTCAACGCCCCCCCGCGATTATGTGCGTAATAGGTTCGACAGAGGCCGCCCTCCCCTGTATATACATAAATTATTCATTGTTGTTTTTATTATTATTTAATGGGGATTGGTGGAATTATGACGATCGATTTTATGTTCGCACAAAATTGTTTGCGTACTTAAAACTTGAACGGCTTTTCTATTATTTACGGAATAAAAAAATAAATAACATGGCACGTGTTAGGGGCTGCTTAAATAATTATGTAAAATGCGTGCAAGAATTTTAAATAAATTAAATAAAATTTCTATATTTATTTCATTTTTTTTTAAATTGTAGATTCGACAATTCCAAATTTAAACTCGCAAGAAAATTATTGGATTTTTAAAAATCTAAATTATTTCGAAAGAATGATGTTTCCTAAACTAAATAAAATTTTCCCTGCACAATTTATATTTATTTCATATTTTTTTCGTTGTAGTTTTGACAATTCAAAATTATAAATTTTAAAAAATTCTTAATTCGCAAGAAAATTGTTGGATTTTTAAAAATCAAAATTATTTCGAAAGAATGATGTTTCCTAAACTAAATAAAATTGTTGTAGAATTTTCCCTGCGCGATTTATATTTATTTCATATTTTTTTCGTTGTAGTTTTGACAATTCAAAATTTAAAATTTTAAAAAATTCGCAACTCGCAAGAAAATTGTTGGATTTTTAAAAATCAAAATTATTTTGAAGAAATGATGTTTCCTGAACTAAATAAAATTTTGACAGACAATGGCGCACAAAGAACGTTTACACAGCTGACAATATAATACCGGACTTGAATAAATGTTTATTTATCAATTATAAATTCGATTTGATATTTCTTAAGATTTCATCTATTATTTCCACTCGGGAGATTTCATGAAGAAAAAATCAATAGTCCATAAAATATGAAAGGTTTTCCGGGGAGGAAAAATAATTAGAAAAGTTCGCGAGCAAATTGAAAATCTTTGGCGTGAAATTCCGAGGGGATTTCGGGGCGCGCGTGTTTTTTTTTGTCATAATTATGATTCGGTGTCAGGTGATACGAGGAGTCTCCGAGGATTAAAAGAGAGCTCGAGAAATATTGGATTTATCGTGAAAAGATTTCTTCACGATTCCTTTCATATTACCATTAGAGCTTCAAAAAAGTAAAGTGTAGAACACATGTACAAGAATGTCGGAAATGCGTCTGCATTTTTATATAATACAAAATGTACATGTGTGCAAGATAAATTACAATAAGCAGTAGGATTTGTTGGCATATGCTCAGCAGAAGTCATTGTTCCCGGATGGAAACCATAAAAAACAGAAAGAAAATATGAGATTTAATTTTTATTGAAGCATTTCATACGTCATAGGATGTGTAATGTGCTGATGAGTATCGGGTTACAGCTTTTTCATTGCACCATCTTCACTGAAATATTTATTTAGCCGTCGAGGGAATACTCAATTAAATTTAAATGAAGCAAAGGAAACTTTATTAACACGTTAAGGCTTGTAGTGACTTAGCGTTTGGACCAATTAAAAAATCGACACGAAAGCCATTATTCTTAATTGTCCAAATTTCTGCTGACCAAATAAATCCTTTGGCGGCGACGTTCGTTTTTATTAATAAGAAAGTCCGATGATGTACCGACAGATTTCGGTAATTTTTAAATTGGTCTTAATGTTTATATAATTATTGCTCATTACACAATTCTGGGAAAGCGTCGAAAAGTTACATGTGAATCATCCACGCCCGCCCACGATAACACTGTTGTTTTGATTATGATGCACATTTTTAGACTTTTAATTCAAATTTTAGAGATTTAATCAAAAAATGTTGCATTTTTAAATTCGGTAGAAAAAAAATGGTGATGTGGCCATCATGTTACTTTTTCCAACTAGATTGTATCATAGCCATTTATATTTACGTTTTCATGGTTTATTTTCAATTAAAATCATATTTTAAATGTACATCGAGAGGATGAAACTGACGTTTAAAACGTCAAAATTATGAAAGATGGAAAAATTATACTTCAAATTCAAAATCTCGGTTTACTCAAAAACTAACGAGATTTCGAAAAAAACTTATTCCTTATAAGTTGTTCATTTTGGCATGCTCTAAAATTATTATTAACACAAATTTGCTGTAACTATTATCGTTTCATAATTATAAACCAAAAATGAAAAAAATAATAATAAATTTTTTTCTCGAATAGCAATGATTTTATGAAAAATATTTTCAAGCAAAAGATGTTAATTTCTTTGTTGTATACAATGTTTGTTTAAATATTTTTGTGATATTTTTCATATTTAAGAAAATATTGGCAAAAAACAGTTAAGGTAAACAACCACTTCCGGTGTACAAAATTTTACCAAAAGCTTTTCAGTTCTTCGGATTATCAAATAAGACGTATGTTCAAAGTTTCATATCAATTGCTCTATTAGTTTTTGAGATACAGCGCACACAGACAGACACACACACACACATACACACACACAGACACACATACATACACACACACACAGACACAAAAAAATTTTCCAGAAATTGTTGAAATGGCCTCTAGGAACCCCAATACGGATATTTCCGTTAAAAAAATTTTTGAAAAAAAAATCACGATCACAATACTTTCTCGTACTTCTTAACAGAGAAAGTAAAAAATAGAAAAATAATTGGTACGAGTTTCAAACATTCTGAAGTTACTTAGAATAGTAACCATCAAAATTTTAAAAAGCCAATTTCCTAAATTTTTAGATAATCACAATTCAATGCCCGTTTTTTTTTCTCTAAAGTTGCAATTTTAAATTCGGTAAAAAAATATAAAAACAATTGCTACGAACTTAAAACATTCTGAAGTTACTTAGAATAGTTGCTACTACATGATACAATCAATTTCCTAAATTGTAAAATAATCACAATTCAATGGAAGTTTGCTTTTTTTTGTAGTTGCATTGTTAAAATTCGGTAAAAAGCAATTGCTACGGATTAAAACGTTCAGAAGTTACTTGGAATAGTTGCTACTATGAGGTACCATAAACATCTTAGGAGGTCAATTTTCTAAGTTGTAGGATAATCTCAATTTAATGCTCGTTTGTTCTTTTTGAATTTTCATTTTTCAAAATCGGTAAAAAAACTGGAAAATTTTCAATCAATCTTAAAATTACACTAAATTTATCATATTTTGACTTTTGAATAATTAAAATCGGAGAACGCGTTTGGCTGTTCTGAAATTTAAAAAAATCAAAATCGCAATTTTAAAATCTTCGAACTTTAAAAAGTGCAATTTTGTGTTAATTTAACGAGACATTTTTGTAATCTTTTTCTAAAATTATACTAAATTTGCCATATTTTAACTTTCAAATAATCAAAATCGGAGATCGCGTTTAGCTGTTTTTAAATTTACAAATTTAAACATTTAAAAATCAATATGGCAGAAAGACCGCCGATCGAAAGCCTTTTAAAATAAAAAAAAGAATTTTATTTATTTATGCAAAGGTGCATAAGGCGTGCGCTACAAACTGAAATTAAAAATTATAATAAAAAAATAGGGCAAACCTGGCAACATTGGAGAAATACGTCAAATAACTCCTACAGCAAACATTTTTGTGACAAGTGTGACACATCATTGGTTTTGAGAGGTGAAAAGCTACTCAAAAATGAAATAAAAAATCCAGGTCCGTATTTTCGAGTGACGCTTTTTTTTGACGCCGAGTGTACTTGATGCGGAATTTATTGCACGAACTGCATAGACTTGAAGTCTGTGGAGGCAGTCTGCTGAATTAATAGTACGGTCAGTTGGTCTTGCTCCTTTTTTGAATGGAACCGAGAGTTTAGCGATGATGAATGCATTATTTATATGCGACAGACTGATCTGGCGCCTGACCTGACGTCATGTTGAGGAGCTAATAGGACCAAATCGCTTCAAGTCAATTGTGACATTAATTTGTTATTTCCGATCTTTACTGAATCGGGCGCAATGCTATCGTCTCTTTTCTTCTCCGGCGCTCGCAACGTCTCTTTCTCGGTGGTGCTCCTACGCTCGGCATCGTTACCATGATTTAAATTAACGAGATGCCTTTGAACTATACAGTGAATTAAAAGAAAACGTATTTTTTTTTTGTTGAACAAACCCACGTATAAGTGAACTGATTTTAAATTAAACGAAACACTCAAATTGATAAATAATCTTATCATTCCATTATTATGCATTATCTCAAATAAAATACAACTTATTAGGCTGAAATACCACTGATCGATAACCAATTTCGCTTGTATTGCGTATAATATCAATTCTGTATGTGTAAAAGAGAAATAGTTAAAAAAAAGATGTTACTCTCTCCATGTTACTCTCACATTGCAGAATATTTTGTGTTTCGTAAAAAAATGATCGCGAATTAAAATGAGCATGTTTGAACATTTTTGAGGTTAACTGTCTGAATGACATAGACATGCGCATTTCAATTCACAGGCGACTGCGATTAACTTATTTTTGAAACACACCATAGGTTATCTGTACTAAAAGCAAGTGGAAAAAATTATCTAAATCAATGTTTCAATTCTCGCTTTCGCTATACGGATTTTGATTTATGTGTGTAAACAGTTTTTTTTTTTGATATGGTTGATGGTGGAAGTCATTACTTTGTGATACATTTTGATTCAAGAAGTTTTCAATAAAATGCACTTTGTTGATATCACACAGTTTTTTTTTATATTTTTGCGACTATAGTTTCGACCCTTACAGGGTCATTATCAAATTATTGATAATTTAAAATTAGGTTGGTATTTATAGTAGATTTAACAGGTAACACTTTTTTTTTGTTATTGTACTCGTATTAATGTAAGTAATAGGATACCACTTGTGAGATAGATAATTAATTTTAATATTATTATTTCAGGCGGCAGTAACGATAGGCCAGTATCTCCTATACAGTTCCCCTCGCCAGGGTTCGCCTCCTACTGTAGGAGTCTGTGGGGATCGCCTGTCCTCCCTGGAGGCCCAAGATATTTATCGCCTCTCACACATCAATCAAGCGGAGAACACTCACCGGAAAAAAATGGTAAGCATTGCACCCACGAGAACCACTTTCCCACCGAGATCTGTTACAATTATCAACTTTTAATTAGAAATTTAAAAAAAATGTATACCTTACAAATTTAACATTTATGTTTTGATATCGAGTATGATAACGTATTTTTACAACTACTTACATAAATAATAAATATTGTGTTCTTTGAAAAACATTAATTCTTAATTGAATTCATGCAAACAAAATTAAATATTTCAATTTAATCTGAACATCAATCTCTTTCGTTTTTTTGAAATTTGTGATAGAATATGGGAATTAAATCACAAATTAAAAAAAAACTAAATGTGTTTCTACTTGAAAATAATTTGAACCAAAATTACTTTTTTTTAAACAGTGATTTTATGAGTTTTTTTTTTCATTTTTTTGTTGTATGCAATGTTTGTTGAAAAGTTTTTGTAATAATTTTTATATTCAAAAAACAATCAGAAAAAAATGGTGATGTGCTCATCATGATACTTTCTCCGATTTGATGTTATAAAAGAATGAGAACACAACTTATGTCGTATTAAAAATTACTCACTTTCCTACGCGTTGAAAAAAATATAAAAACAATTGCGACAAACTTGAAATTTTCCAAATTTACCCAAAATACACTCTGCTTTATAATCCAACCAAAATCCAAAAACACTTTCTGGCTAAATTCGAAAATAATCGCACAAAAACACAACTTATGTTATAAAAAAAGTTATTCACTTTCCACGCGTTCGAAAAAAATATAAAAACAATTGCCACAAACTTGAAATTTTCTAAATTTACTCAAAATACATTCTGCTTTATAATCCAACCAAAATCCAAAAACACTACTTAATGAAATTCGGAAATAATCGCACAAAAACACAACTTATGTCATAATTAAAGTTATTCACTTCCCTACGCGTTTGAAAAAAATATAAAAACAATTGTCACAAACTTGAAATTTTCCAAATTTACTCAAAATACACTCTGCTTTATAATCCAACCAAAATCCAAAAACACTTTCTGGCTAAATTCGAAAATAATCGCACAAAAACACAACTTATGTTATAAAAAAAGTTATTCACTTCCCCACGCGTTCGAAAAAAATTTAAAAACAATTGCCACAAACTTAAAATTTTCCAAATTTACTCAAAATATATTCTGCTTTATAATCCAACCAAAATCCAAGAACACCCCTTAAGTAAATTTGGAAATATTCGCACAAGAACGAACAGAACTTATGTCATCTTGAAAGACACTCTTTTAATATTTCACATTCTAATAATCTTTACTGTCATTTAACTCAACAACTAATGCGATTTACAAAAAAACATACATTCATCTGCAATGATTATTATTATAAATTTGCTGTAACTATTATCGTTTCATAATTATAAACCAAAAATGAAAAAAAATATAAATAAAACACTATTGCTTTGTTTGTATAACTTAAAAAAAAAGGTCAAACTTCAAGAGTTATACAAACAAAGCAATAGTGTTTTATTTATTATATAAAATATATAACGAAGTAGAAGCCTCCAGTATAAACAACAAAAAATTAATAATTTTTTTTTCCAAAAATAATGATTTTATGAAAAATCTTTATTGACAAAGTGGTTACAAATTATTATAAATGCATAAATCGACCGACGGTTTTTCTGCCAATTAAAAATATTTTCAAGCAAAAGATGTTTTTTGTTTATTGTCTTTGTTTAAATAGTATTTATATTTAAGAAGATTGAAAAAACAATAAGAAACGGTTAAAGTAAATACCCATTCCCGGTGTACGAGATTAAAAAAAAAACCTGTCCAATATAAAGAAAACACTCAACTTTTTTATACCACTTTTATTTAACTTTCGTGACTAGTTTCAATTACACGGTAATCATTCTCAAACTAAGTACTTAAAATACGAATTGCAAAGGCATATTACTAAATGTAAAACGCTAAAAGTGTTTTTTATTTATATCGAAATTGAAAAAGAAAAGTTTTTCAGTTTTGACAAATTTTTTTTAAGAATGTAGGCTGGGAAATTTCATTGTTTTTCCGGAAAATTTAAGCAGAATCGATTTAGAGTAAATTTCTAAAATTTTCTGTTTGTAGCAATTGTTTTTAGTATTTTTTTGAAGCAGCTTCGAGAACGTGCAACTTCCAAATTGAGACGAGGCGAATTGATTTTTTGGAAATCTGGATTGGAAATGTTACTAGTTTTTCTAAAAAATTGAAGCAAAATTTATTTAGAGTAAATTTGGAAAATTTGCAGTTTGTGGCAATTGTTATTATATTTTTTTAAGGCAAATTTGAGAATCTGAAATTTCCAAATTAAGTCGCAGCGAATTGGAGTGTGATTTTTTTGAAAATCTAGGGTAGAAATGTTTCTAGTTTTTCTGGAATATTGCAGCAGAATCGATTTACAGTAAATTTGCAAATTTTGCAGATTGTAGCAATTGTTTTTATATTTTTTTAAAGCAACTTTAAGGACCCCCAATTTTTAAATTAAATCGCAGCGAATTCGAGTGTGATATTTTGGATATGTAGGGTGGGAATGTTTCTAATTTTTCTAGAATATTGCAGCATAATCGATTGACAGTATATTTGAAAATTTTGCAGAGTGTAGCAATTGTTTTGGTAATTTTTTAAAGCAATTTTGAAGCCATCTAATTTTTAAATAAAAACAAATAGAATTGAAGTATGATTTTTTGGAAATCTGGACTGGAGATATTTCTAGTGTTTGTATAGAATTGAAACTGAATCGATTTAGATTAGACTTGCAATTTCTAAATTGTAACGCGGCTTGTGATTTTTTTGAAATCTAGTGTGCGCTTCAATATAATATAGCAGTAGGAACTTTTAATCTGAAGTGATTCTCTGGCTGTATTCGATTCATTTGGACATTGATTCGCAAATGATTCATAAATTTAATCAATTAGCAAATGGCGCACCAATAAAAAAAAAATGCGCCACCCGCTTCGGGCTTGTTTGCTTGCCGTCCGTCTCCTGTATGTTTGGTGTTGTCAATTGATAGCCAAGTGTATGACTAGTCAAACAATTAATTATTAGGGCTAATTTGAAGGGTCAACCGAATACCGGTTAGGAAATGACGTAATGAGCCTCTACATGTGGGGTCTCTATAAAATTACACGTGCCGCCACTTTACGATCGGAAACGATTATCAACGTTCCCCGTTCGGCGCAGAAATTGATGGATACACGTTACGTATTTACTTCTGATTTTCTGCTATTTGAAAAAGTAATGTTAAATAAAGAAGAATGTCAGTATCCACTCGGAGATAAACGACATGCACAAATCGATTGATATTTGTACCGGGGAACGTTGTTTAAAAATTCTGAAATAATTCCAAACAACTCTCAAATTACTATATTTTGAGAATATAATCAACTTCCTAAATTCCAATATTTTTTTAATGGGTTATAACTGTTCGTTGTTAAACATGTATTTTTTAATTGCGTTTGAAATTGAGCATTTTATAAAATAAATAAAAAATAGTAGAAATTGTTTAAAAATTCTGAAATAACTCCAAAGTGTCAGCAGCCGCTACTGCTTGAAATAACATTTTATTAAAACGTCATAATTTTTCGCGATCAGTTGTTGCCGTGCAGTATTACGTTTGCTAGTTAAAGACTAAAATGAATGTGAAAACGATGACGTTTGTACTCCGCCAGAAAATTCGCGCGCAAGTGGCATGCGTGCCAAAGTTTGCCGCTCGTTGGTACAAAATATTGGTAATACGGTAGGTATACATTGGTTATACTTTGGTATATAAGTAATTGAGATTGCGCGGAAGTTCCTCGATTAAAATAACAGAAATCTAACTAAACGTACTTGCGAGGGATGCAGTACGTTGCTTCCGTAATACACCGTTCGTTGATTTCTCGTGTTATTTTAGTTGGCGATTTTTTGTGTTAAATTCGATATATATTTAAACTCGAGCAAAATCAACCGTTCTTGTATTTATTCAATTTATATCGCGCTAAATTCGTTTTATTTGCCACTAAATCGGACACATCCGGATCCGGAGAACTTTTTCACGGCATTTTAACTATAATAATAATAATAATAATAAAGAATTTATTTACAATGACAATTATACAAGCAAAAACGTCAGAAACATGTTAACAAGTTATAACATGTTGCGATCTATAGATAATGTTAGTTAATTACAAAAAATGTTGCATTACCAAGTGTAAAACACACATCACCTCGAAATTACAATAACCATAAAAAAGCAATAAAGTTGATTTAATGAAATTAGCCGAAAATCTTCACACAGTCACGAGCAATCAATATCAAAAAGTTGATAAACGTAATTTATGGTCGCGTAATAATTGCTCGCGTATATTTGAGCAATAAAATGGCACATATAAAAAATAATCAAAAGGAAAAGCAAACAAGTATATCCCTAAATTATCGATTTACTGCGCGGCCTAGGTTTTTTCAAAAAATAAAAAAATAACAAGTAATCTCTGCAATAAACATTATCGGGATTAAATAATAAGATCCTCCACTTTTTTTTGGAATGTCGGCGAATTCGAACGCTCATTGATGTTATCTAAAGCCCACTTGGATTCGCTTAACCTCATTAAATTACAGATTTTATTGCGAGTTTTATTGATTTGAGCATTATAGATTAGGAGTTGCTATCTGTATGGGATTTAATTTATTTTGATTGCACGCTTTTGTTGCACGTTGATAATAATTTCGGTGCGTTATTAACGGAATATATGTAATACATTCGAGGGAGGGTTATTCATCTATGAAGGTGATAAAGTATCAGCTGCAAACACAAAATAAAAGCTGGAAGATGGTTTGGTTGTATGTACGCAGGGATTACGTATCCAGACGTTGGCGGTGATAGCGGTTCGGATAAAAGGCAGGGATTTCTGATATCGATGTCAACATGATGAATTACTTCACGGATTGTAAATCACATTTAATCTAACAGCGATGATTGTTTATTATGTTGATTTTTTTTCCCCGGAAATTGAATAAACATTTTCCGTCGACAATGCTGTTTGATCGGCGATCTGTTTGATTTCAAGCAAAGACATATGTTAACTGTAATATATGATATGATAACAATCTTCAATAAGAGCATTGTAGTTTATTTATTAAAATTTATTTTACGGCCGAAATTGTTTTATAATTAGAGTCCGGATTTATATTTTTTTACATGTTTTATTTGCTCTTTCGTATTGAATTGGTGAATTGTATCTATACGTTTCTCTCTGATATAAATCAAAGTACCAAGTTTTATTTCGCATATAACTTAATATTTCGAGGTTTTGTCACATTAAACTTATTTGAGCATATATCCGCATATAACCACATATAAAGTCAATATTTCCATTAATTGTAATTGATTTTGTTGAAATTTATTTTATTAAATTTGCCAGCGTGGAAATCTTTTTTATAAAATCGTATAAGATAAATTTAAGGAATTCCCCTAACTAGCGAACGTAACCTTGTGTTATGTAGATATGTATATATTATATTATTTATTTAGAATAAGGGGATTACCGTATCCGGTAATTGTGCTTGGGTGGAAGCTGCTTTATTCTACGCCAATAATTTTGAAAAATTAGAAAATATTCTTCTTAATTTAAAAAAACTTAAAAAATGTAAAGATTGAGACTGAGGAGGACATAATAAATTTTAACATGAACTCTATGTCATTTAACTTTACCTAAATTGAAAATCAAAATCAAATGTTGGTTCTACATTGCAATTCCAATAAATAAATTATCAATAGTTGCTATTTGTATTTTTTTTTATTTTGCAACATTATTTCTAATTAAACCGCATATAAAATCCATATTTGAATCATTTTGTCGCATATATTGGCTAATTTTAAGCGCATATAAAAAAATTATAATGCCTTTTTTAGCGCATATAAATCCGGACTCTATTTATAATGCACATA
The DNA here is from genome assembly GCA_910593695.2 of Ocypus olens. Lineage (NCBI taxonomy): Eukaryota > Metazoa > Arthropoda > Insecta > Coleoptera > Staphylinidae > Ocypus > Ocypus olens. The sequence goes on from OU343056.1 coordinate 56,283,929, forward strand.
AAAACTTCCGTAACCTAAATTTTCTGTATCGCTTGTTAATATACATACTAAATGATTCTTTCATATAAAACTCAACAAAAAAAAGAATTTGATAAATCTACAAGTTAGATTTTCTAATTAATACTATACATTTGAACTAATTTTTTGATTATCTTTAATCGTTCACGAGATATTCACCTATATGTAAAAAAACAAGTGAAACCAAATACTGTTTTTTTGTTGAATTTGCATCTTTAAAAGTCGGAGAATATGAATTTGCGCTAATTTTTTGATTATCTTTAACCGTTCACGAGATATTCACCTATATGTGAAAAAACAAATGAAGCCAAATACTGTATTTTTGTTGGATTGGCATCTTTACAAGTCGGAGAGTATTAATTTGCGCTAATTTTTTGATTATCTCCAACCGTTCTCGAGATATTCACCTATATGTCAAAAAAACAAGTGAAACCAAATACTGTTTTTTGTTGGATTGGCATCTTTACAAGTCGGAGAGTATTAATTTGCGCTAATTTTTTGATTATCTCCAACCGTTCTCGAGATATTCACCTATATGTCAAAAAAACAAGTGAAACCAAATACTGTTTTTTGTTGGATTGGCATCTTTACAAGTCGGAGAGTATTAATTTGAACTAATTTTTGTATTATCTCCAACCGTTCATGAGATATTCACCTATATGTCAAAAAAACAAATGAAGCCAAATACTGTTTTTTGTTGGATTGGTATCTTTACAACTCGGAGAGTATCAATTTGCACTAATTTTTTGATTATCTCCAACCGTTCTCGAGATATTCACCTATATGTCAAAAAACAAATGAAGCCAAATACTGTTTTTTTTATTGAATTTGTATCTTTACAAGTCGGAGAGTATCAATTTGCACTAATTTTTTGATTATCTTCAATCGTTCACAAGATATTCACCTATATGTCAAAAAAAACAAATAAAACCAAATACTGTTTTTTGTTGAATTGGCATCTTTACAAGTCGGAAAATATGAATTTGAACGAATTTTTTGATTATCTCTAACCGTTCATGAGATATTCACCTATATGTCAAAAAACAAATGAAACCAAATATTGTTTTTTTGTTGGATTGGCATCTTTACAAGTCGGAGAGTATTAATTTGAACAATTTTTTTTTATTATCTCCAACCGTTCATGAGATATTCATCTATATGTCAAAAAAACAAGTGAAACGAAATACTGTTTTTTGTTGGATTGGCATCTTTACAAGTCGGAGAGTATTAATTTGAACTAATTTTTGTATTATCTCCAACCGTTCATGAGATATTCACCTATATGTCAAAAAAACAAACGAAGCCAAATACTGTTTTTTGTTGGATTGGCATCTTTACAAGTCGGAGAGTATTAATTTGAACTAATTTTTGTATTATCTCCAACCGTTCACGAGATATTCACCTATATGTTAAAAACAAATGAAACCAAATACTGCTTTTTTTGTTGAATTTGCATCTTTACAAGTCAGAAAATGTGAATTTGCACTAGTTTTTTGATTATCTTCAACCGTTCACGAGTAATTCACCAATAGTAAAAAAAAACAAATGACAATTATATAAATGACACTTTTACTAGAATTGGAATAAAAATAATTGCAGTAGGGCGCCGACTACCCTAGAGCCTGCCCTAGAAAGTAACCTGGTTAATAAGCAGTGTAAAAAAGTAGCTGATGATACCTATGTTCGAAATGACAGCGAAATCTCAAAACATGCGCCTACTTGTAAAAAAAATAATTAAATGGAATACTGTTTAGATTGGAAGGATAGTGCCCACCCACCACCTTCCGTATCCACTTTAACCTAACCAACAAAACGCTATTTTGTTGAATAATTTTTTTGTAAATCCATTAGTGGTGTTGGAGTTTTAAAACAATCATTAGAAATCAGGGTTTGTAGTAGTAAGCTTAGATTAATATGGAGGGTGGTGGGTGGGCCCTATCCTATCCTCCAATTAGTTATAGACGAGGGTTACGCAGATAAAGAGTAAAGAATCAAAAATATCGAAAAATTAATTTGTGTTTTTATATTTTGTAAGTTAGTCAACTTGTACAAACGCTGGGCTGTGTTCAACTGGTTGGATTATAGGATAGGACCCACCCACCACCCTCTATATCCACTTAAACTAAACCTGCAAAACGTTGATGACAATGAAATTTCTTTCTGAATCCATTAGTGTTATTGGAAATTTAACAATCAGTAAAAAACGGGGTTTGTGGTTTGAGTTAAGATTAATACGAAGAGTGGTGGGTGGGCCCTATGCTACCCTTCAATTAGTTGAACATAGGCGAGGATTGTGCAGATGGAGAGTAATGAATCAAACATCAAAAAAATGCATTTGTGTTTTTATATTTTGTAAATTAACTTGTAAGAACCCTGGGCAGTGTTCAACTGGTTGGATTGTAGGATAAGGCCCACCCATCACCCTCCGTATATACTTTAACCCAACCAATAACACGCTGTTTGGTTGAATGAAATTTCTTTCTGAATCCATTAGTGTTATTGGAAATTTAACAATCAGTAAAGAACGGGGTTTGTGGTTTGAGTTAAAATTAATACGAAGAGTGGTGGGTGGGCCCTATCCCATCCTTTAATTAGTGGAACATAGACGAGGTTTGTGCAGATAAAGAGTAAAGAATCAAACATCGAAAAAATGCATTTGTGTTTTTATTTTTTGTAAATTAGTTAACTTGCAAAAACCCTGGGCTGTGTTCAACTGATTGAATTGTAGGATAAGGCCCACCCATCACCCTCTGTATCCACTTTAACCTAACCTAATTTTTTTTCAAAATCCATTAGTGGCATTGGAAGTTTAACAATACTTAGGGAACAGGGTTTGTAGTTTGAGTTAAAATTAATACGGAGGGTGGTGGGTGGGCCCTGTCATACCCTCCAGTATAGGGTGATGGGTGGGCCCTGTCATACCCTTCAGTTTGTTGAATATAGGTAGATAAGGATTGCACAGATGGAGAGTAATGAATCAAACATCGAAAAAATTAATTTGCGTTTTTATATTTTGTAAATTAGTTAACTTGTAAGAACCCTGGGCTATGTTCAAGTGATTGGATCTTAATTAGAGAAAATAGTGCAACGTTTAAGCCAATAGATGTCGCTGTAATTATATATCTATCATTATCACGATGTACCATCTACATTAATTGCAATTAAATTAACGAAATTGCTTAATAAACTTTATTGATGTATTTTTTTAATTTTTAAGACAACAATGCTCTACAATAAAACAATTTAGGTTAAGTTAGAGTATAGTTTGCAGCATCGAATATCAACATTTTACAGTTATAGGTTCTGGTACCAGCCACGGTAATCTGAAATTAAAATGTTTCGTTAATACCAGAATTAAACGCGTCATTCCTTACAGAGTGTAGACTGAACATGTTTTACTATCAAGAGTGCCACGCTTCGAAATATTCCAGATCATTTATTTGCAGTCCAAAACTGTTAGATTCTTGTTGGTAACAAAATAATAACGCCTAATAATGGCCGGCACAGGAAACTGAAACTTTTGAAATGCGCAGTGATGGCTGCGTACAGTTGGCTACACTGCCGGACAGTGGGCATGGTGCAGAGATAAGCTTGCCATTTAATAATCATGGATCAGTATACCGATCATTACAGTGATTTCGCGTTTACAAAACATGAAGAAATGCTTTCTTTACTTGGTTGATAATTGAGGCGTTAACTTCGTGATACAATTTGGATTTTTTTCTACTTCCACCTCTAAAATGTCATTTATCGCATATGTTTCCATGGCCCTAAGTGATTCTTTAAACACACCTTGACAAACTGTGACTTTGTGCATTTTAGTCATGGGCTGAAGTTAGCTCCAGATTTTTAAATCGCTAAAATCAATTGAAACTCAAAATCAAGTTAGTTGTCACTTATCAACAATCTGTCAAAATAAAAAATAAATAAATGAAACAAGGAATACTTTCAACTTAAATCAAATAAATAAAACAGAACATCACAGAAATTTAGAGGAATCAATGATTTCCTTTAGCAATTGCTATAATGTCTCTAACGTGACTGTTAATGTATATTTGCCCAAGTAGACCAATTTAATAATAATGTACTATTACCGTGTTCATTTAAGATAATAAAATAATTTCAAAATTTTCCTAATTTAGTCATAGAAAAAGTATAGTATGCAATTCGTGTTATAAACTTCTTTAGACACTCGTTATTAAACACTCACTCCGCTCGTGCCTAATTAACTCGTGACTAAAGTGAAAGTGCCGTTTATAACACTTGTTGCATAATATACTATTAAATTAAACAGTTTCTTTGTTAAAATCCCACTTTATTTTTTAGTAACTCGAGTTTCGATCATAAGCTGATCATTTAAAAAATTTAATATTTAGTATATTTATATTTATGTATGACTTGTGTAAGACTTCGTGTCTATAGCATCAATAAATGATTTGATTTGATTTGATTTGAAGTTTGAAAATGATCGAAAAAATAAAGTATGATATTAACAAAAAAACTGTGTAATTTTAATTTATTTTTAATAAATTAGGGGAATACCTCACGCGCTGACTTACTTCAGCAGCATTTTAATTGGTTATGACTGATGTCTGTGTCCGTAAATCTATACCCATACTCGTATAAATATTATTGTACCAATACAATAATCAAAAATTAATGAATTACGTCCGTAAATTAACGAATTAATTTTAAACCGTGAATCGTGAAGAATTTACTCATTCTTTTGACGAATTCACGAATCATTAAGTTATGACCGAATAGTTTAGCGCTGGGGCGAACATTGGGGAGGGCACCCCAACTGTAAATACTATCCCGCTCATTTAGTCCAACACGTAACATATAAAGAATAGGGGTGTAATATATGTACAACTACAAGGGCGCAGTTGAATAATTCATGACTTGAGACGACATCTGTTCCATGAGCTCTCTATATTAGCACTTGTTAGGTTGCACTTTTTCAGCCCTATTGATATCATTATTGGCCCTACACACCGCCCCCGCCCTCCTCTGCGAAATATTCATTTCGGTCATTTAATTCGAATGAATAATTTGCCTCCATTACATAAAACAAATTGCGATTTCGCGATCGGGGAAATCCACAAATCCAGCGCGATTAAACGTAAACACGTCGTTGTTGTTTTTGCATTTGTTGTTGCGGCCGCGCACTTTTTTAATCAATGCTTTAATTGCCATCGGAGGGAATTCAGATTATTCTTTGATTTGGGTATTGCGCGTTTTGTGGGAAGGTCGACGCCTCCACCGACCGCTTCCGATTCAGCCATCAAGGATTCGAAGGCTTACGGGTTACGACGTTCGAACAGCCCTTGATTCCTGCGGAGGAGGAAAGTAACGCATCCCCTGTCACGGGGGAGTCGACTACACTGAAATATTGTGTAAACATGTGACGGGTTTCCGACAAATAGGAGCAAACTAGAGGTGACAGATGCGAATGTACGTGTATGCAAAATAACAAGTCTTGATGATCTACTGGCGACATTTTTTTTATTTTTGTAGGGTCGCACGGAAAAATTTATAAATCTTTAATTTCACACCCAATGATTAAAATAAAGTAAATATATGTACATTACTTTCGCGCACTATAATTCCATGTTACACATCTTATACAGAGTAGAGTAGGTTTATGCACCATAGGGATTTCCATGTTAAATCCTTAATGTTCAAATATTGTATCCCCAAATGATTTTAGAGAAAAAGTGCAAATATGTTTCTTGTAGAGAAAAAATACTCTACACAACCGCCTTCTTACTTATTTTTTTACTTTTCATAGAAAGGGAAAATCGAGGAAATTAAAACTACTATTTAATCAAAAAAATAGGTGGTGCCTTGGAATTGCTGTAACAATAAGCCGTTGAACGTTAGCTGTCATGTTAATGTCTTAATCACAAATTTATGCATATTTTAAGTTATTCTGAGTTAATATTATGGATTTGTTGAATGAAAAGATCCTAATGGTAAAATCGAACTATTCTGCTAATAGCGCACGTGCAGTAAACCACACTACTGTTAACAGAATGGTCCGCAAATTTCGGAACATTCAACGGATTTTTGTTCCAACAATTCCGAGGCACCAACCTTCTGAGGATGTAACGGAACCTCAACAAATATATGGGGGTTTTCTGCAGCCCACACTCTATGGTTTTGCGAGTTCACATAAGCTTCGTCACTGTAGAACGTTAAATCTAACAAATCGTCATCATTCAGGAACTCGTTAAACCAATTGCAATACTGCATTCGGCGAGGATAATGAGGCGGCAGCAACTATTGAGTTGCAGTTACATCGTACGGATGTAAATGTAACATTTTTTTGCAAGCCTTCTGACATGTACCGAGCGATACATTTGTCTGAGCAGACAAACATCGGAGCGATTTCTTCGGACTCACATCTAGTCTTTGTTGAATATCTGCAACGACTGCTTCCGTAAGGACAGTAGGTCGGCCTGTAGATTCCCTTTCCGGTTTCAAGGAATCTGGTAACAATACGGCGAACATGTTGCACAAAGTAATTGTAACCAAACTCAACATCAGGAAACTGCTCATGAAATTGTTCCTCGCAATTTTGATAGGAATAATTCCAACTCCCTTCTGCGTTGCGTGTCCCTGTTCGAAAATATGCTTCAAGGATAAACCTGTTGTGGTGATCTTCGAACGGCATTCTTAACCTAAAATCACATTTCATAATTAAGATTTGCATGTGTTAATGTGGTTATTTTTTAACTTACCAATAAAATATCTGCAGTAAGATGAGATGGTATAAAACGTAAATGTAAAACTAAATATCTATAAAGCACACGCACACACGATCGCACTGACAGTTAATTCTGCGGGCGCTAATGATCGATTTGACACTCTCGCACGCAAGGTACCAACATTGCAATATGAAAAACAACGCGCCAAATTCAAATGAACGCAGGGTACAAAACTTCATTTTTAATGTTCGTGTCCATTCCTTATGAGCTCCGTGGTCTATTGTGGCAATCTGCAATTTTCACGAAATCCTTTAATTTCCGACGGGCGCAATCCTTTCATCATACCTCATTCTTTGGCCATATGCGAAACGAACCCCTGCACTGCACAATTAGGACTCCTTTATGTCACAACAAAATCTTATAATAACAGTCTTTAATCTGATCTCTAAATGACTACCTTAAACGGTCCCCCCCCCGGTTCTTCTCTCCCCTCGCATGAATAATTCTGCGGGGGCTTATCAAAAGGGGTGTCTTGAAAGGTGACCGCCCATACGCACACCGAACTGATAATGAAACATGTAACAGCAGTTGCGCCACCGTTCGTTCGTTCGCCCCTCCCACCCGAAATCTATTGCAATCGCAAAACGCAAATATGTCATTTTTTTAAATAATTTTGTAAACTAATAAATCAATTTTAATATGCATATCTGCGCCCAGCGCGCGCGCGTGTTTTAGTGTGTGTGTTCCCTGGAAATTGTTTCCGCTGTTTACTCTCTGCCCGTTTGTATACAACAGTGGGAATTTTTGATTATTTGTTGCGACACGAACAGGAATAATAATATCACGAATTGTGACAACACAGACTTGCCGGTAAATATGGAATTGGTAATTTTGTTTGTACAGTTTTTATTTTTTATTAGGCCGACATGAAAATCGAATCAGATTTGAACGAAGTGGAATGGATGTGTGGGTATTGTGAATAAATCTTTACTCTAATTTGCTGTAGCAGTTTCAAAACTGTTAACAAAAAACATCAATTTAGTACGAAGAACGTAAAATCATTGATGTAGGCATCATGTAATTATCTCTATCTCTTTCTACATCCAGAAAAAATCATTTTCACCAATGCTGATGTAGAGTTGTACCAAGCACTCGAGACGTGTTACGCGGTGACCATCTTAAATTCAATTCTCTCGCGTTCTCTACTGCGCAAACTTCACGCCCATACGTCTTGAGTGCTCGGTAATACTGTATGTTATCTACATATTAAAAGAACCAGATACCAGTAAGGCAATATATAATTTAAGGAAATGAGCAGACCTGGATCACTATAACTTAATATAACGAGCGTACAACAAAAATCGACGACGAAGTTGGCGCTGGATTGGTTGTCATGTTGATATGTCAGATGGTAAATAATAACCTCTAATTATATCTGACATGTCACTATTTAACCGCAACCCGCATCTGATCTTTTTTTACGGAAATATCCGTTTTGGGGTCCCTAGATGCCATTTCAACAACATTTCTGTCTGTGTGCGCTGTATCTCAAAAACCAATAGAGCAATTGATATGAAACTTTGAACATCCGTCTTATTTGATAATCCGAAGAACTGAAAAGCTTTTGGTAAAATTTAGTACACCGGAAGTGGGCGTTTATCTTAACTGTTTTTTTTTTGGCAATATTTTCTTAAATATGAAAAATATCACAAAAACATTTAAACAAACTTTGAAGGCAACAAAGAAATTAACATCGTTTGCTTGAAAACATTTTTCATAAAATCATTTCTATTCGAGAAAAAAATGTATTATTTTTTTTTTTATTTTTGGTTTATAATTATGAAACGATAATAGCTACAGCAAATTTATGTTAATAATAATTGTAGAGAATGCTAAAATGAACAATTTATAAAGAATAAGTTTTTTTCGAAATCCCTTCAGTTTTTAAGTAAACTGAGTTTTTTAATTTGACGTATAATTTTTCCATCTTAAATAATTTTGACGTTTTAAACGTCTGTTTCATCCGAGTTTACACAACGCTCGATGTACATTTAAAATATGATTTAAATTGAAAATAAACCACGAAAGCGTAAATATAAATGATACCATCAAGTCGGAGAAAATAACATGTTGGCGACATAACCATTTTTTATTAATAAATTGCAAATTAATATTGAAATTATAGGAAAACTCACATGACCCATATCGATTAAAAATGTTCGGCTCTACAACTCTTAATAGCAGCAATTTTTACCCAAAATGCATATTTTTCGCTAAAAATACAACCCATTCAAAAGTGCGAAAACTGATAAATACATTTTCGATTGTGTTATAATCGTCAACTAATGATTTTTTTTTTAATTTTACATCCTCGATCCTGTTCTAGAATAGATATCTGTCTTCCTATAAACCCTATACATTTTTTATAAGTAACTACAATTGTTAGTAACACTTCTATACACACCCAACAAATAAAGGTATAATGCTACAATTATTTGCTGTAGATATAATCTTGGCCGCGCGGGGACACGGAAGTAAACACTACTTCCGGTTAGTTCCCGGTATTATGTAATAAATGCGTTATGAGAGGATATAATCCGGCATTCGTGCCGATGCCGTCCGTAGACAATATACCGTGTGTTTGCCTATATATTACTCACTTTATGTCTCGTGCATTTAATCAAAACTCAAAGTAAAATAAATTGTCCGAGCTTTCTGCAGTAACGGCCGCCACTTTATTCCTTCCTATTACTTTATTTCGGTTGAAAGAACCACAGAAATATATTGATGATATCATCGGTCATGCGCGGACTCTTGAGGAACACCATCGACAATTATACGTGGCTATTTATCCGTTAGAAGCAGATGGTGTAATACCGACAAATGCATTTTCTGCACTACCTCGGCGAAGTTTCTTGGACACATTATTAGTCATGACGGAAAAATTCCTTTAGTTTCAGATTCCACGATCTGTTAAGATGTCGATTTCACAATAAAAACAATATGTTGTTGGTCAATATTTCTTGAAGAGTCAGAGATGATTGAAAAAATCTTTTGGATTCAGATTCTCCATTCCGTCAAGTTGCTGATTTCACAATGAAACAGTACGTCGCTTCAATTGTTTTTTGCATAGAGGGCAATATCTCGTGAACGTTCAGAAATAATTTAAAAATTCTTTTGGATTCAAATTCTGCGACTTGATATATTCAATATGTTAGGTTACTTTCTCCATTCTTGCTGTTTCGTTTGGCCGGCTCTTGAGAAACAAAAGGCCAAATTCCGACGTTTGTGTCAAAGTAATGTTTTCTAGTAAAATGAAAACGCGGTCTGCCACTGTAGCCATCAACATAACTTTGGTAATAAAACGCTTACTTTTACAAGATCTCTGAGACTCTTGCTCATCAAGCAAAACATAATAAGACCGTTTACTTCGAGTCAGGTAAAACCATTTTGAATCAATATAGCTTTTTTCAGGAATGCTGGCGTTCACGTCATCAATTCCAAAGTCCCGAATCAATTCGTTCAAGGTCACAACAGTGCACATTGGCGTAACGTTAAATGGAATGTTTTTTTTTTACTGAATTCTACATTAAAACATCCCCAAGATGTTTTGTCTGACATTTCAACACTCTTGTAAACGAATCATGCCGATGAATACAATAATATGTACATCGAGCGTCTTGCAAAGTCGGATGATACTGACGTTTAAAACGTCAACATTGTGAAAGATGGAAATGACAAATTATGCTTCAAATTCTAATAATCTTTACAGTCAGTTTACTCAAAAACTAATGGGATTTCTAAAAAAACTTATTCTTTATAAGTTGTTCATTTTGGCATTCTCTACAATTATTATTAACATAAATTTGCTGTAACTATTATCGTTTCTCAATTATAAACTACAAATTGACAAAAAAATATACCTCATGAACTGCATCTAAAGGTAAAAGGGGATTTCCATTATGCTTTTCCTTAGTGAAGTACTCGTTTGCCTTCGCTACCCTGTTTTGAGCTTTTGTGGTTATTTTTATGAAACAACTATTTCTACCTTACATTAAACGAAACCAATACACAATACGAAAAATACTGCGAAAATATGAAAAACACCAAGAACGAATAAAAAACTAAAACAAACATAAATACTCTAACAACTTGCAAATTAAAGACGATTAGTGATCGCTACTGACGGTTAACTGACAGTTCTCGTGCGCGTTGCGTCAAGGTAGACATGTGCTATAACGGCGTCTCTGTTTAACCAATGCCACACGTTTTGAGCGGTAGGTACTGCTGTCGGTACTTGTATCAACGCTCAGAAGACGTTTCTACTATTGAGCACGATGGTGCTCATATAATAGTAGAAGATGATAGAAATCCGCTTGTCTTTGATATGTTCACAAACTGATGACGTGAAGTGGTTTCACTGTTGATGTTATTCGCTTCAGCTGTATGCCTTCTTATATGCAAAAAAGAACTGATCAATTAGCGTGTCCTGAGTTTAAAATAATCATTTTTCTGACTTTGAGCGGCTTTAGCGAATAAACGAAGACGTGGTTTGCAAATCTGTATTCGATTAAAATTGCCGATTTAAATTTTTGACGAAAACCTGATCAATTATCAACAGTAAGAGAATTTGAATTATTCTTCCATAATCTTCGATTGTGTTCAAATCCGAAGTATCGGCGAGAAATCCAATTTTCTACAATTTGCAATTCAAACTCTTGACTTTTGATCGTCACCATTTTATCTCCAGTGGAGGGATTTGAATGATTCTTCCAAAATCTTCAATTATGATCAATTCAAAAGTATTTTTAACAGTCGGGACTAGCTGTATTACAGCAGGATATTTTTAACAGCGGGAAATCCAATTTTCTACAATTCGAAATTGAAACTCTTGACTTTTGATCGTTACTATTTTATCTCCAGTGGAGGAATTTGAATGATTCTTGAAAAAGATTGTACTGCGACGATTGAATGGGATATCTCTAGACTTGTTCAAAATTTCCGAGTAATTTTTGCGTTGTCGACCACATTTTTCTTTTTTCTTAGACGAAACATCTGCATAAACAGATTCCTTATTATATTGGTCTTTACCCCTTTGCCAAATACGGGACACACTTAATGGAGTAACGTCGAATTTGGTTGCAGCTTCGTTAATAGGACGGGGCTCAGTTTGTTCTCTACTTTATGCTGCACTAAGAACTGTAAAATTCCATTGCGCTGGTCAGTTGCTTGGTTTTTCGGTCTCTTCTGACATATACACCACTATGTTGATTTATTGTACTTCTATCTTCCGTATTTTTTTTTCTTAACGGGTGTGATTTGGATTTTATGTATTTTGCTCTTTTTTTAAACTAATTATGATAAACTATTTAAATATTAGGTATAGCATTGATTTTCAAGATGGGATGATTAAAACCCGTTAAGTTTATTAAAATCAGTCATTTTGTATAAGTAGATATCAATATAGACATATGTATCCTAGTACACTTATGAAGCAAACATGTGCAACGTGCCGTTTTATATCCTCGTCGTTTTATTGTACATTAATTCCTAGCACGATATCTCACTCGCGATCGCGAAACGAGCGAGCAAGCCTACGACGTACGTTAGGCGGGAAGCCACACGTAACCTAACATAACCTGGACCAGCTGTCATTTATTTACAGTTTATTCCGTGAGTGCGTTTTTAATTGAATTATCTCTTTATATTAATAAAATGGGCCGGAAGTTTGTGGTGTTTCTCAAGAAATTTAATTGGCGATGTCATTACAGTACTTTCGTTTATTGGAACTTTCAAATTTAGCGCCTTATTTCGTTTGATTTGAGAAGGGGTATCCCGGTACTGCTATTGGTTCATGGAATTTGCGATCGCGAGAAAGGAAGATGTATGCTCTGAGTGAGATGGTCCATAAAAGTACCGTGCATTTAATATGTTGTGATGTTGACATCCCAACTCATTCAACACTTGGTATCTACTAGAAATAAAATCACTGATAACTTCAATAGTCAAAGAATTTTAAAGAAATGTATGCCATAATTTAGGGTGGAGAGTAATTGATTTTATCCGATATTAGTGTTCTATTCCATCCTAAAAAGATGCTCCTATAATTATAATAATTTATTTGATAAGAAATAAAATTTTATAATAGCGCAAAAATCGATTGACCGAAATTAATTAAATACAGTAAGAATAAATCAAATCATGCTCCGTTTTGTAACATACAAAAATGCGCCCGTGTTATAATATTACAGAGAGGGTGTTAATAATTGTCGCTAACGTCCGTGGTCGAGAGGGTGAAGGGGTACATTGTCGGGCTAATTGAGGGGGCCGGATTGCGTACCCTAGAGGTTTCAGTCAATTTACACTTTGCACGACACGATACGGCTCATTGCACATTCGGTTTCGCCTCTCACTATACACACCGCGCCGTCAATCTGACACTCCGGATTGTTCAAAATTTTGCCACCCCGAGAAGAAATAATGATGGCGAGAGCATGAAATATGCACTAAATCATACCTTTAAAATTCACCTTGCCTCCCGAAGGAGATATGGAGCAAAGCGAAGCAATGTATTCGCGACAAGTTCAGTAACGGTGAAATGTACAAATCGCGGGAACACGATGATGTATGACCTCTTCGCCCCCAGCTTTATATTCCATTCCGGTCCCGGAGAACATCCATCATCGGACTGTCTTTATAGTCTCTTCTAACCGTTTCCTTCTAAATACTTTAACAGCTACGCAGGAAAATACATTTTAGTTACTCATAGCCGATGCCACAGGAACACAATAATACAGTAAAAGAAGTGAAAAATAAAAAAATATTAAAATAGATTCAATAAAACGAAACGAAAAATAGCCTGAATATATGAATATTCAATCTGTTCGTTAATCTGCAAAGCAAAATTAAGTCTTACTAAGACTATAAACAAATAACTTATGTTATGGCTAGTGCCACTCGGCACGGATATTGAATGATACAAAAGAAATTTGCATCTGACAAAACTGTTTTGATATTTAATTTCTATATTCATCCTTCTTTTTCTTTGTTGCAGATGCCATCAAGTTCGGAATTAGTCGACTGGTGAAGTCCGATGACGAGGACGACCAACCGCTGAACAACAACACGAAAAACTTTACGCAAAGGGAAGACATGACGAATAGCTGTTACAGCGGCGATGAAATGCACTCTCCCAAACACGAGCATCACTGGGAAAATTCTCCACCGAGACCATCGCCAAGTACATCGCCCGAACTCGAAGTTGATTCCCCGCCGCAATCTCGCACGAATTCTCCATCGCCCAGGCCTCCTTCGATAACAGAAATACCGAAGAGCACGACGCCCTTGAAGAAATCGGAAATGTTCTCGGTTAGTGCATTGCTAAGGCCGGACAATCCCAAGAGCAAGATCGATCCTCTGTATCAGGAAACCATTTCCGTGACGAGATCGTACCTGTATCCTCCGTTCGCGGACTTAATTCGAGACGCTCAGATCAAGTCCGCCCAAGACTACAACAACTTCCTGCCTCGTAACTTTGTGCATCCGGGTTTTCTGCCGCCGAGCATCTATCCGCCGAAAGAAGGCGAGGAGCGGTTTCTGCCCACGCCTACGTCACTGTACTTCAGTGCCGTCGCGGCCGCTATGGCCAACGGACAATCGGGCACTCAAAACCATTACCCACCGCCTCCCTCGGAGGAGTTGTTTCGGCTGAGACATCACATAATGAATAACACGAGCGGCGTACATCCTCACCATCATCACCTGCTGATGAGGCCGGGCATGATGCCTTTAGGGGACGTTTATTCGTGCATCAAGTGCGAGAAAATGTTTTCGACCCCTCACGGTTTAGAGGTGCACGCCAGACGTTCGCACAACGGGAAACGGCCTTTTGCATGCGAATTGTGTAATAAAACCTTCGGCCACGAGATCAGCCTCAGTCAACATAGGTAAGCATTGTCAACTTTTAAATTATTATTGACAGAGGAAGATATTTAATTAACTGAAAGTTTATTATTATTATTTGACCATACCAGATTAGTTTTCATGTTACGTTTGTTTACGTCACCAACTATTCCTAAACAAATACTTTGTTAGATAGTACCTAAGCTAAGAAATGCCTAAACTAGTACTTTAGATCAATTCGGTTTCACCATTGCAATCGGTTCCTTGATAACCAATTCCTACTAAGGTACTGTTTTTTTAGGGAAATTTTAGTTGTCATATTGGTGAAACTGCAGGTGTGTGTTTCGCTAAATAGAGTGAAGTTCGCACAAGTGATTTTTTACCACTTCATTGAAGTAACATAACGTCACTTGTTTAATTACTCGTGTTAATACTTTCAATGATTGATTTATTTATGGAATTATTATTTTAAACTAGCGTCACCATCAATTGCGAAGAATAATTATAGCTACGACATAATCAAATTAAAGGTAGACATTGAAAAAAAAGAATTGAATTAATGGCGCGAGAAAGTGTGCACCCATGTATTAGACAAGGAGTTTTTCAGAAACATTGAGAAGTAAGACAACTTTATTTTGCACTTAAATATGAATTAATTATTCTGACCCCAAATTCGGGTACGTCGGTCATCTTCTTCATCTGAATCTGAATCAAATAGATTCAAATGTAAAATAATACGAAAAAAAATCCATTAGAATTGGTGTGGCCCCGCGTAACAGACCAACGTAATCTGATTTGGATTATTTAGTTGAAATCCGTTGATTATTAAAAAAGTTATGAATTTTTGAAGCGATCATGAATTTCGAAAATTAAAAAAAAATATTTCAACTGGCGATACATGTTTTTATTAATAACAATACACTTTTTCCTTCTTTAGCTTTCATAATTTTGTTATGTAGTTCAAATCCGTTGATTATTAAAAAAGTTATGAATTCTTGAAGCAATAATTGCACGTTAAAGCGATCGTGAATTTCAAAAATTAAAAAAAAAATATTTCAACTGGCGATACATGTTTTTATTAGTAACAATACACTTCTTACATTTTTTAGATGTAATAAATTTGTTACTTAGATCAAATCCGTTAATTAATAAAAAGTTATGAATTTTTGAAGCAATCATTGCACGTTAAAGCGATCATGAATTTGAAAAATTCGAAAAAAAATTTTTAACTGGTGATATATGTTTTTATAAATAACAGTACACTTCTTACATTGTTTGGCTTTAATAATTTTGTTATTTACTTCAAATGCATTAATTATTGAAGAAGTTATGAATTTTTAAATTATTAATTGTCCGTTAAAGAGAGCTTGAAGTTCAAAAATAAAACAAAAATATGTAGACTGGTAATATATTTTATTAATAATACCAGTTAAATTCTTACATTCAATTCAAATACACTAATTAACAAAAAAAAATGAATTTTTGAAGTTAATGCGGACGCAACCCGACCAGGATTTTCAAAAATTGCAAAAAAATATTTAGACAAGTGATACATTTTTTTATTAACAACAGCCAACTTCTCGCACACTTTCGCTTTAAAAATATTCTAATTTCGTTAAAATTCGTTAATTAATAAAAAAGATATTAATTTTTGAAGTTGATGCGAACGCAACCCGACCAGGATTTTCAAAAATTGCAAAAAAATATTTAGACAAGTGATACATTTTTTTATTAACAACAGCCAACTTCTCGCAATCTTTCGCTTTAAAAATATTCTCATTTCGTTAATATTCGTTAATTAATAAAAAAGATATGAATTTTTGAAGTTGATGCGGACGCAACCCGACCAGGATTTTCAAAAATTGCAAAAAAATGTTTAGACAAGTGATACATTTTTTTATTAATAGCAGCCAACTTCTCGGACTATTTCGCTTTAAAAATATTCTAATTTCGTTAAAATTCGTTAATTAATAAAAAAGATATAAATTTTTGAAGTTGATGCGGACGCAACCCGACCAGGATTTTCAAAAATTGCAAAAAAATATTTCGACAGGTGTTGCATTTTTTTATTAACAACAGCCAACTTCTCGCACTCTTTCGCTTTAAAAATATTCTAATTTCGTTAAAATTCGTTAATTAATAAAAAAGATATGAATTTTTGAAGTTGATGCGGACGCAACCCGACCAGGATTTTCAAAAATTGCAAAAAAATATTTAGACAAGTGATACATTTTTTTATTAACAACAGTCAACTTCTCGCAATCTTTCGCTTTAAAAATATTCTTATTTCGTTAAAATTCGTTAATTAATAAAAAAAGATATGAATTTTTGAAGTTGATGCGGACGCAACCCGACCAGGATTTTCAAAAATTGCAAAAAAATATTTAGACAAGTGATACATTTTTTTATTAACAACAGTCAACTTCTCGCAATCTTTCGCTTTAAAAATATTCTTATTTCGTTAAAATTCGTTAATTAATAAAAAAAGATATGAATTTTTGAAGTTGATGCGGACGCAACCCGATCAGGATTTTCAAAAATTGCAAAAAAATATTTCGACAGGTGTTGCATTTTTTTATTAACAACAGCCAACTTCTCGCACTCTTTCGCTTTAAAAATATTCTAATTTCGTTAAAATTCGTTAATTAATAAAAAAGATATGAATTTTTGAAGTTGATGCGGACGCAACCCGACCAGGATTTTCAAAAATTGCAAAAAAATATTTAGACAAGTGATACATTTTTTTTATTAACAACAGCCAATTTCTCGCACTCTTTCGCTTTAAAAATATTCTTATTTCGTTAAAATTCGTAAATTAATAAAAAAGATATGAATTTTTGAAGTTGATGCGGACGCAACCCGATCAGGATTTTCAAAAATTGCAAAAAAATATTTAGACAAGTGATACATTTTTTTTATTAACAACAGCCAATTTCTCGCACTCTTTCGCTTTAAAAATATTCTAATTTCGTTAAAATTCGTTGATTAATAAAAAAGATATGAATTTTTGAAGTTGATGCGGACGCAACCCGACCAGGATTTTCGAAAATTGCAAAAAAATATTTAGACAGGTGATACATTTTTTTATTAACAACAGCCAACTTCTCGCAATCTTTCGCTTTAAAAATATTCTCATTTCGTTAAAATTCGTTAATTAATAAAAAAGATATGCATTTTTGAAGTTGAAAACCAAATTGACGGTAAGAAGTTCCTATCTTTATTTAGGAAATGCTTATATTTTAGGAATGGTTGGTGAAAACGGCCATTAGTATAGTAGATTTATATGTTTCGTTGTATAGTTTGATCAATGGATCTCTGCGGGTGCGTCATTCCCGAAAATGGTGTGTTTATGATTTGGACGACTTGCGTACACACATTATTGCATCGCTCATTTAACTTAACATAGAGAGAGTAATCGCATGAAAATATTGTCGAAACTAGGCAGGGCTATCTATGACGTGCACGCAAAGATTCATTGATCAAAGTATACCTGTATAAACACATGTCATTTTATATGATTTGGGTTATAATATCCACCGGTACAAATTATCTCCCGTCTCGTCTTATCAGTATTTAGTATCTGTGCAGTAAAAGGCACTAAATAAAAAAAATAATTTCATATCTGTTTTGGGCGGCTTGGTAGTGTGGTGGGTAAGAGCGTGAGCGTCTGCCTGCCTAGATCCCAAGTCGAGTGGGTTCGATTCCCCGCCCGGGCGGAAATTTGAAATATTCGCTCATAAAAAAATCTTAATTGGTAAAAAGATACTTTTCCGCATTTCATTCTAAGAAAGAATACGCGTACTAATAAATGATTTCAAAAATTGATGACTAAAAAGTGCAGTATTAATAAATAGGTTATCATACGCAAAATGTTTAATTTACACAATACATAAACGTTGAATAAGAATCAAATTTTAATTTTTTTTATTAAGAAAATATATATTCGCAATATTTAACAAATAACCCATCGAAGTTTTACTTTGCCAGCGTCGTCACAAACTAGTTTTAATTAATTCATAACTGTGTAAGTTCTATCTATCGATATTTCCTTAGGTTTACTTTTATTTTCAGGGCTGTGCATAACGTGGAGAAGGTTTTCGAGTGTAAGCAGTGCGGAAAATCGTTCAAGAGATCGTCGACTCTATCGACCCACCTGCTGATTCATTCGGATACGCGGCCGTACCCTTGTCAGTTCTGCGGGAAACGATTCCACCAGAAATCCGACATGAAGAAGCATACCTACATCCACACAGGTATGTAATGATTATACAAATTAATAAAAAAAATGGTGATGTGGCCATCATGTTACTTTCTCCGACTAGATTGTATCATAGCCATTTATATTTACGTTTCCATGGGTTTATTTTGAATTGAAATCATATTTTAAATGTACATCGAGAGGATGACACTGACGTTTAAAACGTCAAAATTATGAAAGATGGAAAAATTATACTTCAAATTCAAAAACTCAGTTTACTCAAAAACTAAAGGGATTTCGAAAAAAACTTATTCTTCATAAACTGTTCATTTTGGCATTCTCTGCAATTATTATTAAAATAAATTTGCTGTAACTATTAGCGTTTCATAATTGTATACCAAAAATTAGAAAAATAATAATACATTTTTTTCTCGAATAAAAATGATTTTATGAAAAATGTTTTCAAGCAAAAGATGTTCATTTCTTTGTTGTTTTCAATGTTTGTTTAAATATTTTTGTGATATTTTTCACATTTAAGAAAATATTGACAAAAAACAAAAAACAGTTCAGGTAAACGCCCTCTTCCGGTGTACGATATTTTACCAAAAGCTTTCAGTTCTTTATATTATCAAATGAGACGGATGTTCAAAGTTTCATATCAATTGCTTTATTAGTTTTTGAGATTCAGCGCGCACAGACAGACACACAATACTTTCTCGTACTTCGTAACGGAGAAAGTAAAAAAACTATACACAGGGTTTTAATTGTCAAACGGGCCATAGGGATTTACATGTAAAATTTGAAAAGTGTTAATATTGGCTCCCCTTAAATTAATCAAACAAGGAATTGACTTCAAACGCTCAAGAATCCTAGAAAAATAATGCATTTACAATTTTCCATTAAAACAATTGCCAAATCCTAGGTGGAAACAAAACGGCAACACTGTCTGTCTGTCTGTAGGTGTTTACCATTTTTAAGGGTATTTTTGTTTTTTCAAATAATTTTTTAAATATGAAAAAAAACATTTGAACAAATATTGAAGACAATAGATATTCGAGAAAAAAATTATTAATTTTGTACTAAACTCATTTTACTACATCATGCAAACAATAGATGTCGCCACTTGTTGTTGTTTGTACCTTTAACGGTGTTTCGAATATTTATATTCCAATACTGATTTCAGTTTTTAATGTTTGCATTATTATTACTATTATATTTGCCGCCGTTGGTATATTCTTATATCTGAATGCTGAACACGTTGAATATTCATATATTCAGGCTATATTTTGTTTTATTGAATTTATTTAATGCTTTCTGCAAGAAGTAAGGTTGTTTCTAATTTATTTAAATATAAATCGTGCGTGTAAAATTTTACAAAAATTTTATTTAATTGGGAAAACATCATTCTTTCAAAATAGTTTTGATTTTTTAAATCCAACAATTTTTCTGCGAGTTGCGAATTCTAAATTTTGAATTGTCGAATCTGCAACGAGAAAAATTGAGATAAATGTAAATCGTGAAAATTTTACATATTACTTTGTGGAAACTGAAAGTAATTTTATTAGGATAATTACGCAAAAAGAAGCAATTTAACTCGCGTTGCAGCCTTGCAGAGTAATATAAAAGTGAGCAATGTTTGTAAATTGTACCGCGGAGTGCGGCATCGTGGCATTATAAAAGTTAAAAGTTTTGGCCATAAGCGGGTGGAGAAGTTTGACATAATAAGGGTGGAATTGCTCCAAATGATATTCCAGCTGATGTGGAGTTGGATGTGGTGTGTGTGTGTGTGTATAAACGGAAACAATTTTCCAAGAGTTGGGGCCGTGAGCATTTCTTGTATAGGCGCGTATCGCAGCAACAAAGGGGTTGTATCTGAACCGCAAGGTTGCAAAATGGTTGGAAGTTATTACCCTGCGCCTTGTCTAATTAGTAAATAATTCACTGGTAAGCCACGTCGGCAATTAATAACGCGCTTAGCGTTAAGACGCTCCTGAAAGGGTTGCTGCCAGGGCCTGAACGCGATATTGCCCCACCTTTGATTTATTGCGTCCCTCTTAATATAAATGGCTCCTTATAAAATTTGCGTAATAATTAATTCTTCGGGCGCCGTGAGCGATTAAAAAAATGAATGGGATGGTTATCAATTGCTGGAAAAAAGGAGTTGCGCGGCGGCGGTGATTATTTTAAGCGGCGTAGATTTTTCAAAAGCGCGCAAAGCAAACTCACGTCCCTCTCATCAACATAATAAATAAGGGAGACTTTTTCGTGCCCCCGACGAAAAAAAATAAAGGGAATTCCTTCCGTGTTACCGAATCAATTAACGTCTCTCCAGTGTTCCTTATAATTAGACTTTTAGCAATTAAGAAAAAAACTCCATTTTTAAAATTAGCATGGAGCCGGCATTGCTCGAAGGGTAATTTTGATTGTGTCTCTCCGAGAACGGTGTTTTTCTTTGCGCCCGTCGTGCGAACGAGAGGGAGAAGATTCCCGCTTTTTTCTTCGTTAATTGCGAAAGCCCTGCATGCGAAGTGTCACTTTTTAGCGCGGAGCTCGATTCCCTCGGCCAATTACTGAGGGGCGGCGTGTCACACTTTCATTTGTTTCTGCGTCTCGACGGATTTTTATATCGCTAATTACTTTCCCGGCACGTACCGCCCACCTCCAGCTGGTCCTGTACTTTTTTTGAAGCAATTTCCCGATGCATTCGCTTCAAATATTCGAGTGGTAATGGCGTAATCAAAGAAACCACCAAAGTTAAAACTTGTTCGTATACCAAATTTGTAAGAATAAATAAGAGCAAAAGTTACTTATCACGTGTTCATCACTGCACACACAAACATTAATACCTAGTTATTTGCAAAGAAAATTCTCCCTGGGATTAACCCGCATGAATGAATGCATTTTGGGTTTAAGGCGCATCGACATCTAAAAATCCGTGTGACAGATGCGTAGACGAAAGTGAGGTTAGGTCTAAAACAATACCACGACATGACTAGAAATTTCCAACGCCAACTGCGAGTTTTTGTTGTACGCTCGATATTTCACAAGTTTGGGCATTGACGCCTTACAATACCATACCACGACTCGAGATGTCCAACGCCAACTTCGTCGTCAATTTTTGTTCTGCCCTCGATATTTCACATCTGAACGTAAAGTTCGGGCATCGGCGCCTTCCGATATAATTTTTCATTAATATTTCCAACATTAAAGCCCATATTAACGTTAGGCAATCCCATAAAGTGGATGCGAATGCAAACAGCGCGCACCATGAACATCTCCGTCCATTAAGGGTCACGTGTCCGCACAAAAGAACATCACCGGGGGTCCGCAGAGTATCAGGTTACAGATATAGGATCGACCCCACTCGCCGGAACCCGCCGCCGAAACGGGATTAGAAAAGCCAATAATGATAATTATATTAGTATTGAATTGTAATCTCCGTTCATTCTCACGCTCCTCGCTATTTAATATTGCCTTCTTCCATTACGACGGCTCACGCTCGCCATCTCTATTAACTACCATCAATTGGTGCTCCACTGATTTATGGGTCCGTATCTCGTATTCCGGGTAATTTACGTTGTGAAATTTTATTAACTATAATATTTCCCACTAAGCCAGACGTTAATTGCTTCCATTATACTGCCCTAACTCTAACTGTAATTAGAGTGAAGTGAGTAAGATGATACAAATTTGATGATAGATGATTCTGCCTGAATGTAAGAAGCGTTTGCTGTTTTTTTTACATGCGTGAAAAAAATTAAATCAAATATCTTCGATCGTTCATGAGATATTCACCTATATGTCAAAAAACAAATGAAAGCAAATTCTGTTTTTTTTTATTGATTTGGCATCTTTACAAGTCGCAGAATATGAATTTGAACTAATTTTTTCATTATCTTCAACCGTTCACGAGATATTCACCTATATGTCAAAAAACAAATGAAAGCAAATACTGTTTTTTGATTAAATTTGCATGTTTACAAGTCGCAGAATATGAATTTGAACTAATTTTTTGATTATCTTCAACCGTTCGCGATATATTTACCTATATGTCAAAAAACAAATGAAAGCAAACACTGTTTTTTTATTGAATTGGCATCTTTACAAGTGGCGGAATATAAATTTTAATTATTTTTTTGATTATCTTCAACCGTTCACGAGATATTCACCTATATGTCAAAAAACAAACGAAAGCAAATACTGTTTTTTTATTGAATTGGCATCTTTGCAAGTCGCAGAATATGAATTTGAATTATTTTTTTGATTATCTTCAACCGGTCACAAGATATTCACCTATATGTCAAAAAACAAATTCAAGCAAATACTGTTTTTTCATTGAATTTGCATGTTTACAAGTCGCAGAATATGAATTTTTACTAATTTTTTTATTATCTTCAACCGGTCACAAGATATTCACCTATATGTCAAAAAAACAAATGAAAGCAAATACTGTTTTTTCATTGAATTTGCATCTTTACAAGTCGCAGAATATGAATTTGAATTAATTTTTTGATTTTCTTCAACCGTTCACGAGATATTCACCTATATGTCAAAAAACAAATGAAAGCAAATACTGTTTTTTCATTGAATTTGCATCTTTACAAGTCGCACAATATGAATTTTAATTAATTTTTTGATTTTCTTCAACCGTTCACTAGATATTCACCTATATGTCAAAAAACAAATGAAAGCAAATACTGTTTTTTCATTGAATTTGCATCTTTACAAGTCGCAGAATATGAATTTGAATTAATTTTTTGATTATCTTCAACCGGTCACAAGATATTCACCTATATGTCAAAAAACAAATGAAAGCAAATACTGTTTTTTCATTGAATTTGCATCTTTACAAGTCGCAGAATATGAATTTGAATTAATTTTTTGATTTTCTTCAACCGTTCACGAGATATTCACCTATATGTCAAAAAACAAATGAAAGCAAATACTGTTTTTTCATTGAATTTGCATCTTTACAAGTCGCGCAATATGAATTTTTACTAATTTTTTGATTATCTTCAACCGGTCACAAGATATTCACCTATATGTCAAAAAACAAATGAAAGCAAATACTGTTTTTTCATTGAATTTGCATCTTTACAAGTCGCGCAATATGAATTTTTACTAATTTTTTGATTATCTTCAACCGGTCACAAGATATTCACCTATATGTCAAAAAACAAATTAAAGCAAATACTGTTTTTTCATTGAATTTGCATCTTTACAAGTCGCGCAATATGAATTTTTACTAATTTTTTGATTATCTTCAACCGGTCACAAGATATTCACCTTTATGCCAAAAAACAAATGAAAGCAAATACCGTTTTTTCATTGAATTTGCATCTTTAAAAATCGCAGAATATGAATTTAAACTATTTTTTTCATTATCTTCAACCGTTCACGAGATATTCACCTATATGTCAAAAAACAAATGAAACCAAATTTGTTTTCTTATTGATTTGGCATCTTTGCAAGTCGCAGAATAGGAATTTGAACTAATTTTTTCATTATCTTCAACCGTTCACGAGATCTTCACCCATATGTCGAAAAACAAATGAAAACAAATACTGTTTTTTTTATTGATTTGGCATCTTCACAAGTCGCAGAATAGGAATTTGAACTAATTTTTTTATTATCTTTAACCGTTCACGAGATATTCACCTATATGTCAAAAAACAAATTAAAGCAAATACTGTTTTTTCATTGAATTTGCATCTTTACAAGTCGCGCAATATGAATTTTTACTAATTTTTTGATTATCTTCAACCGGTCACAAGATATTCACCTATATGTCAAAAAACAAATGAAAGCAAATACTGTTTTTTCATTGAATTTGCATCTTTACAAGTTGCAGAATATGAATTTGAATTAATTTTTTGATTTTCTTCAACCGTTCACGAGATATTCACCTATATGTCAAAAAAACAAATGAAAGCAAATACTGTTTTTTTATTGAATTGGCATCTTTAGAAGTCGGAGAATATGAATTTGAACTATTTTTTTCATTATCTTGAACCGTTCGCGAGACATTCACCTATATGTCCAATAAGAAATTTAAGAAAAAAACTGTTTGGTGAACAAAACTTAATAATTCTTATCAGTAAGTTTAAATTTTCATAATTACTATATTTGGGATTCGTCCTGTCTGTATCTCTTTTTGTTGAATAAATAAATAAATAATACAATCTGTTGTTAATGTTCTCACTTTTTTATGACCACCGGTACAGTGTTTATCAGAGTAAAGTTTATGCGCTTAGAATGGACACTGTAGGGGTAGTAAATATTTAGAGGAGGGCCTTAAAATTTAATTGTGTCTGGGGCCTTTCAGGTGCTAAATCCGCCACTGTGTGGGCCTTGATTGTTAACACTAAGCGACAATTAGAAAAATGATTTATATAATATTTAAATATCATATACCATCAACTTTAATTATTGGTAATATTGAGTGGAGGAGTAGACATATTTGGTCGAGGGAATATAGGAACGTGCAGGCGCATTACGAACAGCATATTGAAGCGCGAGAGGAATTTCAATTTGACTCTGAAATCCGGGAGCGTGGACTCTTAATGATCACTTTTGATTTATAGTCCTCATCCGAATTCTTTATTATACTTTATATTTATCGGTTGCATTTCATTTAACACTTTGCGGGGGCCTTAATTAAAAAAAAAGGGATGAACTGAATCACCAATTGATGACAATTATAGCGCAAGGAGTAGTCGGAGGGTGTGTGCGGCCCACTTATCTCCGAATAATATTCAGCTGCCTCGGTGTTTATTCAGAACAGGTTGGCAATTCCTACCAAATGGCACGGTGCCAATAATAATAATAATAATATCATACCCCGTTATTGAATTATTATCATTACGGCACTGACTCACTTTTTTCATCCCTAAATATTTGCGACGCGGTGCGTCCGCTGGGAGTTATGAACCCTTATTATGGCCCATGCTATAATAAGTGGGCTGCTTCTGGTGTCAGATTTTACCTAATAGAAATATTCTCTTGTGGCTCTGGCCGTGACTTTTTCTCACACTTTTATTGGAGGGAACCACCCCCTTTATCACTTAAGAGAATACATTTCTCTCTCTCTCTCTCTCTCTCTCTCTCATTTTGGTATCATGTGTCCCGAACAGATATTATCGTAAATAATTAAAAATTATGCGTCTCAGCAACATATATTATAATTTCAGATAGTAATTCATTAGTACATAATATGACCGAAATTATTGGGATATTTAATTTTGCTAAGAATGAAGATAATAATAAACACCATCGAACGTAACAAATTTGTGCTTAAAAATTTGTTATCTGAATATCATGTATGAAACGATTCCTGACATACCCAGATATATATTTTTAAAAATTACTAAACATATCATAAGTTTTTATTACTCATGTAGGTGAACACAATATTAGTAAAATTTGTATTTAAGTTTTTTTTTATATATATAGAGGAGGATGATATAAATGCCATAACTATTACCACCGAAATGTAATTCGAGGCTGATGCGATAATAAAACACCAGTTCCTCTCTTAAATCCAAAAGTGCAATTGTGACACACATAAGCCAATTTGTATTTGTGGCGTGTATAATTTTTTCGGATGCGATCTTGTTATCGTTATATCTGGCGTGACGTCACGGTCAGAGGGAGCATGTGGCGTGATGTTGGCGTGTGGGGCCATTTGCTGCCTTAATTTTATTAGCACCCCTATAGAGCCGCATCGGCCCTTATACCATCAAAAAGCTAATCGCATATGTTTATTTTGATTGTTGATTGCTGTAAGATATAAAAACGCATCCTCGAACAACTGTCATCGCGCGTTGCCTTTTTGTACTCTTGCAAAAGGACGATGTAGTAAGTAAATAACATATTATATATTTGTTCAGGTATATAAAAAAAAATCATTTTAAAAACCAAACCCAAGAAAATATAGAATGTTAAACATGAAACTGAGATCGTGTTTTTCTGACATATAGGTAAATATCTCGTAAACGGTTAAAGATAATCAAAAAATGAGTTCAAATTCATATTCTGCGACTTGTAAAGATGCCAAATCAATAAAAACACAGTATTTGCTTTCATTTGTTTTTTAACATATAGGTGAATATCTCGTGAACGGTTGAAGATAATCAAAAAATTAGTCCAAATTCATATTATGCAACTTGTAAAGATGCCAAATCAATAAAAAAACATTACTTGCTTTCATTTGTTTTTGACATATAGGTGAATATCTTGTGAACGATTGAAGATAATGAAAAAAATAGTTCAAATTCATATTCTGCGACTTGTAAAGATGCCAATTCAATAAAAAAACAGTATTTGCTTTAATTTGTTTTTTGACATATAGGTGAATATCTCGTGAACGGTTGAAGATAATTAAAACATTAATTCAAATTCATATTCTGCTACATGTAAAGATACCAAATCAATAAAAAAAAACATTACTTGCTTTCATTTGTTTTTGACATATAGGTGAATATCTTGTGAACGGTTGAAGATAATTAAAACATTAATTCAAATTCATATTCTGCTACATGTAAAGATACCAAATCAATAAAAAAAAACATTACTTGCTTTCATTTGTTTTTGACATATAGGTGAATATCTTGTGAACGGTTGAAGATAATGAAAAAATTAGTTCAAATTCATATTCTGCGACTTGTAAAGATGCCAATTCAACAAAAAACAGTATTTGCTTTCATTTGTTTTTTGACATATATGTTAATATCTCATGAACGGTTGATGATATTCAAAAAATTAGTTCAAATTCATATTCTGCGACTTGTAAAGATGCCAATTCAATAAAAAAAACAGTATTTGCTTTCGTTTGTTTTTTGACATATTGGTGAATATCTTGTGAATGGTTAAAGATAATGAAAAAAATAGTCCAAATTCATATTCTACGACTCGTAAAGATGCCAATTCAACAAAAAACAGTATTTGCTTTCATTTGTTTTTTGACATATAGGTGAATATCTCGTGAAGGGTTGATGATATTAAAAAAATTAGTTCAAATTCATATTCTGCAACTTGTAAAGATGCCAATTCAATAAAAAAACAGTATTTGCTTTCATTTGTTTTTTGACATACAGTTGAATATCTCGTGAACGGTTGAAGATAATGAAAAAAATAGTTCAAATTCATATTCTGCGACTTGTAAAGATGCCAATTCAATAAAAAAAAACAGTATTTGCTTTCATTTGTTTTTTTGACATATAGGTTAATATCTCATGAACGGTTGATGATATTCAAAAAATTAGTTCAAATTCATATTCTGCGACTTGTAAAGATGCCAATTCAATAAAAAACAGTATTTGCTTTCATTTGTTTTTTTGACATATAGGTTAATATCTCATGAACGCTTGAAGATAATAAAAAAATTAGTTCAAATTCATATTCTGCGACTTGTAAAGATGCTAAATCAATAAAAAAACATTATTTGCTTTCATTTATTTTTTGATATATAGGTGAATATCTTGTGAACGGTTGAAGATAATGAAAAAAATAGTTCAAATTCATATTCTGCAACTTGTAAAGAATCAATAAAAAAACAGTATTTGCTTTCATTTGTTTTTTGACATATAGGTTAATATCTCGTGAACGGTTGAAGATAATGAAAAAAATAGTCCAAATTCATATTCTGCGACTTGTAAAGATGTCAAATCAATAAAAAAAAACTGTATTTGCTTTCATTTGTTTTTTGACATATAGGTGAATATCTGGTAAACGGTTAAAGATAATGAAGAAATTAGTTCAAATTCATATTCTGCAACTTGTAAAGATGCCAATTCAACAAAAAAAAACAGTATTTGCTTTCATTTGTTTTTTGACATATAGGTTAATATCTCGTGAACGGTTGAAGATAATCAAAAAAAAAAGTTGAAAATCATATTCCTCGAATGAATTTTTATTTTTTCTGTATATGTTTTGAGTTGTTTTCTTAATGCATGAAATATTAGTTATAGATACCGGGTGACCTAGGGATCTGTAAAAGCCCCATAACTTATTTGCTATTTGAGATATCTACTTCTAGTTTTCTTGAACTGGTACCCGTACTTATTCTACATATTTTAATAATATGTATGTTTTTGTACAGGGTGTCTCAAATAGCAAATAAGTTATGGGGCTTTTACAAATCCCTGGGTGACCCGGTATATTTGATAAGATTGAAGCAAATTTGTCTATAATTCTTAAATGCAATTTTAATCGTTTCATTTTTTAAGTGGTGTGGTTTTATTTTTGAAGAATGTGATTGTTTCGCTGAATTATTAAAGATTAGATATTTCTGGAAATATTTGATAATTTTTAACCAAATTTATCTAGTGATTAATTTTGCACATTTTTTTTTGGAATTGATAAAGTTTTGCACATTTTTCTTAAATCGTTAAATGTTATTTCAATTCATTTTTCGACTGTTGTGGATTTATTTTAAGGTGGCATAAGTCAAGTACTTTGCTGAGATACTAAATATTAATAATAATTTTGAAGGGAATTTGTCTAATGATCAATTTTCCTCAATTTTTCAAACACCTGAAAGGTTTTTTTATTAATTCGGTTCGTAGTTTTAGATGTATTACTGTGTGCGGATATGTGCGTTATTACTGTATAACGATTCAAATTGAGTGACGTGCGTAGTAAAGTTTCCAACAAATGCCAAAGTTAATAGAAACGGGAAGGATTAATAACCTTTAGAAAGCAGAGGTTAGTGGGACCAATATCCAGAGAATCCTAGACATTCCTCGGTGTCCTGGGCCGCAATCCTGGAACTATGCGGACCGAGTTTCAGTCCGGGAATGTGTGTGATATTTAGGACGACCATGTTCGAGCTTTTATGAATTTCGGAGAATCTGGAAGATTTCACTTTATTAATATATATTTGTTATAAAAACCCCGTGTTTAATTTCGCTTGCGGAACGAAAAGATTTCATCCAAGGTAAACCGTTAGTATTTATTTTCATTCCCCGGAAGAGATTTTATTAGCGGCTCTTTACATTAAGTTCCCTTATTTATTTGGGTGTTTCTCGGAGTGCTACATGTCCAGATTGCAAAAGTGGTATTTTTATCTCTCTTATTAAACAGTGCGGGAGGCGCGCGCGTCGGACAAGGACGAAGAAGTCGGGTTTATATTGCGCCGGAGGATTTGCTCGTGATTTCGTATAGTTATGTGCCCCGGCGTCCGGCAAGAAATGTCAAATCAGCCATAAATTTTATTCGTCCTGCGGGAGGAGTCGTTCCGGCTCGCTGATTTTGGCTTATGGTTCTCCCGAAAGGCACAGATTACCGCCAGACAAACAATGGAATACGAAATGCCTGCGTGCCGTATGTTCCAGAACGAAGTGTGAATGAAGGGATGGAATTGATTAAAGAATAGTAACGCGTTGTTTCTTGATTAGTATTTGTGATACATTTAATTCAGAAACTTATCTAAAATGATTTATCGGCAACACAATATACACTTATCGGCAACACAATATACACTTATCGGCAACACAACATACACTTATCACTTTGTTTGCTGGGCGAGTTATCTCACTCTTGCCACAATATACCATCTTATTAAACTTGTATAATGATGTACTATTATATGATTCAAAGATTTGTCAATTCTTACGATTTTTGCAAATCATATATATAAATGTGTGATGTATTCCTGTTTAAAGGCATTGAAAATATCGCCGCGATGTAATAAAATATATTTCTTTTTTCTACGTAGAGTGAATTTAATATTAAATGAGAGACAGCTTTAAAGCGTAACATTAAAAAATATTATTCCTCGGCGCACTAAAGTGCGAGATGAGACAAGAGAATCATCTCTTTGAGTGCATTGCAATATCCACTTAAACTCAGCTAAAATCTGCCGCCGCCCCCGTGTGCTTTCAACCCCTCTTCGGGCAATAATCGTAAATTCTATTAAAACATAACCACGGCGCGAAATCTGCCGCCATTACGGGGATGGTTCCGCAGTCATCTGTTTTATATTATCTTGAACCCCGGGAACGCTCTCGGCTTTATCCCTTCCGTTTCGTAGTACACGTCGCGGATAAGGGCGAGAATCGTTGGATTCGCCCGTTCGCCATTCGGCCGGCATCTCTCGCTCAATCTTTCTGAGAGCTTCCCCAGAACCCATAATATTCAATTATTAAAGTATATAGCTCATATAAGTCGTTTTTAAGGAATGATCGCCGCGTTGTGACGCCTAATGTATTTTTGATTTTTTTTACTTTACTGTTATTGTTGCCCTCATTTTTGTAGAGATTTATTAGGTGGTGTTTATTAGGCCGTAAGACAGCTCTATTTCTATTTTTAATATGGCACTGAATCATCACAAAACCACAACGCCTTAAACATAAACTGGAGACAACGAAAATTGCATTCAACGATTAGAAAATTTGTACAGAACTAATAAATTGAGGAATTAACTTGAAACTTTCTAAATCCATTTAGAAATATTGTATTCCTAATTTCTCATCAAAACAATTGATATATTCAAGCTAGAAAGAAAAACACAACACTCAAGTGGAGAAAACGAAAATTGCATTCAACGATTAGAAACTTTGTACAGAACTAATAAATTGAGGAATTAACTTGAAAGTTTCTAAATCCATTTAGAAATATTTTATTTTTAATTTCTCATCAAAACAATTGATATATTCAAGCTAGAAACAAAACCACAACACCTAAAACTTAAAGTGGAGAAAACGAAAATTGCATTCAACGATTAGAAAATTTGCACAGAACTAATAAATTGAGGAATTAACTTGAAAGTTTCTAAATCCATTTAGAAATATTGTATTCCTAATTTCTCATCAAAACAATTGACATATTCAAGCTGGAAACAAAACCACAACACCCAAAACTTAAAATGGAGAAAACGAAAATTGCATTCAACGATTAGAAAATTTGTACAGAACTAATAAATTGAGGAATTAACTTGAAACTTTCTAAATCCATTTAGAAATATTGTATTCCTAATTTCTCATCAAAACAATTGACATATCCAAGCTAGAAACAAAACCACAACACCCAAAACTTAAAGTGGAGAAAACGCAAATTGCATTCAACGATTAGAAAATTTGTACAGAACTAATAATTTAAGGAATTAACTTGAAACTTTCTAAATCCATTTAGAAATATTGTATTCCTAATTTCTCATCAAAACAATTGACATATCCAAGCTAGAAACAAAACCACAACACCCAAAACTTAAAGTGGAGAAAACGAAAATTGCATTCAACGATTAGAAAAGTTGTACAGAACTAATCAATTGAGGAATTAACTTGAAACTTTCTAAATCCATTTAGAAATATTGTATTCCTAATTCCTCATCAAAACAATTGACATATCCAAGCTAGAAACAAAACCACAACACCCAAAACTTAAAGTGGAGAAAACGAAAATTGCATTCAACGATTAGAAAATTTGTGCAGAACTAATCAATTGAGGAATTAACTTGAAAGTTTCTAAATCCATTTAGAAATATTGTATTCCTAATTTCTCACCAAAACAATTGACGTATTCAAGCTAGAAAGAAAAACACAACACCCAAAACTTAAAGTGGAGAAAACGAAAATTGCATTCAACGATTAGAAAATTTGTGCAGAACTAATCAATTGAGGAATTCACTTGAAAGTTTCTAAATCCATTTAGAAATATTGTATTCCTAATTTCTCATCAAAACAATTGACGTATTCAGGCTAGAAACAAAACCACAACACCCAAAACTTAAAGTGGAAAAAACGAAAATTGCATTCAACGATTAGAAAATTTGTACAGAACTAATAATTTAAGGAATTAACTTGAAACTTCCTAAATCCATTTAAAAATATTGTATTCCTAATTTCTCATCAAAACAATTGACGTATTCAAGCTAGAAAGAAAAACACAACACCCAAAACTTAAAGTGGAGAAAACGAAAATTGCATTCAACGATTAGAAAATTTGTGCAGAACTAATCAATTGAGGAATTAACTTGAAAGTTTCTAAATCCATTTAGAAATATTGTATTCCTAATTTCTCACCAAAACAATTGACGTATTCAAGCTAGAAACAAAACCACAACACCCAAAACTTAAAGTGGAGAAAACGAAAATTGCATTCAACGATTAGAAAATTTCTGCAGAACTAATAAATTGAGGAATTAACTTGAAAGTTTCTAAATCCATTTAGAAATATTGTATTCCTAATTTCTCACCAAAACAATTGACGTATTCAAGCTAGAAAGAAAAACACAACACCCAAAACTTAAAGTGGAGAAAACGAAAATTGCATTCAACGATTAGAAAATTTGTGCAGAACTAATCAATTGAGGAATTCACTTGAAAGTTTCTAAATCCATTTAGAAATATTGTATTCCTAATTTCTCACCAAAACAATTGACGTATTCAAGCTAGAAACAAAACCACAACACCCAAAACTTAAAGTGGAGAAAACGAAAATTGCATTCAACGATTAGAAAATTTGTGCAGAACTAATCAATTGAGGAATTAACTTGAAACTTTCTAAATCCATTTAGAAATATTGTATTCCTAATTCCTCATCAAAACAATTGACATATCCAAGCTAGAAACAAAACCACAACACCCAAAACTTAAAGTGGAGAAAACGAAAATTGCATTCAACGATTAGAAAATTTGTGCAGAACTAATCAATTGAGGAATTAACTTGAAAGTTTCTAAATCCATTTAGAAATATTGTATTCCTAATTTCTCACCAAAACAATTGACGTATTCAAGCTAGAAAGAAAAACACAACACCCAAAACTTAAAGTGGAGAAAACGAAAATTGCATTCAACGATTAGAAAATTTGTGCAGAACTAATCAATTGAGGAATTAACTTGAAACTTTCTAAATCCATTTAGAAATATTGTATTCCTAATTCCTCATCAAAACAATTGACATATCCAAGCTAGAAACAAAACCACAACACCCAAAACTTAAAGTGGAGAAAACGAAAATTGCATTCAACGATTAGAAAATTTGTGCAGAACTAATCAATTGAGGAATTCACTTGAAAGTTTCTAAATCCATTTAGAAATATTGTATTCCTAATTTCTCACCAAAACAATTGACGTATTCAAGCTAGAAAGAAAAACACAACACCCAAAACTTAAAGTGGAGAAAACGAAAATTGCATTCAACGATTAGAAAATTTGTGCAGAACTAATCAATTGAGGAATTCACTTGAAAGTTTCTAAATCCATTTAGAAATATTGTATTCCTAATTTCTCATCAAAACAATTGACGTATTCAGGCTAGAAACAAAACCACAACACCCAAAACTTAAAGTGGAAAAAACGAAAATTGCATTCAACGATTAGAAAATTTGTACAGAACTAATAATTTAAGGAATTAACTTGAAACTTCCTAAATCCATTTAAAAATATTGTATTCCTAATTTCTCATCAAAACAATTGACGTATTCAAGCTAGAAAGAAAAACACAACACCCAAAACTTAAAGTGGAAAAAACGAAAATTGCATTCAACGATTAGAAAATTTGTACAGAACTAATAATTTAAGGAATTAACTTGAAACTTCCTAAATCCATTTAGAAATATTGTATTCCTAATTTCTCACCAAAACAATTGACGTATTCAAGCTAGAAAGAAAAACACAACACCCAAAACTTAAAGTGGAGAAAACGAAAATTGCATTCAACGATTAGAAAATTTGTGCAGAACTAATCAATTGAGGAATTAACTTGAAAGTTTCTAAATCCATTTAGAAATATTGTATTCCTAATTTCTCACCAAAACAATTGACGTATTCAAGCTAGAAACAAAACCACAACACCCAAAACTTAAAGTGGAGAAAACGAAAATTGCATTCAACGATTAGAAAATTTCTGCAGAACTAATAAATTGAGGAATTAACTTGAAAGTTTCTAAATCCATTTAGAAATATTGTATTCCTAATTTCTCACCAAAACAATTGACATATCCAAGCTAGAAACAAAACCACAACACCCAAAACATAAAGTGGAGAAAACGAAAATTGCATTCAACGATTAGAAAATTTCTGCAGAACTAATAAATTGAGGAATTAACTTGAAAGTTTCTAAATCCATTTAGAAATATTGTATTCCTAATTTCTCATCAAAACAATTGATATATTCAAGCTAGAAACAAAACCACAACACCCAAAACTTAAAGTGGAGAAAACGAAAATTGCATTCAACGATTAGAAAATTTCTGCAGAACTAATAAATTGAGGAATTAACTTGAAAGTTTCTAAATCCATTTAGA
This sequence comes from Ocypus olens, assembly GCA_910593695.2. NCBI lineage: Eukaryota > Metazoa > Arthropoda > Insecta > Coleoptera > Staphylinidae > Ocypus > Ocypus olens. The sequence goes on from OU343056.1 coordinate 56,319,003, forward strand.
AATATTGTATTCCTAATTTCTCATCAAAACAATTGACATATCCAAGCTACAAACAAAACTACAACACCCAAAACTTAAACTGGAGAAAACGCAAATTGCATTCAACGATTAGAAAATTTGTGCAGAACTAATCAATTGAGGAATTAACTTGAAAGTTTCTAAATCCATTTAGAAATATTGTATTTCTAATTTCTCATCAAAACAATTGATAAATTCAAGCTAGAAACAAAACCACAACACCGTAAACTTAATTTATTAATAAAAAAGAAAACTAATATGTTATTAAATTCTCACACTTGCCATTCTTGATCGATATACGTCTAAACATCCGGTTTCCGCGTAGATGTAAAATTGATAGCGCCGAATGAAAAATCCACATTATATTTCCGAGCAATCCTGCAAGTAAAACACTCGAAGCTCGAACTCTCGATACGACCAATCAGGCACTCCCCACTTGAGCCGCCAAATTTAGATTGGCCTTTGGCTAAATATTTTCTTTGGTAACCCCCGCGGGATTAAAGTTTACATAGTGTTCCCAATGTTCTATATGCGCTTTACGTTAACACGATTGATTTATTTTGCCGGCGTATAACACAGAATCAAAATTTAATTCGCAAACTTAGTAATTCATCGATTGTATTATTTTCACAGTTGTAATATACAAATGAAATATTATATCACTGATCTCGTAACACATTTAATTGACACAAAATAAAATACAGTTTTAGATGTAAGGTGTGAGACAGTGAATTTTGCTGCCGAGATGAGCATGCATGAAAGAGAGAAACATAGCAGTCATGTTTGAGATTTTTTTTTTAATTCAACTGAACTGATCTAGTTTTCTATGACGTGAACTGTCAAATTTAAATCAAACTAACAAGTCGAGACAATTTGTGTTATTCTTGAACCCATCTTACAATTTTTGATTTTCTCCAACTAACCCTCTTTTTCTTAGTTATTAGTTCCAATTGCCTGTAGGCTAAATGTCCTAATTTTTAATATGCGACATTCCATACTCCACACTCTTCGCTCCACACTCCACGCTCCACACTCCACTCACCACGCTCCACACTCCAACTCCACGCTCCACGCTCCACACTCCACACTCCACACTCCACACTCCAACTCCACGCTCCACACTCTACACTCCACTCTCCACGCTCCACACTCCAACTCCACGCTCCACGCTCCACACTCCACACTCCACGCTCCTCACTCCAACTCCACGCTCCACGCTCCACACTCCACGCTCCACACTCCAACTCCACGCTCCACACTCTACACTCCACACTCCACACTCCCACTCCACGCTCCACTCCCACGTTCCACACTCTGCACTTCACACTCCATGCTCTTAATTTATCTCACAGCCAATTCTGAATCAAAATCTTGTGGCTCACACGTTACATATCTACGTTACATTGCGAAACAAGTAAATTAATTTGTCATTAGAATAACAATAATTTATTTCCATTTACAGGGAAAAACTAAAAATAAGATACAATATTAAATATAACAACAAAATAAACTAAATGTAAGATGAAACGCAATCTATGTCTAATTAAAATTTTTATTTAAAAGACCCGTCAGTACAAGAAATACTAGTAAATTAAGATGTCGGGTAAAAATTACTTCTTCTTCAGTTAAATGTGTTGGATTGGATATTAATGCGATTTCTCGTTTTGTGACTTATTAACTACATTTTTTTTTTAAACTTAATTGTCGTTAGAACAACACATCTATTAAATGTATTGTTAATTGAATTTTTCATGAACCCATTTACGTTATTTACGAAAATCAAACGACTGTGGATAGAAAATCTAAGTCTTTTCACTCGTGAGCAATCTAAATAGAGATATCTTCTGCTATCATATTAGATATAAATATTCATAGATAGATAGACATTTTGGGTTAGTGTACGCAGTGAAACATTGGTGGAACATTTTGATGGTAGAGCCACTTAGCATACAATATTTGCCTTCGAGATGAGCCAGAATTTATTTGGCTCGAAATGCACGTTCAAAGCGCGTTCCTGCCCCAACCGCGCACCACCCCGCTGCAGCCCATATTCTAACGAAATTCTGTGCCAGAAGTAAGTTGGCACCGTTATAGGCGTTGCGATTTTTTCAATGTTTAAAATGACGAATCAGTGTTTTTAAAATTATTTTAAAATCCTTGCTAGGCTTGAAATTGCCATGGCCCCTTGGCTCAACATAACGAGCCGCCCCTGACTGTACGTATAAATTTTGGGCTGTTATATTAATTGCACTAAGGATTATCGAGAAATGGAAATTATTCTAACGTGATTACAATATGTTCGATGTTGTTTTACGAGGGTCAAGTTCACCGGGCAAATAGTTTAATTGCTGCTGTTGGCACCTCCGCTTATGTTATTATTGCGTAATGATGGTTTCAGGGCTGTTTCTAATTATATTTCAGGTGATAGATTCGTCAAAACTTATATAATTGTAATAATTTCATTCAAACAGAGCGCAATTTTTATAAAAATCAAATTAATTTTGGTGACTAGAAAAAAAAAATGGTAATATGGACATCATGTTACTTTCTCCGACTTGATGGTATCATTTATATTTACGCTTTCATGGTTTATTTTCAATTTGAATCATATTTTAAATGTACTCGGAGGAAACTGACGTTTAAAACGTCAAAATCATGAAAGATGGAAAAATTATACTTCAAATTCAAAAACTCGGTTTACTCAAAAACTAACGAGATTTCGAAAAAAACTTATTCTTTAGAAGTTGTTCATTTTAGCATTCTCTACTATTATTATTCACATAAATTTGCTGTTACTATTATCGTTTCATAATTATAAACCAAAAATTAAAAAAAAATAATATTTTTTTTTTCTCGAATAGCAATGATTTTATGAAAAATATTTTCAAGCAAAAGCTATTCATTTCTTTGTTGTCTTCGATGTTTGTTTAAATGTTTTTGTGATATTTTTCATATTCAAGAAAATATTGACAAAAAACAAAAAACAGTTAAGGCAAACACCCACTTCCGGTGTACGAAATTTTACCAAAAGCTTTTCAATTCTTCAGATTATCAAATAAGACGTCTGTTCAAAGTTTCATATCAATTGCTCTATTAGTTTTTGAGATACAGCGCGCACTTTCATAATTTTGACGTTTTAAACGTCAGTTTTATCCGAGTCTACGAAACGTTCGATGTACATTTAAAATATGATTTAAATTGAAAATAAACCATGAAAGCGTAAATATAAATGATACCATCTAGTCGGAGAAAGTAACATGATGGCCACATCACCTTTTTTTTTAAGTCATATCACATATGTTTATTATTATATTATTTCTTTTTTGAACAATTAACTTTGCCGCTTATATTTACAATTCGTGATTTTAATTGAACCACGGTACGGTCATATCTGCTATTAAATACTGCCATACAAGTTTTCGACGTGTGGAATTCTTATCTTTCTAAACATGTGTGCGGGTTTAAGATAACACTATAGTAAAGTATTATCGATTGCTATCAGTTTTCCGCAAACTGTGATTCGTCCCGTAAGTTGAATGGGGTCCGCCCCCGCACCTTACGTTGCTATAGGAACCTTTCCCCGCTGCACTCCGGATGAAAAGCCACGATAACGAGCACAGACAAAGATGGACAAATACGTCTGCAATAGTGGGGAAGGATGAGTGCATGGGGTTATCTGAAGAATTGCATTTGCTATAAGTCTGCAAGGAACTTTATTGAAATGTTATATCCTTATTTCGAGACCCGAGATTTCATCATCAGTACCGAATATATCGTGTTATATTTGTGTGGTCATAATCATCAATTCTGAATTTGTTATTGTTTCAATATCAATAATTCGTTTTAACAATAAATGCTTAAATTCTACATTTTAAATTACGATTATACACTGTGTTCGTTAGCTGTTTGAATTTCCCGCTCCTAAAGAAAACTTTTAATGTTGGTACTTACCAGTGGCAGGACTATTAGGGAATTTATTTTGAACTAAACTGTAACAGATGTTCAAAGTGTTGCCCATTTTGATCCAAACACAAATTTACCCGGCGTTTCATGTTGTTGAAGACATTTTGTAAAATTTCAGGTGTAACATTGTGCACCGCTTCTGTTATTATATTGCGCAGTTCTTGTAAAGTGTGGAGTCGATCAGTATACACTTTATTTTTTAAATATCCGAACATAAAATAGTCCAGCGGTGTCAGATCTGGTGAGCGAGGTGGCCATAGATCTTATTTCCGAAGAACTGCCGCAGGTGATTTAACGTTATATTTGCAGTATGCGCAGTAGCTCCGTCCTGTTGAAAGTATCCTTGCTGCAATTCATCATCATGAAGTTGTTCGATAAAAGGATTCAAGAGTAATTCTCGATAGCGAGCTGCGTTAATATTGTCATTAAAAAAATAGGGCCATAGATTCTCCTTCGGGACATTGCCAGCCGTACACCAACCTTCTAAGGATGTAACGGAACCTCAACAAATATATGGGGGTTTTCTGCAGCCCACACTCTATGGTTTTGCGAGTTCACATAAGCTTCGTCACTGTAGAACGTTAAATCTAACAAATCGTCATCATTCAGGAACTCGTTAAACCAATTGCAATTCTGCATTCGGCGAGGATAATGAGGCGGCAGCAACTGTTGAGTTGCAGTTACCTTGTACGGATGTAAATGTAATATTTTTTTGCAAGCCTTCTGACATGCACTGAGCGATAAATTTTCCTGAGCAGACAAACATCGGAGCGATTTCTTCGGACTCACATCTAGTCTTTGTTGAATATCTTCAACGACTTGTTCCGTAAGGGCAGTAGGTCGGCCTGTAGATTGTCCTTTGGAAACGCTGCCGGTTTCATGGAATCTGGTAACAATACGGCGAACATGTTGCACAAAGTAATTGTGACCAAACTCAACATCAACAGGAAACTGCTCATGAAATTGTTCCTCGCAATTTTGATAGGAATAATTCCAACTCCCTTCTGCGTTGCGTGTCCCTGTTCGAAAATATGCTTCAAGGATAAACCTGTTGCGGTGATCTTCGAACGGCATTCTTAACCTCAAGTCACATTTCATAATTAAGATTTGCATGTGTTAATGTGGTTATTTTTTAACTTACCAATAAAATATCTGCAGTAAGATGAGATGGTATAAAACGTAAATGTAAAACTAAATATCTATAAAGCACACGCACACACGATCGCACTGACAGTTAGTTCTGCGGGCGCTAATGATCGTTTTGACACTCTCGCACGAAGGTACCAACATTGCAATATGAAAAACAAACGCGCCAAATTCAAATGCATATCAAACAATGTTGAACGCAGGGTATATTCAAAATAGGATCAATGTAGAGAAATGTTTAGTAAGATATAAATATTTGATTATTAACAAAAAAAATTTTTGTTTCAGGTGAGAAGCCTCATAAGTGCACCGTCTGCGGGAAAGCCTTCAGTCAATCATCAAACTTAATAACGCATTCGAGGAAGCACACCGGATTCAAGCCGTTCGCTTGCGATCTGTGCGGACGGGCATTCCAGAGGAAAGTGGACCTCCGAAGACACAAGGAGACTCAGCACACCGAACTGAGACCGATAGTCACATAGTGCCAAACCACCGGAAGCAATTCGGTGCAGCTTCCGGTTAACGAAACCAAAGATCAACAACATCCCTCTAACCTAACGAATCTGGAGTTGAGACCGGAACAATCGCTGGTACAACTGCAAATACCGAACGTTAGCAATCTGGAGCACAGGACCCCCCAGTCCTTGCTTCACTTCAGCACGGATGCGAGGATGCAGCCCGTGTCATCCCTGCAGATACCCTCAACGATCCGACCGTCGTTCTCGAACCCGAATTGGAGTTAGAACCCGGATAAGTGTACAGACTTACCAAAAAAAGAAAAAACCAACAACTCGCTGTGATGCATATAAGAGTCATCATATTAAATATGGTGCTAGATTTATTTATTTATCCACTTCCATGATGTACTGAGTGTCTTTTTTTTTTAGTATAATAAGATGTTGAATGTGCAATTTTATTCTCATATATAGTGCAATTTTGTATATACTCGTGCTGAAAACAAACAAAAAAAACCTAAACATCAAACGATTCTTAATGTACCTTGAAAACTATCGACCAAAGAGTTATTTACGGTCCACCGGTTTATACATATCAAACCCGATCTGGCAATATTTCGTTTTATATCGACTTCGAGATTTTATTCCGCGAGAAATCCACGTTTTCCCCGGAGGAAAGTAACGAGCTGCGCCACACTAACCTCAAATATAAAATCTCGCGCGAAATTTATTACCGTGAACCTTAGTTGAGGTACACTTTATCTAATGCACTTCTATTTATTTCCAATTGATTCCAAAATAATCCACCATATATTTCATCACACGTAAGAAAATTAACAATCAGTTATTTGCACACACTTATATTGATTATCAATTTATTTTTAAAATCCCGGCGCTTCCACCTTATATTATATTACAGGTATAAAAAATATTTATCAGTCATGTGCATCTCTCGCGCGGTAAATGATGTGATACATCATCACACTCCTAGGTATTACCAATTTATTTTTAAAAATCCCGGCGCATTCACCATCTATTATGAATAATAATTCAATTGTATAGTTAGTTTTATGTAATTCAATTAATTTGAAAGGTCGTGACTGAATGGCGAATGCCTAAGTCAACACAAAACGAAACAAACAGAAAAAAATGGTGATGCAGCCATCATGTTACTTTCTCCGATTTGGAAATATCATTTATATTTACGCGTTCATTGTTTATTTTTAATTTAAATCATGTTTTAAATGTTCATACAGCGTTTTCTAGAATCGGATGAAACTGACGTTTAAAACGTCAAATTTATGAACAAATTATACTTTAAATTCTAATAGTCAGTTTACTCAAAAACTAAAGAGATTTCGAAAAATACTTATTCTTTATAAATTGTTCATCTTGGCATTCTCCGCAATTATTATTAAAATAAATTTGCTGTAACTATTATCGTTTCATAATTATAAACCAAAAATGAAAAAAAAATTAATAAATTTTTTTTCTCCAATAAAAATGATTTTATGAAAAATATTTTCAAACAAAACGGATTCATTTTCGTTGTCTTTTTCGAATTGTCGAGTACATTTTTTTTCGATTTCCCGATTCAAGTTTGAAGCGTTGCCGTTTTGTTTCCACCTAGGATATAGCAATTGTTTTAACAGAAAATCATAAACACATCATTCCTTTAAAGATCTTGAGATTTTGAAGCAAATTCTTTGGTTAATTAATATTTTACAATTTTTCTAATCGTTGAATGCAATTTTCGTTTTCCTAAATTCAAGTTTGAAGCGTTGCCGTTTTGTTTCCACCTAGGATATGGCAATTGTTTTAACAGAAAATCATAAACACATCATTCCTTTAAAGATCTTGAGATTTTGAAGCAAATTCTTTGGTTAATTAATATTTTACAATTTTTCTAATCGTTGAATGCAATTTTCGTTTTCCTAAATTCAAGTTTGGAGCGTTGCCGTTTTGTTTCCACCTAGGATATGGCAATTGTTTTAACAGAAAATCATAAACACATCATTTTTTTCAAAGATTTTGAGATTTTGAAGCAAATTCTTTGGTTAATTAATATTTTACAATTTTTCTAATCGTTGAATGCAAATTTCGTTTTCCTAAATTCAAGTTTGGAGCGTTGCCGTTTTGTTTCCACCTAGGATATGACAATTGTTTTAACGGAAAATAATGAATTCATTGTTTCATTGCGAAATTTGAGCTTTTAAAGCAAATTCTTTGGTTAATTATTTTTTTAAATTTTTACGAATTCTGAACGCAGTTTTGATTTCCCAAGTCGACTTTGGAGCGTTGTCGTTTTGTTTTCACGTGGGATATGGCAATTTTAATGGAAAATTAGATATGCTACGTTTGTTTATAGATCTCGAGCTCTTGAAGCAATTTCGTTAATTTTTCTTTTACATTTTTTTAATCTTTTTCCAAATTCAAGTTTTGAATTGAATTGAATTTTGCCGTTTTGTTTTCACCTAAAGCATGACAAATCATGAATGCGTTGTTTATTAATGGATCTTGAGTTTTTGAAGCAGCAAAATTCTTGGATTATTTTGTTCCAATTTTTCAAATAGTCTTAGTTTTAAGAGTTAAATTAACTTTCCTTGATTAATAATCACGCTAGTACGGATGCACCTTTTGCACCCCCGCCGGGAACGGCCCTGATTATGCATGCCGTTCGTAATTATCTTCTGTGTGTAATTATTTCGAACGTATTTCGTTTCGTTATATAATTGAAACTGATGTAAAAATTAGAACTCTATGAAAAATGCCGCCATGTAAATTATACTGATATCAGCGTTAGTCTACAGCATTTAGCTTTAAAAATCATGTAAATAACACTCCATGGATAAATTCACAAAAACATAGCTTTATTGCATAAAAATATATTATGTAATTAGTAAATTATATTCGTATTAATACTTATTTATTGAACCAACTCTACGAATTATAATTATGTTAGTAACTCGGTTCGAACGTATTGATTTTTTTTAATGTATGTACAAATGAAATACTCTTCAGAATCTAGTCTTAAAACGTTACCATTTATGCACATAAATTAGTTTCCGTATTCCTCAAATTCTAGTCATGGCAAAATACGACTCTAAAAAAAATTGCTAGAGTTTTGTTTGTAGTAAGTAATCTAAATATTTAAAATATTATAAATAAGCAGGTCATATTTAAATGAGTCAAATCCTGGTTGATTAATACAGTTAGTTTAACGAATGTTTTTTTCCTTATAAACCAATAATTTTATTCACTGCTACCAGCCGGGACTGGAATAATTTTCCAATAGAAACTTTAAATTCGGTAAGGTGCAATATTCAAATTAATGCGGCGTTTCCCCAGATGCACAATATCGAGGCTACGGCGGCCATATCTTTATTTACAACGAAGTCGATGGCGCGCCCTGAATACCAAGCAGCCCTCGCTGATTGAGAGTCCGGATTTTTAACCAAAGTTACCGTGAACCGTGCATTGAAATCGCATCTTAGAAATTTCAGATTTTAAGAAGATTTTCTTGTATGTTCTCCCTTTTTTTTCAAGAAAATCTTCTGCTCAAACTGCATTTTTAGAATCTCTCTGTACACAGAAAATGAAATAATCACATTAGAACTTAACGAAATAATACCTGCAAAGTTTTGCATGATTAAGCCCAATCAGATTATAATGGCAATTGCATTACATAATGCGATTAGTGTTACGATATAAAAATGAATGCCCCGGGCGGTCTAATAGAATAATGAATGAGATTTCCATAGCTAATGAGAAGAAAACAAACCGCAACGTTGGTGCCGCTGCGGAGATATGTAACGCCATATTCCCCGGGCATCGGAAGTGAATATCACGACATCGTGTCGGTTTCCGGTTTCAGCACTCTCTCTCGTCCCTCTGAAAGCACAGGCAGGACTGTCATGTCACATATATCCTGAAGTGCTGAAACCCACCACCATCACTTGTTGTTATTGCATTACAATGCCAGACAACAGTCCTGATTCAATTTAAAACGAAATATCGCCAGACTCGGTATGAACTTGGATTCCATGTGATTTTATGTTACTACACAATGCAAACATTTACTATTGTGTGATTTTGTCTAACCTAACCTAACCTACCATTGATTGAATTTGAATCGTTAATTCAAGCAATATTCAACTTCTATAAATAGGACTTTATTTTCAACAAGAATGAATCAGTTTAATTTTTATTACTCATATTTTTCGGCAATTAATTGATTGATTGATCTAAATGTATTATAATAAATTTTGTCCAGTTCTTTAGAGGTCCAATATGCTTCAATTAACGACTAACCACTTATCGTTGAACCCTTTGAACACAAATTTAAACTATATGTAAATGTTACCCATATTGTTCATAACAGACGAATGATGTAAAATTATTAGTGAATGTTGTACATTAATGTAAATTCATTATTTGTAAAAGCCAATTTATTTGCATTTACCTGTAATATAGTTAATTATTATTTATTAATAATTTATTGTAAATATTGCTATATCTGTTTTATCAACACACTTCAATATTCTACAACACATGTAATTTAAATAAATAAAATGTTATTTAAATCATAATTTGCGATCGATTGTTTTATTTGATGCGCCGATGCGCGCCCGCTCTGTTATTGTTATCCGATCGAATTTAATTTATAAACACAATAAATTAATATTCGTCCGTTGTTGATTTTATTATACTTCATAACAGTGTACACATTCTGAACAGTAAATTTTCAATCGATTTTTGAAGAGTAAAACAACTCTTTTCGTTCCTTGTCTTCTGTTACAAATCGTGAAAATTTTCCGAAATTATTTAGGGTGGACTTTTTAAACAGTAAAGGGTGGTTTTCAAATTTTTAACTTTTTTATTTTATTAGCTAGCTCAAATTTGATTACTCCAATCGATTTGTCTCGTTCTTCTGATGAAGAAATACTGTTTTTGATGATCAGGGACGGTTAATAAAAAAGTTCAATTATATTTACAAATTTTCAACTTTTTTATTTTAATAGCTAGCTCAAATTTGATGACTCCAATCGATTTGTCTCGTTCTTCTGATGCAGAAAAAGTGCTTTTTGATGATCAGGGTTGGTTATTAAAAAAGTTCAATTATTTTTTTCCATTTTAAAATTTTCTTTGCGAGCGTCTCACGCGGTTAATATTGACATTTGTTCTTTGGCGAATAGTTTTTCTGAAGCGCCTTAATGAGATCTTTCGAATGACGTATAGAAATCCCGAATCGGACCGGTGTTTTTTTCAATAAATCAATTTGAATGCACTTTTTCAGCAAAAGTGAGAAGGGTCCCCCCTTTGGTAGTTTTTCAAATTTTCAACTTTTTTATTTTAATAGCTAGCTCAAATTTGATGACTCCAATCGATTTGTCTCGTTCTTCTGATGAAGAAAAAGTGCTTTTTGATGATCAGAGATGGTTATTAAAAAAGTTCAATTATATTTTCAAATTTTCAACTTATTTTATTTTAATAGCTAGCTCAAATTTGATGACTCCAATCGATTTGTCTCGTTCTTCTGATGAAGAAAAAGTGCTTTTTGATGATCAGGGTTGGTTATTAAAAAAGTTCAATTATTTTTTTCCATTTTAAAATTTTCTTTGCGAGCGTCTCACGCGGTTAATATTGACATTTGTTCTTTGGCGAATAGTTTTTCTGAAGCGTCTTAATGAGATCTTTCGAATGACGTATAGAAATCCCGAATCGGACGGGTGGTTTTTTCAATAAATCAATTTGAATGCACTTTTTTAGCAAAAGTGAGAAGGGTCCCCCCTTTGGTAGTTTTTCAAATTTTCAACTTTTTAATTTTAATAGCTAGCTCAAATTTGATGACTCCAATCGATTTGTCTCGTTCTTCTGATGAAGAAAAAGTGCTTTTTGATGATCAGGGATGGTTATTAAAAAAGTTCAATTATATTTTCAAATTTTCAACTTTTTTATTTTAATAGCTAGCTCAAATTTGATGACTCCAATCGATTTGTCTCGTTCTTCTGATGCAGAAAAAGTGCTTTTTGATGATCAGGGTTGGTTATTAAAAAAGTTCAATTATTTTTTTCCATTTTAAAATTTTCTTTGCGAGCGTCTCACGCGGTTAATATTGACATTTGTTCTTTGGCGAATAGTTTTTCTGAAGCGTCTTAATGAGATCTTTCGAATGACGTATAGAAATCCCGAATCGGACGGGTGTTTTTTTCAATAAATCAATTTGAATGCACTTTTTCAGCAAAAGTGAGAAGGGTCCCCCCTTTGGTAGTTTTTCAAATTTTTAACTTTTTTATTTTATTAGCTAGCTCAAATTTGATGACTCCAATCGATTTGTCTCGTTCTTCTGATGAAGAAAAAGTGCTTTTTGATGATCAGAGATGGTTATTAAAAAAGTTCAATTATATTTTCAAATTTTCAACTTATTTTATTTTAATAGCTAGCTCAAATTTGATGACTCCAATCGATTTGTCTCGTTCTTCTGATGAAGAAAAAGTGCTTTTTGATGATCAGGGTTGGTTATTAAAAAAGTTCAATTATTTTTTTCCATTTTAAAATTTTCTTTGCGAGCGTCTCACGCGGTTAATATTGACATTTGTTCTTTGGCGAATAGTTTTTCTGAAGCGTCTTAATGAGATCTTTCGAATGACGTATAGAAATCCCGAATCGGACGGGTGGTTTTTTCAATAAATCAATTTGAATGCACTTTTTTAGCAAAAGTGAGAAGGGTCCCCCCTTTGGTAGTTTTTCAAATTTTCAACTTTTTAATTTTAATAGCTAGCTCAAATTTGATGACTCCAATCGATTTGTCTCGTTCTTCTGATGAAGAAAAAGTGCTTTTTGATGATCAGGGATGGTTATTAAAAAAGTTCAATTATATTTTCAAATTTTCAACTTTTTTATTTTAATAGCTAGCTCAAATTTGATGACTCCAATCGATTTGTCTCGTTCTTCTGATGAAGAAAAAGTGCTTTTTGATGATCAGGGATTGTTATTAAAAAAGTTCAATTATTTTTTTCCATTTTAAAATTTTCTTTGCGAGCGCCTCACGCGGTTGATATTGACATTTGTTCTTTGGCGAATACTTTTTCTGAAGCGTCTTAATTAGATCTTTCGAATGACGTATAGAAATAGCGAATCGGACCAGTGGTTTTTTCAATAAATCAATTTGAATGCACTTTTTTAGCAAAAGTGGGAAGGGTCCCCCCTTTGGTAGTTTTTCAAATTTTCAACTTTTTAATTTTAATAGCTAGCTCAAATTTGATGACTCCAATCGATTTGTCTCGTTCTTCTGATGAAGAAAAAGTGCTTTTTGATGATCAGGGATGGTTATTAAAAAAGTTCAATTATATTTTCAAATTTTCAACTTTTTTATTTTAATAGCTAGCTCAAATTTGATGACTCCAATCGATTTGTCTCGTTCTTCTGATGAAGAAAAAGTGCTTTTTGATGATCAGAGATGGTTATTAAAAAAGTTCAATTATATTTTCAAATTTTCAACTTTTTAATTTTAATAGCTAGCTCAAATTTGATGACTCCAATCGATTTGTCTCGTTCTTCTGATGAAGAAAAAGTGCTTTTTGATGATCAGGGATTGTTATTAAAAAAGTTCAATTATTTTTTTCCATTTTAAAATTTTCTTTGCGAGCGTCTCACGCGGTTAATATTGACATTTGTTCTGTGGCGAATACTTTTTCTGAAGCGTCCTAATGAGATCTTTCGAATGACGTATAGAAATCCCGAATCGGACCGGTGGTTTTTTCAATAAATCAATTTGAATGCACTTTTTCAGCAAAAGTGAGAAGGGTCCCCCCTTTGGTAGTTTTTCAAATTTTCAACTTTTTAATTTTAATAGCTAGCTCAAATTTGATGACTCCAATCGATTTGTCTCGTTCTTCTGATGAAGAAAAAGTGCTTTTTGATGATCAGGGATGGTTATTAAAAAAGTTCAATTATATTTTCAAATTTTCAACTTTTTTATTTTACTAGCTAGCTCAAATTTAATGACTCCAATCGATTTGTCTCGTTCTTCTAATGAAGAAAAAGTGCGTTTTGATGATCAGGGATGGTTATTAAAAAAGTTCAATTATATTCTCAAATTTTCAACTTTTTTATTTTAATAGCTGGCTCAAATTTGATGACTCCAATCGATTTGTCTCGTTCTTCTGATGAAGAAAAAGTGCTTTTTGATGATCAGAGATGGTTATTAAAAAAGTTCAATTATATTTTCAAATTTTCAACTTTTTTATTTTACTAGCTAGCTCAAATTTGATGACTCCAATCGATTTGTCTCGTTCTTCTGATGAAGAAAAAGTGCTTTTTGATGATCAGAGATGGTTATTAAAAAAGTTCAATTATATTTTCAAATTTTCAACTTTTTTATTTTAATAGCTGGCTCAAATTTGATGACTCCAATCGATTTGTCTCGTTCTTCTGATGAAGAAACAGTGCTTTTTGATGATCAGGGATGGTTATTAAAAAAGTTCAATTATATTCTCAAATTTTCAACTTTTTTATTTTACTAGCTGGCTCAAATTTGATGACTCCAATCGATTTGTCTCGTTCTTCTGATGAAGAAAAAGTGCTTTTTGATGATCAGAGATGGTTATTAAAAAAGTTCAATTATATTCTCAAATTTTCAACTTTTTTATTTTAATAGCTGGCTCAAATTTGATGACTCCAATCGATTTGTCTCGTTCTTCTGATGAAGAAAAAGTGCTTTTTGATGATCAGGGATGGTTATTAAAAAAGTTCAATTATATTCTCAAATTTTCAACTTTTTTATTTTACTAGCTGGCTCAAATTTGATGACTCCAATCGATTTGTCTCGTTCTTCTGATGAAGAAAAAGTGCTTTTTGATGATCAGAGATGGTTATTAAAAAAGTTCAATTATTTTTTTCCATTTTAAAATTTTCTTTGCGAGCGTCTCACGCGGTTAATATTGACATTTGTTCTTTGGCGAATACTTTTTCTGAAGCGTCCTAATGAGATCTTTCGAATGACGTATAGAAATCCCGAATCGGACCGGTGGTTTTTCAATAAATCAATTTGAATGCAGTTTTTCAGCAAAAGTGAGAAGGGTCCCCCCTTTGGTAGTTTTTCAAATTTTCAACTTTTTAATTTTAATAGCTAGCTCAAATTTGATGACTCCAATCGATTTGTCTCGTTCTTCTGATGAAGAAAAAGTGCTTTTTGATGATCAGGGATTGTTATTAAAAAAGTTTAATTATTTTTTTCCATTTTAAAATTTTCTTTGCGAGCGTCTCACGCGGTTAATATTGACATTTGTTCTTTGGCGAATACTTTTTCTGAAGCGTCCTAATGAGATCTTTCGAATGACGTATAGAAATCCCGAATCGGACCGGTGGTTTTTTCAATAAATCAATTTGAATGCACTTTTTCAGCAAAAGTGAGAAGGGTCCCCCCTTTGGTAGTTTTTCAAATTTTCAACTTTTTTTATTTTAATAGCTAGCTCAAATTTGATGACTCCAATCGATTTGTCTCGTTCTTCTGATGAAGAAAAAGTGCTTTTTGATGATCAGGGATTGTTATTAAAAAAGTTCAATTATTTTTTTCCATTTTAAAATTTTCTTTGCGAGCGTCTCACGCGGTTAATATTGACATTTGTTCTTTGGCGAATACTTTTTCTGAAGCGTCCTAATGAGATCTTTCGAATGACGTATAGAAATCCCGAATCGGACCGGTGGTTTTTTCAATAAATCAATTTGAATGCACTTTTTCAGCAAAAGTGAGAAGGGTCCCCCCTTTGGTAGTTTTTCAAATTTTCAACTTTTTAATTTTAATAGCTAGCTCAAATTTGATGACTCCAATCGATTTGTCTCGTTCTTCTGATGAAGAAAAAGTGCTTTTTGATGATCAGGGATTGTTATTAAAAAAGTTTAATTATTTTTTTCCATTTTAAAATTTTCTTTGCGAGCGTCTCACGCGGTTAATATTGACATTTGTTCTTTGGCGAATACTTTTTCTGAAGCGTCCTAATGAGATCTTTCGAATGACGTATAGAAATCCCGAATCGGACCGGTGGTTTTTTCAATAAATCAATTTGAATGCACTTTTTCAGCAAAAGTGAGAAGGGTCCCCCCTTTGGTAGTTTTTCAAATTTTCAACTTTTTAATTTTAATAGCTAGCTCAAATTTGATGACTCCAATCGATTTGTCTCGTTCTTCTGATGAAGAAAAAGTGCTTTTTGATGATCAGGGATTGTTATTAAAAAAGTTCAATTATTTTTTTCCATTTTAAAATTTTCTTTGCGAGCGTCTCACGCGGTTAATATTGACATTTGTTCTTTGGCGAATACTTTTTCTGAAGCGTCCTAATGAGATCTTTCGAATGACGTATAGAAATCCCGAATCGGACCGGTGGTTTTTTCAATACATCAATTTGAATGCACTTTTTCAGCAAAAGTGAGAAGGGTCCCCCCTTTGGTAGTTTTTCAAATTTTCAACTTTTTAATTTTAATAGCTAGCTCAAATTTGATGACTCCAATCGATTTGTCTCGTTCTTCTGATGAAGAAAAAGTGCTTTTTGATGATCAGAGATGGTTATTAAAAAAGTTCAATTATATTTTCAAATTTTCAACTTTTTTATTTTACTAGCTAGCTCAAATTTGATGACTCCAATCGATTTGTCTCGTTCTTCTGATGAAGAAAAAGTGCTTTTTGATGATCAGGGATTGTTATTAAAAAAGTTCAATTATTTTTTTCCATTTTAAAATTTTCTTTGCGAGCGTCTCACGCGGTTAATATTGACATTTGTTCTTTGGCGAATACTTTTTCTGAAGCGTCCTAATGAGATCTTTCGAATGACGTATAGAAATCCCGAATCGGACCGGTGGTTTTTTCAATAAATCAATTTGAATGCACTTTTTCAGCAAAAGTGAGAAGGGTCCCCCCTTTGGTAGTTTTTCAAATTTTCAACTTTTTTATTTTAATAGCTAGCTCAAATTTGATGACTCCAATCGATTTGTCTCGTTCTTCTGATGAAGAAAAAGTGCTTTTTGATGATCAGGGATTGTTATTAAAAAAGTTCAATTATTTTTTTCCATTTTAAAATTTTCTTTGCGAGCGTCTCACGCGGTTAATATTGACATTTGTTCTTTGGCGAATACTTTTTCTGAAGCGTCCTAATGAGATCTTTCGAATGACGTATAGAAATCCCGAATCGGACCGGTGGTTTTTTCAATAAATCAATTTGAATGCACTTTTTCAGCAAAAGTGAGAAGGGTCCCCCCTTTGGTAGTTTTTCAAATTTTCAACTTTTTAATTTTAATAGCTAGCTCAAATTTGATGACTCCAATCGATTTGTTTCGTTCTTCTGATGAAGAAAAAGTGCTTTTTGATGATCAGGGATGGTTATTAAAAAAGTTCAATTATATTTTCAAATTTTCAACTTTTTTATTTTACTAGCTAGCTCAAATTTGATGACTCCAATCGATTTGTCTCGTTCTTCTGATGAAGAAAAAGTGCTTTTTGATGATCAGAGATGGTTATTAAAAAAGTTCAATTATATTTTCAAATTTTCAACTTTTTTATTTTACTAGCTAGCTCAAATTTGATGACTCCAATCGATTTGTCTCGTTCTTCTGATGAAGAAAAAGTGCTTTTTGATGATCAGAGATGGTTATTAAAAAAGTTCAATTATATTTTCAAATTTTCAACTTTTTTATTTTACTAGCTAGCTCAAATTTGATGACTCCAATCGATTTGTCTCGTTCTTCTGATGAAGAAAAAGTGCTTTTTGATGATCAGAGATGGTTATTAAAAAAGTTCAATTATATTTTCAAATTTTCAACTTTTTTATTTTACTAGCTAGCTCAAATTTGATGACTCCAATCGATTTGTCTCGTTCTTCTGATGAAGAAAAAGTGCTTTTTGATGATCAGAGATGGTTATTAAAAAAGTTCAATTATATTTTCAAATTTTCAACTTTTTTATTTTAATAGCTAGCTCAAATTTGATGACTCCAATCGATTTGTCTCGTTCTTCTGATGAAGAAAAAGTGCTTTTTGATGATCAGGGATTGTTATTAAAAAAGTTCAATTATTTTTTTCCATTTTAAAATTTTCTTTGCGAGCGTCTCACGCGGTTAATATTGACATTTGTTCTTTGGCGAATACTTTTTCTGAAGCGTCCTAATGAGATCTTTCGAATGACGTATAGAAATCCCGAATCGGACCGGTGGTTTTTTCAATAAATCAATTTGAATGCACTTTTTCAGCAAAAGTGAGAAGGGTCCCCCCTTTGGTAGTTTTTCAAATTTTCAACTTTTTAATTTTAATAGCTAGCTCAAATTTGATGACTCCAATCGATTTGTTTCGTTCTTCTGATGAAGAAAAAGTGCTTTTTGATGATTAGGGATGGTTATTAAAAAAGTTCAATTTTTTTTTTTTTTTTTTTTTTTTTTTTTTTTTAAAAGGAAGGATGGTTGATGGGATTTCGGGTTAAGGAGAGTGAATGATATTAGGGAAATTGGCGTAAGCTACTTGGCTATTCTGCCACAACCGATTCTTTGTAATAAATTCATTTGATAATGAATGGGACATACACTAGACATCCATGGACCCGCACGGCCACTTCTTCACTCCGAAAAAGTGACCGCACGGATGGGATTTGAACCCACGACCACGAGGCCCAGAAGCAGGAACGCTACCCACTAGGCCACCGCGGCCCCCCAAAAAAAAAGTTCAATTATATTCTCAAATTT
Source organism: Ocypus olens (assembly GCA_910593695.2). Taxonomy (NCBI): domain Eukaryota; kingdom Metazoa; phylum Arthropoda; class Insecta; order Coleoptera; family Staphylinidae; genus Ocypus; species Ocypus olens. The sequence continues at coordinate 56,337,309 of OU343056.1, forward strand.
TCAACTTTTTTATTTTAATAGCTGGCTCAAATTTGATGACTCCAATCGATTTGTCTCGTTCTTCTGATGAAGAAAAAGTGCTTTTTGATGATCAGAGATGGTTATTAAAAAAAAAAAGTTCAATTATATTTTCAAATTTTCAACTTTTTTATTTTACTAGCTAGCTCAAATTTGATGACTCCAATCGATTTGTCTCGTTCTTCTGATGAAGAAAAAGTGCTTTTTGATGATCAGAGATGGTTATTAAAAAAAAAAAGTTCAATTATATTTTCAAATTTTCAACTTTTTTATTTTACTAGCTAGCTCAAATTTGATGACTCCAATCGATTTGTCTCGTTCTTCTGATGAAGAAAAAGTGCTTTTTGATGATCAGAGATGGTTATTAAAAAAGTTCAATTATATTTTCAAATTTTCAACTTTTTTATTTTACTAGCTAGCTCAAATTTGATGACTCCAATCGATTTGTCTCGTTCTTCTGATGAAGAAAAAGTGCTTTTTGATGATCAGGGATTGTTATTAAAAAAGTTCAATTATTTTTTTCCATTTTAAAATTTTCTTTGCGAGCGTCTCACGCGGTTAATATTGACATTTGTTCTTTGGCGAATACTTTTTCTGAAGCGTCCTAATGAGATCTTTCGAATGACGTATAGAAATCCCGAATCGGACCGGTGGTTTTTTCAATAAATCAATTTGAATGCACTTTTTCAGCAAAAGTGAGAAGGGTCCCCCCTTTGGTAGTTTTTCAAATTTTCAACTTTTTTATTTTAATAGCTAGCTCAAATTTGATGACTCCAATCGATTTGTCTCGTTCTTCTGATGAAGAAAAAGTGCTTTTTGATGATCAGGGATTGTTATTAAAAAAGTTCAATTATTTTTTTCCATTTTAAAATTTTCTTTGCGAGCGTCTCACGCGGTTAATATTGACATTTGTTCTTTGGCGAATACTTTTTCTGAAGCGTCCTAATGAGATCTTTCGAATGACGTATAGAAATCCCGAATCGGACCGGTGGTTTTTTCAATAAATCAATTTGAATGCACTTTTTCAGCAAAAGTGAGAAGGGTCCCCCCTTTGGTAGTTTTTCAAATTTTCAACTTTTTTATTTTAATAGCTAGCTCAAATTTGATGACTCCAATCGATTTGTCTCGTTCTTCTGATGAAGAAAAAGTGCTTTTTGATGATCAGAGACGGTTATTAAAAAAGTTCAATTATATTTTCAAATTTTCAACTTTTTTATTTTAATAGCTAGCTCAAATTTGATGACTCCAATCGATTTGTCTCGTTCTTCTGATGAAGAAAAAGTGCTTTTTGATGATCAGGGTTGGTTATTAAAAAAGTTCAATTATTTTTTTCCATTTTAAAATTTTCTTTGCGAGCGTCTCACGCGGTTAATATTGACACTTGTTCTTTGGCGAATAGTTTTTCTGAAACGTCTTAATGAGTTCTTTCGAATGACGTATAGAAATCCCGAATCGGACCGGTGGTTTTTTCAATAAATCAATTTGAATGCACTTTTTCAGCAAAAGTGAGAAGGGTCCCCCCTTTGGTAGTTTTTCAAATTTTCAACTTTTTTATTTTAATAGCTAGCTCAAATTTGATGACTCCAATCGAGTTGTCTCGTTCTTCTGATGAAGAAAAAGTGCTTTTTGATGATCAGAGATGGTTATTAAAAAAGTTCAATTATATTTTCAAATTTTCAACTTTTTTATTTTACTAGCTAGCTCAAATTTGATGACTCCAATCGATTTGTCTCGTTCTTCTGATGAAGAAAAAGTGCTTTTTGATGATCAGGGTTGGTTATTAAAAAAGTTCAATTATTTTTTTCCATTTTAAAATTTTCTTTGCGAGCGTCTCACGCGGTTAATATTGACACTTGTTCTTTGGCGAATAGTTTTTCTGAAACGTCTTAATGAGTTCTTTCGAATGACGTATAGAAATCCCGAATCGGACCGGTGGTTTTTTCAATAAATCAATTTGAATGCACTTTTTCAGCAAAAGTGAGAAGGGTCCCCCCTTTGGTAGTTTTTCAAATTTTCAACTTTTTTATTTTAATAGCTAGCTCAAATTTGATGACTCCAATCGAGTTGTCTCGTTCTTCTGATGAAGAAAAAGTGCTTTTTGATGATCAGAGATGGTTATTAAAAAAGTTCAATTATATTTTCAAATTTTCAACTTTTTTATTTTACTAGCTAGCTCAAATTTGATGACTCCAATCGATTTGTCTCGTTCTTCTGATGAAGAAAAAGTGCTTTTTGATGATCAGGGTTGGTTATTAAAAAAGTTCAATTATTTTTTTCCATTTTAAAATTTTCTTTGCGAGCGTCTCACGCGGTTAATATTGACACTTGTTCTTTGGCGAATAGTTTTTCTGAAACGTCTTAATGAGTTCTTTCGAATGACGTATAGAAATCCCGAATCGGACCGGTGGTTTTTTCAATAAATCAATTTGAATGCACTTTTTCAGCAAAAGTGAGAAGGGTCCCCCCTTTGGTAGTTTTTCAAATTTTCAACTTTTTTATTTTAATAGCTAGCTCAAATTTGATGACTCCAATCGATTTGTCTCGTTCTTCTGATGAAGAAAAAGTGCTTTTTGATGATCAGGGATTGTTATTAAAAAAGTTCAATTATTTTTTTCCATTTTAAAATTTTCTTTGCGAGCGTCTCACGCGGTTAATATTGACATTTGTTCTTTGGCGAATACTTTTTCTGAAGCGTCCTAATGAGATCTTTCGAATGACGTATAGAAATCCCGAATCGGACCGGTGGTTTTTTCAATAAATCAATTTGAATGCACTTTTTCAGCAAAAGTGAGAAGGGTCCCCCCTTTGGTAGTTTTTCAAATTTTCAACTTTTTTATTTTAATAGCTAGCTCAAATTTGATGACTCCAATCGATTTGTCTCGTTCTTCTGATGAAGAAAAAGTGCTTTTTGATGATCAGAGATGGTTATTAAAAAAGTTCAATTATATTTTCAAATTTTCAACTTTTTTATTTTACTAGCTAGCTCAAATTTGATGACTCCAATCGATTTGTCTCGTTCTTCTGATGAAGAAAAAGTGCTTTTTGATGATCAGAGATGGTTATTAAAAAAGTTCAATTATATTTTCAAATTTTCAACTTTTTTATTTTACTAGCTAGCTTAAATTTGATGACTCCAATCGATTTGTCTCGTTCTTCTGATGAAGAAAAAGTGCTTTTTGATGATCAGGGATAATTATTAAAAAAGTTCAATTATATTCTCAAATTTTCAACTTTTTTATTTTACTAGCTAGCTCAAATTTGATGACTCCAATCGATTTGTCTCGTTCTTCTAATGAAGAAAAAGTGCGTTTTGATGATCAGGGATGGTTATTAAAAAAGTTCAATTATATTCTCAAATTTTCAACTTTTTTATTTTAATAGCTGGCTCAAATTTGATGACTCCAATCGATTTGTCTCGTTCTTCTGATGAAGAAAAAGTGCTTTTTGATGATCAGAGATGGTTATTAAAAAAGTTCAATTATATTTTCAAATTTTCAACTTTTTTATTTTACTAGCTAGCTCAAATTTGATGACTCCAATCGATTTGTCTCGTTCTTCTGATGAAGAAAAAGTGCTTTTTGATGATCAGGGATGGTTATTAAAAAAGTTCAATTATATTCTCAAATTTTCAACTTTTTTATTTTAATAGCTGGCTCAAATTTGATGACTCCTATCGATTTGTCTCGTTCTTCTGATGAAGAAAAAGTGCTTTTTGATGATCAGAGATGGTTATTAAAAAAGTTCAATTATATTTTCAAATTTTCAACTTTTTTATTTTAATAGCTAGCTCAAATTTGATGACTCCAATCGATTTGTCTCGTTCTTCTAATGAAGAAAAAGTGCGTTTTGATGATCAGGGATGGTTATTAAAAAAGTTCAATTATATTTTCAAATTTTCAACTTTTTTATTTTAATAGCTAGCTCAAATTTGATGACTCCAATCGATTTGTCTCGTTCTTCTGATGAAGAAAAAGTGCTTTTTGATGATCAGGGATTGTTATTAAAAAAGTTCAATTATTTTTTTCCATTTTAAAATTTTCTTTGCGAGCGTCTCACGCGGTTAATATTGACATTTGTTCTTTGGCGAATACTTTTTCTGAAGCGTCCTAATGAGATCTTTCGAATGACGTATAGAAATCCCGAATCGGACCGGTGGTTTTTTCAATAAATCAATTTGAATGCACTTTTTCAGCAAAAGTGAGAAGGGTCCCCCCTTTGGTAGTTTTTCAAATTTTCAACTTTTTTATTTTAATAGCTAGCTCAAATTTGATGACTCCAATCGATTTGTCTCGTTCTTCTGATGAAGAAAAAGTGCTTTTTGATGATCAGAGACGGTTATTAAAAAAGTTCAATTATATTTTCAAATTTTCAACTTTTTTATTTTAATAGCTAGCTCAAATTTGATGACTCCAATCGATTTGTCTCGTTCTTCTGATGAAGAAAAAGTGCTTTTTGATGATCAGGGTTGGTTATTAAAAAAGTTCAATTATTTTTTTCCATTTTAAAATTTTCTTTGCGAGCGTCTCACGCGGTTAATATTGACACTTGTTCTTTGGCGAATAGTTTTTCTGAAACGTCTTAATGAGTTCTTTCGAATGACGTATAGAAATCCCGAATCGGACCGGTGGTTTTTTCAATAAATCAATTTGAATGCACTTTTTCAGCAAAAGTGAGAAGGGTCCCCCCTTTGGTAGTTTTTCAAATTTTCAACTTTTTTATTTTAATAGCTAGCTCAAATTTGATGACTCCAATCGAGTTGTCTCGTTCTTCTGATGAAGAAAAAGTGCTTTTTGATGATCAGAGATGGTTATTAAAAAAGTTCAATTATATTTTCAAATTTTCAACTTTTTTATTTTACTAGCTAGCTCAAATTTGATGACTCCAATCGATTTGTCTCGTTCTTCTGATGAAGAAAAAGTGCTTTTTGATGATCAGGGTTGGTTATTAAAAAAGTTCAATTATTTTTTTCCATTTTAAAATTTTCTTTGCGAGCGTCTCACGCGGTTAATATTGACACTTGTTCTTTGGCGAATAGTTTTTCTGAAACGTCTTAATGAGTTCTTTCGAATGACGTATAGAAATCCCGAATCGGACCGGTGGTTTTTTCAATAAATCAATTTGAATGCACTTTTTCAGCAAAAGTGAGAAGGGTCCCCCCTTTGGTAGTTTTTCAAATTTTCAACTTTTTTATTTTAATAGCTAGCTCAAATTTGATGACTCCAATCGAGTTGTCTCGTTCTTCTGATGAAGAAAAAGTGCTTTTTGATGATCAGAGATGGTTATTAAAAAAGTTCAATTATATTTTCAAATTTTCAACTTTTTTATTTTACTAGCTAGCTCAAATTTGATGACTCCAATCGATTTGTCTCGTTCTTCTGATGAAGAAAAAGTGCTTTTTGATGATCAGGGTTGGTTATTAAAAAAGTTCAATTATTTTTTTCCATTTTAAAATTTTCTTTGCGAGCGTCTCACGCGGTTAATATTGACACTTGTTCTTTGGCGAATAGTTTTTCTGAAACGTCTTAATGAGTTCTTTCGAATGACGTATAGAAATCCCGAATCGGACCGGTGGTTTTTTCAATAAATCAATTTGAATGCACTTTTTCAGCAAAAGTGAGAAGGGTCCCCCCTTTGGTAGTTTTTCAAATTTTCAACTTTTTTATTTTAATAGCTAGCTCAAATTTGATGACTCCAATCGATTTGTCTCGTTCTTCTGATGAAGAAAAAGTGCTTTTTGATGATCAGGGATTGTTATTAAAAAAGTTCAATTATTTTTTTCCATTTTAAAATTTTCTTTGCGAGCGTCTCACGCGGTTAATATTGACATTTGTTCTTTGGCGAATACTTTTTCTGAAGCGTCCTAATGAGATCTTTCGAATGACGTATAGAAATCCCGAATCGGACCGGTGGTTTTTTCAATAAATCAATTTGAATGCACTTTTTCAGCAAAAGTGAGAAGGGTCCCCCCTTTGGTAGTTTTTCAAATTTTCAACTTTTTTATTTTAATAGCTAGCTCAAATTTGATGACTCCAATCGATTTGTCTCGTTCTTCTGATGAAGAAAAAGTGCTTTTTGATGATCAGAGATGGTTATTAAAAAAGTTCAATTATATTTTCAAATTTTCAACTTTTTTATTTTACTAGCTAGCTCAAATTTGATGACTCCAATCGATTTGTCTCGTTCTTCTGATGAAGAAAAAGTGCTTTTTGATGATCAGAGATGGTTATTAAAAAAGTTCAATTATATTTTCAAATTTTCAACTTTTTTATTTTACTAGCTAGCTTAAATTTGATGACTCCAATCGATTTGTCTCGTTCTTCTGATGAAGAAAAAGTGCTTTTTGATGATCAGGGATAATTATTAAAAAAGTTCAATTATATTCTCAAATTTTCAACTTTTTTATTTTACTAGCTAGCTCAAATTTGATGACTCCAATCGATTTGTCTCGTTCTTCTAATGAAGAAAAAGTGCGTTTTGATGATCAGGGATGGTTATTAAAAAAGTTCAATTATATTCTCAAATTTTCAACTTTTTTATTTTAATAGCTGGCTCAAATTTGATGACTCCAATCGATTTGTCTCGTTCTTCTGATGAAGAAAAAGTGCTTTTTGATGATCAGAGATGGTTATTAAAAAAGTTCAATTATATTTTCAAATTTTCAACTTTTTTATTTTACTAGCTAGCTCAAATTTGATGACTCCAATCGATTTGTCTCGTTCTTCTGATGAAGAAAAAGTGCTTTTTGATGATCAGGGATGGTTATTAAAAAAGTTCAATTATATTCTCAAATTTTCAACTTTTTTATTTTAATAGCTGGCTCAAATTTGATGACTCCTATCGATTTGTCTCGTTCTTCTGATGAAGAAAAAGTGCTTTTTGATGATCAGAGATGGTTATTAAAAAAGTTCAATTATATTTTCAAATTTTCAACTTTTTTATTTTAATAGCTAGCTCAAATTTGATGACTCCAATCGATTTGTCTCGTTCTTCTAATGAAGAAAAAGTGCGTTTTGATGATCAGGGATGGTTATTAAAAAAGTTCAATTATATTTTCAAATTTTCAACTTTTTTATTTTAATAGCTAGCTCAAATTTGATGACTCCAATCGATTTGTCTCGTTCTTCTGATGAAGAAAAAGTGCTTTTTGATGATCAGGGATTGTTATTAAAAAAGTTCAATTATTTTTTTCCATTTTAAAATTTTCTTTGCGAGCGTCTCACGCGGTTAATATTGACATTTGTTCTTTGGCGAATACTTTTTCTGAAGCGTCCTAATGAGATCTTTCGAATGACGTATAGAAATCCCGAATCGGACCGGTGGTTTTTTCAATAAATCAATTTGAATGCACTTTTTCAGCAAAAGTGAGAAGGGTCCCCCCTTTGGTAGTTTTTCAAATTTTCAACTTTTTTATTTTAATAGCTAGCTCAAATTTGATGACTCCAATCGATTTGTCTCGTTCTTCTGATGAAGAAAAAGTGCTTTTTGATGATCAGGGTTGGTTATTAAAAAAGTTCAATTATTTTTTTCCATTTTAAAATTTTCTTTGCGAGCGTCTCACGCGGTTAATATTGACATTTGTTCTTTGGCGAATAGTTTTTCTGAAGCGTCTTAATGAGATCTTTCGAATGACGTATAGAAATCCCGAATCGGACCGGTGGTTTTTTCAATAAATCAATTTGAATGCACTTTTTCAGCAAAAGTGAGAAGGGTCCCCCCTTTGGTAGTTTTTCAAATTTTCAACTTTTTTATTTTAATAGCTAGCTCAAATTTGATGACTTCAATCGATTTGTCTCGTTCTTCTGATGAAGAAAAAGTGCTCTTTGATGATTTATTTTTAAATTTTTAATACCATTTTTTATAAACTTAATGTATCAAATTGATTTGTGTTACTTCAATTGTATTGGCACCAAAATTTTATATAATAATAATAATTATTGTTATTAAATATAATATGGAATGTTTAATTAATTTTAATGACTGTGATAAATGTTATATAAAGTATGATCATATTTATTCTATTTAATTTTAGCGTATTTTACGTTTTTATTGCCACTATCAATTCCCTCACCAAATGATAATAAACATGACATGGGCGTGTATTTAAAATATTTTTAATTATTTAATTAATTTACGCAGGCTGCGGTTCATGTGTGAGCTTTGGTAAATAACTTCGGAACACTGCTCATTTAACCGAATCAGAAGTTTTTAATGGGAATGTAAGATATTTCTCAGATTATATTATCAGACTATACTTTCTCCACGACCAGACAAATCTGGTCGTGGAGAAAGTATAGTCTGCTACTCGGTAAGAATTTAAATTCTGATGCTCGTGGACGAGGAAATTCCACTCGCATCGAATTTCCATTCTAACCTTGTTACAGAATATACTATTTTGAATTGCGAGAATTATGAGAAAATCCATTCTGTGTGATATGTGTATGAGGTCGATATTTTTTTAGCATAAGAATATTTCAAAGGTGTGATTTATTCGTAACTGTTGGAGAATTGTCTCCAGCGGAACGAGATGCTCATCATCAGTATTGAGTACGGTAAATGGTAACAATTACGCGTCACGTGACCCATAATTATCACTCAACGGTCGCTGTGTTATAGCTCTCGGGGGGCTCACTCGGCATGGCTCACAACAGCATACTGTACACACACACACACACCCCCCAAGAGTCTCATGTGCCCCCTGCACGCAAACTACCGTGTTCCTTTCGCTATATTACACTTACACACTAATATTTCCCATTGGAAAGTCACAATGATGACCAACTTAAATGGATAAAATGTATATCATAATAATAAACAAATACACACAATGGGCGCAATTTTAATTTTCATGAAAAAAAATACCAAAGATGCATTGAAATTTGTTTAGGATGAATTTCTGATCTGATCCTCTCCTTGTAAGACATTATTATAATTAACGTAATTCTTAGAACGCAGTTTTCGATGTTGTTCACATTATTGTCAGGTTATCTCACAATTATGTTAGAAAGTAAATTATGCTTGTTATGTACAATTTCTCTTCTTGAATGAATTTTAATTCAAAGTCAAGTCTAAGAAATGTTAAATAGCCGCACCGTTAAGAACAGTTAACGTCGGGACGCATTATCGCCGGTTAAAAGTGTATTTTGTATAGATGGAAGACGTTTAGTTGCGCCGTTATTTTCATTTAATAGATCTATAAATTGCGTCGTTAAATTTTATCGCATCGTGTAAAAAGGAATTCGTCAAGTTATCGTCCTGTGTCAATACGCATTGATTATTTACCACGCACAATATTACGACCTGTAAATGCGACCGGCAATTCTATGTTAATGACCAACTTGATGTCCGATCCACGCCGAAGGATTTCTAAATAAATGATTTTTATTCGTTTCCATCTAAATTATAACCCACATCAAGAGGAATTACCGGTTACTTTTTATTTATACGGCGTCTCGGCTTCTTCGCACGAACAAAAAAAAAAAAACTTTTATTCTAATTTAAATACTTTATTCCTGCGGAGTTTATGAAAAGGTGATAACGTCTTGAGTTAAAGGTGGAATACGCTCGAATGTAATACAGAACTCAAGATGGAGTTTCTTAATCAAATCAGACTCTATTACAAATTGTTGCGAACAGGGTGAGAACACTAAATACATTTAGGATTCTAAGAGAGTAGGCATCCCCTTCCCCTTAGTTAGAACAATCACTTATATCTCGAGCACCATATCGACCAGGATTCTAATTTATTCATCCGAGTCCTATTCATTAGTCCTCGAGTCCGTATTAATTAATTCGATACAAAAAAGAACGAAGCTGTTTGACACTTTGCTGTAAATCGTATCCAATTCATTTAATATATTGCATAATTCGTGAATAATCTATTCCCACTGGTTCACTACTTGGGCACGGGTATAGTGATCTTCAATAGAGGATGAGACACTATTTTGAGAAAATCGGAAAAGATTGTAGTGAAATGCCGTTTCAGAATCTTCCCAAGACGCAATTCCGTCTTAAAAAAATGGTGATGTGGCCATCATTTTACTTTCTCCGACTTGATGGTATCATTTATATTTACGCTTTCATGGTTTATTTTCAATTGAAATCATATTTTAAATTTAAATAGAGCGTTGTGTAAACTTGGATGAAACTGACGTTTTAAACGTCAAAATTATGAAAGATGGAAAAATTATACTTCAAATTCAAAAACTCGGTTTACTCAAAAACTAAAGGGATATCGAAAAAATCTTATTCTTTATAAGTTGTTCATTTTGGCATTCTCTACAATTATTATTCACATAAATTTGCTGTAACTATTATCGTTTTATAATTATAAACCAAAAATTAAAAAAAAAAAAATAAATTTTTTTCTCGAATAAAAATGATTTTATGAAAAATATTTTCAAGCAAAAGATGTTCATTTCTTTGTTGTCTTCAAAGTTTGTTTATATTTTTTTGTGATATTTTTCATATTTAAGAAAATATTGGCAAAAAACAAAAAACAGTTAAGGTAAACGCCCACTTCCGGTGTACGAAATTTTACCAAAAGCTTTTCAGTTCTTCAGATTATCAAATAAGACGTATGTTCAAAGTTTCATATCAATTGCTCTATTAGTTTTTGAGATACAGCGCGCACAGACACATTTTATCAAACATCCAGCATTAAAATTATATACCAGTCATCGGTTTACAGCCCACACACGATGTAATTAATCTATTTGTAACTAAGATACATGAACCCGTAGAATGGAAAAATAATTAAGTACCATCCACCGTAATATATAAACGTAAAAATAAATAATAAATGGTACGTGCGCCGAATAACATCACGAATAATGTAATATTCACGAAAGTTGCTTAATAAAGCTCTATTTCTTTGGTGGAAATCTACGCTTGTTGCGTGTCCGGTCCACATTTCGGTTCAGTTTGCAGCCACTTAGTGTGTAGTCATGCAGCGAGCCTCACTTACATAACTCACAATCTCTGTCCGCGTTAATATTTGACGAGCGGTTGCTTTTGACTGACCGTGTCTACCTCGCATTACACTTATAATTGTTAACTTTGCCGGACACGCCAGAAAACCTTTCAAAGGAAAAATACGAACGAACGGAGGGCCGGAGCTCCGTTTTAAATCGTCATTTTGAGAAGGGTGAGACATCTTAAAACGAAACAAATGCGAAATAATGCGGAGCATGGAATACGATGCCGCTTGAAATATTTAATTGGAGTTTTGGGAAATTAAAAATACACAATTAACGGTACGCAGTAATATTACATACTGTTATACAGAGTCCTGTATTTAAAACGGGATAAAAAATAAAAAAAATAAAAGTGTTTTAAAGTTTGAAAAGTTTGACACTAAATTTATAATAATCAATCAAACTTAGTTAACGGGACTGTTTTGGACACCCTGTATAATTCATATCAATCAAACTTGGTCAACGGGACTGTCGGATCGTATTTAATAAGTCCCTGTATAATTTTATTAACGAGGCAATATTTTTATTTTTTGTTAATTTTTTAAAACAACACTGCGAAACTGATTTTTCTAGTTCTTATTTTTTTTTGCAGATATTACAGAACGAATCTCAATAAAACCTTCTGGATATATAGGTAACCATAAAAGGCACCCGAATAAGCAATCAAATATACAGCACGTAATCTATAAAGGTATTTCACAGTTTTTTGGGACACTCTGTATAATCAAAAATATTTTCCTAAAATACACCATAGGATACATATAAAGTCTGAAAAGTATAAAAACTCTAACTTAATTAGTAACTGAGCTATAGAAGATGGGAGGGAAAATGCACGAGCAATTCCGGTGCATGCGCCGGGTAACATATTGTTATTTTAATAACTATTTAGAATTATAGTAATAAATAATAATAATTATTATAATTACAAAATATGTTATGTCAAAAAATTGTGTTTCAAGGCCACCGTCATTTTTATTCATTCAATTGGCAATGACGATAAAGTAAAAATGGTGATGTGGCCATCATGTTACTTTCTGCGATGGTATCATCATTCATATTTACACTTTCATGGTTTATTTTCTATTTAAATTATATTCTAAATGTACATCGACCGTTTTGTAGACTCGCATGAAACTGACGTTTAAAACGTCAAAATTATAAAACATGGAAAAATTATACTTCAAATTCAAAAACGCAGTTAAACTCAAGTTGTTCATTTTGGTATTCTCTACAATTATTATTAATATAAATTTGCTGTAACTATTAGCGTTTCATAACTATAAACCAAAAATTAAAAAATTAATAATAAAATTTTTCTCGAATAGCAATGATTTTATGAAAAATAGCGAGCGCCTCACGCGTTTTATATTGACATTTGTTCTTTTGCGAGTACTTTTTCCAAAGCGTCGTAATGAGATCTTTCGAATGACGTATAGAAATCCTGAATCGGATCGGTGGTTTTTTCAAGAAATGATTTTGAATGCAATTTTTAATAATAATTTCCATCTTATTCATAATTTTGACGTTTTAAACGTCAGTGTCATCTCATCCTGCAAAACGCTCGATGTACATTTAAACTGAAAATAAACCATGAAAGCGTAAATATAAATGATACCATCAAGTCGGAGAAAGTAACATGATGGCCACATCACCATTTTTTATTAAGTTTTTGAATCAATGGCGCAGAACTGATTTTCACTAAATCGATTTCAATAAAATTTCAGGGGTATAATAAAGGCACCAAAATGGACAACAAAATATACAGCATGTAATCGAAAAAAATACACCACTTTTTTGGGAAAAATGCATAAAAATACATGCTTATAATTCCGAACTCTACTAATTATTATTACAAATAAACTAGATGTCTCTGTACAGTCAATATTATCACTATGGGCCACCTTGCAAACATTCCTTAATTTATGGAACGATTAGGGAAGCAAAACAAATAAATAATTTGTTCAGAATGGTAAATATTACAGTTTGCTTCATTCATATACGACTGCCTAAATTTTGGTGTGTACTAATATGTTTGGTGTTTCCTTATGCTAATCGCAATAAATATGAGGTGTATTATTCGAGTTCGACTAACACTATCCAAACAGCCCGAAACGATACTTATGCTCGAAGGGGGCGCGCGCTTATGTTTGCATGTGTGTGGCGAGATGTGAAGTCCCGAATCCCGCCAATCGCGGTTGTAATCCGGGATTATCCTGCGGCAATCACAGGACTATTGTTAACGGTGTGAAACGTAAGCTGCTTCCATCATTAGAATTTGTATTGATATCCCATAAAGGAGGGGTCGAAAATGTCCTCCTAAAATACAATGGCTAATATTTGTTCCGGTTAACATATTAATACACGTGTTGATGATATAAATATACACTTGCAAATTATGTATATCTTAGAAAACACTAAACATTATCGTAATCATGGTGATGGTTGCGACCGTTACTACGTGGTAATTCATTATAAAATCACTGAATAAAACACTTACTATGTTTTTTACCACAATTTATAAATTGTGGTAAAAAAACATAGTAATTGTTTTATTCAGTGATTTTTTAAACATTATCGTACTTGCAAAAGTTTTTTCCAATAGTTTAGTGGTCATAAATATGTAAATTTTGATGGTGATGTATCGCAAAGTTAATCGTTAATATTTTATTGCCGGAGCAATTTCAAAACATTGATTTCTCCAGTCGGAGGGAAATTGCCCGGGAAAAAATCTCAACCGGAAACCATTTGGTGCGTTCCCATCAACCCGATTGAAACATTATAAAAACATGACCGAACTTACGGGGCTATTCATCTTTCTCCCCGTTCAATCTGAATCTCGTGGAATTTAAACAGATATTCATTGCCGCTTTCTGTAGTAAAAACTATTACTTTTTTTCAATAAAATCATTCCGTTGGAAGCCAAGCACCTTAGCATGGTGATTATAATTCGATATGGAATAAAACCACTTTTTACTTTGATGTCAAGTGTTATACAGAACAAGGTAAAAAGTTTCATACAAAACATTCCTAGATAACAAATATAATTTTAAATTAAATGTCTAATAATGTGCCGTAGAAAATAATTTACTGGTTATTTATGATATGATTCTTTATAATCCATTTTGCGGTATACTTTAATATACAGGTTGTTGAATTGCAAAGGGGGCCATAGGGATTTACATGTAAAATCTGAAATGTGTTAATATTGCCTCCCTTAATTATTTGACAGTATCGGTCTTCTTATATTATTTCTAAAGCTTTTAAATTTAAGCTGAATGATTTGGTACCTTACTCAATGGTTTCCGCAGAGTATTAACCGAGATATTTCCAAAAAACTTTAGGGATTTACATGTAAAATTTTAAATGTGTTAATATTGGCTCCCCTAATTATTTGACATTACCGATATTCGAATATTATTTTTAAAGCTTTTTGTGCTGAATTATTTGATACCTTACTCAATAGTTTCTGCAGAGTATTAACCGAGATAATTGCAAAAAACTTTACAATAATTTTGAATTAAAAATAAAGGTTAGCCATGAAATCATAATGGCGGATATTTCATTTTTCTCTAAAAAGTGACAATCGCTGTCACATTCCGATTTACAACTTGTCGTGTAATCTACACAAGAAAAAGTATTTATAATTAAATGGTTTTACTCGGGTACTATTTAAGAAGTGTACGGGATTTGTTCAGTGTTGAATTTCTATAAAAGGCAATACCCAAGAAATTTGATATTCCACGAGTATTAAACATAATGTAAGTAGACCGATACTATAAAATAATTAAGGGAACCAATTGTAACACATTTCAAATTTAGAAAGTAAATTAGTAATTATTCAATGAACAATTTTTTTTGCACTTGTTAAATGGTATTTAAGTAAAACCATGTAATTAACCCTTTAAGGACTAAGAAGTACGATTGCGATGTTGAGATTTTTTTTGTCGGGCCTCTTCGCAATCGATAAAGATAAGCCCTATCGCACTGTTTGGCGTTTTTTGACTATGTGCTTCCAACAACCTCTGGGACCTAAAGGGTTAAAATACTTTTCCCTGTGTAGAATACACGGCCGGTTGTAAATCGTAATGCGACATCTACTGTCACTTTTTAGAACAAAATAGAATATCCGCCATTATGATTTCATGGCAAACCTTTATTTTTAATTCAAAATAATTGGAAAGTTTTTTGCAAATATCTCGGTGAATATTCTGCAGAAACTGTTGAGTAAGGTACCAAATTATTCATCTTTAAAAGCTCTAAAATAATGTAAGAAGACCGATTTTGACAAATAATTAGGGGAGCCAATATTAAACATTTAAAATTTTACATGTAAATCCCTATGGCCCGTTTTGCAATTCAACACCCTGTATAGTTATTTATTATTATTTATTTATTTATTTATTTATTAACGCAACTGCATTTACATATATATATATATATATATATAATAAAAATAGAACAATGACAAATTACAAACATTTTAAGTGCTCGTCTACACTGCGCCTTAAATCTTTCAAAAGAAATTCCAAAAAAATCCACTAACAGTGTATCCCCTTTCAAGACGCATCATAAGAAATTCCCATGTAAAATGTTCAAATTCAGTTTGTATCTCTACTATTGAATTTAAAAGGTCACATTAAAATAATTATTTTACGTCCTAACATTATTTTCCAATTTGTATTTTTGTTCTTCTTTAGTTCAGGCAATATATAAAATTAAAATACATTTCAATATCTGAACCTGTACAATAATACAAGGTTTTATTGATTGATTTAAAATTTCTTTGCCTTACTAATATTGGAAAATGATATAATTTAATAGACGTGATGTATCGTTGAGTTTATTGAAAGTAAGTGACATTTCTTTTAAAATGTATTATAAAATTACTCTGTGCCGTATAAAGAAATCGAACATATAATATAAAATATTTTCGTGTCCAACCAATATTAACCCTTACCTAACGAATGCCGCCATATTCGCAACGACGAGAAATAATCCCGTAATATTCGCGACAATAAAAATATTTTCGTGAGATCGACACTGAAAAATTTTAAGTACCCGACGCAACCACTTTCAAATTAATTCATAATTGTGCGCATGTTGCGACTTTTACAAACCGGTTCGTTACTTAAAGTTCTTTTTTAGCGTACATAGGGGTGACCGAAGGGGGGGGGGGTGGGTGGTCCCCATTCCACTCTCCAATTCATGGATCATAAACAGAAGTTTACTTAATATTAATAGAACTTAATATTTCAGTGTAAAAAACACTAAAGAACCGGAGTTTTCTTAATAAACCTATTTATTTGATGAAACTTTGGCGCGGGAGCAACTGATTGGATTGTGGGATAGGGACCACCCACCACCCTTGGACTGTAGAATAGGGCCCACCGACCACCATACGGATTAACGTTTACTTCAATTAAAAACCCCGTTTCGGCTATTATTAAATCTCCAACATCACCAATGAATTTACAATAAAATTTGATTACACGAAGCTTGAGAAGGTTTATATAAAGGGTGGTGGGTGTTCATTATCCCACAATTCTAGCAGTTAAACATCAACAGGGGCTGCGCAGATGTAGAACAATAGCGAAAACGTAGTAACTATATTTTTTAATTTTCTGGCATAAATTCGTTTGATTAGTTGCCTCAGTAATGTCTGAGATTTCGGAAATTTAAGGTACTTTGATTATTTTTACTCAGTTATTAATACTAAATAATTTCATTTTTTAATGGAATAAGACATGTTTAAGTTATTCTAATTAAGCGTATTATGTAGAAAAATAATTTATATATTATTAACTAAAATTTCCTTCAAAATTTTTTTGATAAAATATAAGGTATAATTTTTAGCATGTAAAATCCTATGGCCCACGATAAAAAAAATATACTGTATATCTCCAAGGTCACCATTTAGATCATTGTGCTTCCGTAGAAAATATTGTTGAACAATTTACAGCAAGTAAATATTTAATGTTTTTAATTCAGAATTTATGCAAGAGCAATGAAGATATTACTTTAAACATGCTACTATAAAATTCGAAGTACATATATTCCACACGAAAAAATGTTGATTATTAAACTTTCAATAATAATGAATGTACATTGTTTAATAGTAGAAACGATTTCAAGTTTATTCCTCGCAAGAAAATAACCGAAGAATATTGGGCGTATATCGGAATGTGGTAATTTAATATTTACATAATTTTTATGCCGGCTTGCGAGCAGGGGAAGGTCTCCCTAGTACTTTAAAGACATTTTATATCATTGGAGTAGAGAGTGATATAGGTTTATCCGCTCTGAATATGTCATGAAGGAAGATGACAGGCTTGGGATATGCCTCTTATAGATTATACGAATACGTGTTCGAAGCTTCGCGATCCGACTTTTGGATTTTTGATGAGACTGGAAAAATAAACAAGGCGCATTCAGAATTTCCAGCGGTAAAACGTAAAACTTGAATGTGTAATAAACCTTATCTTTCAATATATATATTTACGCACGTGAAAAGCAATTAGATAATTAAAAGATTCGGAAATGAATCTGAAACGGTGTATTATTAAGGGGGCACTTTAGTTAATTTTGCGAGACCACATAGGGAAATCCTCTCGGTGCATCCGAACATAAAAGGGAAAATTTCAGGGAGACAAACGGTTCAGCCTCAGATTTGCATGAAGCGGATTCATGTAATATTAAAATAATTTAAAGCGGCGGAGGTATATGTTGGGTGAAACGACCATAACTAATGCATGGAGTTTGCGACATAAAATATGTCCCGGTATATAGATATATACAGAGGCTGGAGTGAATGCGGCCGTATGCACGGGATTTGCCGTAAAGTGTTTTCGGTCGTCGCATCACGATCACTTAAGATATGTTTGAAAAGTAAGAATTATAACAAATAAACAAGTCATCAGATTTATTATGGACTAAATTTGGACACTGATTGAAAATGATAACAAATCAAGCCGGTGAGGTCAATCCGTTTTCTTGCAACTTGATTTTAACTTTAATCACCAGAGGAATTATTTCTAAAATATTTAAATCCACCAAGGAAAAATGCATCTTTAACATACTTAAAACTAACTGACTTATCAAAACGGCAACGCTACAAACTTAAACTGAAGTAAAGAAGATTTGAAAAATTGTAAAAAAATAATTTCAACTAGAATTAACTTCAAAACTTCAAAATACCTTTAAAATAAACCTGTTTCTAGCATCCATCCTCTTTAATTGAGAAAGCATAGCTATGAACAAAATGGTAACGCTACAAACTTGAACTAAAGTAAAGAAAATTGCACGATAAAGAATAAGCTTTTTTTCAAAATCTCTTTGGTTTTTGAGAAAACTGAATATTATAATTTGAAATATAATTTGTCATTTTCATCTTTCATAATTGTGACGTCTTAAATGTCAGTTCCGTCCGATATAAATCGCAAATAAATGACAAATAACTGCTATACCATAAAATCGGATAAAGTAACCAATTTTTTAAAATAATTTTATATTTTTTTGTATGAATTAAAACAATAAATAATATTTCGTAATAATAATAATCTGCACACCTTGCAATCCTAAAATATATCGCTAGTACTTTAAGCGGAGTGCAGCTCCTCCGAGAAACATACCAAATATATTATAAAATCCAATCTAAACTTCAGGCATGACAAAGTGGCGACCTTATAAATATGTGGCCATATCTAGGCTGGATTATGTGCCCATAATTCAGAAACGTCGTCTGAGAACGCTCTGCCGAGCTTCCTTATATCTGCGCTCCGGCAAATTCCATTTTGACGCTTCTTCGATTATTCGCACGGAAATATTTAATGAATTTTAATTATTTCGCTAAAATATATTGCTTATAAATATACACAATATATTAAATGAATAACGTATTTAAGGTCTATTTGTTAACGTGGTTTAATCATCTTTACAATAACCATTAACCCTCACCCTAGTAGCACAATATGTATCTGATATATTTTCTAAATATTGATTTTCAATTTTTATGTTTCGAAAATATTAAAACATCAAAGTAAATATTTTTTATAATAAGTCTATGAATAAATTTAAAAAAAATGAAATATAGCCTGAATAAATGAATATTCAACCTGTTCGTAACTCTGCAAGCAAATAAAAAAATCTATGAAAATATTTGTTGCAAATTCATCATTGTTAAGTTTCCATTATTATTCTACACCTGTGCAATTCTCGTTGGTGTTCAAACTGGTTGGATTGTAGGATAGTGCCCACCCACCACCCTTTCTGCAAACCTTAACTTAAGCTACAAAACCATGTTCGTGTAATCAAATTTCTTTGTAAATTCATTGGTGATTTTGTAGGTTCAGCAACGGTTGAAACGGGATTTTTAATTGACAGAAGAGGTGAAAATGGATATCTGTTTGACGGTCGAAATAATGAGGTTACTGCCAGTTTAAATCAGTTTGCAGATCTATTTCAAACTTCAAAAAGTAGTCGCTTCAAAGGTTTAAAAATGGAGAAGTATAAATCGTATTATACAAAATAAAAAATGCCCATAAATTATTTGCCAAGAATTTGATTTTGTGAATTTTGGATGAACAAAATTAATGATAATGAAACAATTTTAGATAATATTTTATTTTCCGATGAAAGTAGCGCCATGTTAGATGGAAAAGTAAATAAACAAACGCGATGAATTTGGGAACAATGCTTTTGCTGATGACCGTACGATCGGGATACGCTGCAGAAAAGTTGCTGCTGAACAAACCTCTTATAATAATTTGAATTCCTTAAACACGAATAAAATTAATGTAGAAGGCTGAAATACTTCCGGTTGATAAATAAAAAAAATTGTTTGTAGACAACACGGTCATCGGCTGCAGTTGCTTGGTTCGCATTTTCACTCGGTTATTCCCCGGATTGTGAGGTCGGCAACTGCAAGGCAGCGAGGAACTGTTTCGTGGGAGGAAAAACGTTCGCTGTAATGGAGATAAGACGTCCTTCTTATGAAGCAGCAAGTTATAAGTAGTAAACAATGAAAAGTTTTATACACGGGAAACTATAGTCGATTATATTTAAGATTGTTAAAATGAGGTTTTTAACAATCCTAAATATTAAAAATTACCACGTGTTAAACGAGAACCAAATTCAACAAATAGTCGATTACGTTTTTTTTTGCCTCTTTACTTACGACATAACACCGGCTATTATTTTTCCTGTTGCGCATTGCGAATTTTAATGTTTGTACATTAATGAGTTATTTTCTGCCAGTGTGAAACTGTTCTTAGAAATAATAAGCGCAAAGGGAATAAATATTATCGCAGCGTGATTAAACCGATAACATTTTATTCGTCGACCGAGCTGTTAACTTTGTTGATTAAAATTATGACTCAGCAATAATTTCGCAATCGCATTTTACAAGACCGCGAAGAGGTCTCTGATTTCA
Organism: Ocypus olens; assembly: GCA_910593695.2. Classification (NCBI taxonomy): domain Eukaryota; kingdom Metazoa; phylum Arthropoda; class Insecta; order Coleoptera; family Staphylinidae; genus Ocypus; species Ocypus olens. The sequence continues at coordinate 56,357,727 of OU343056.1, forward strand.
GTTGTTTCTGTCGCCTCGTTGGGCTGGGTGTGCGCGCCCGGGCGACCAAAATACCCAAGTTTTCCTCGTCTGAAAGGTGAGTACTTTTTTTATTTTTAATTACGACAATATTAAGAATGTTGATTAATTTGTTTTTGTTATGTTTTTTTATGTTATAAATTTTGATTAATTTGATTTGATCAGTCTTCCATCTCTAACTTATTTTATTTAAGAACTAATCACAATTGTATATACAGGGTGTTACAAATTTGATTCGGCATTGGCATTGCTATCTTGGTAACAATAAGCGATGGAGTGTTGGTTAAAGTTGCGCATGTTAATAAAATAAAATATTTCGACCACTTCCGGAGATATTCGAAAACATCTGAAAAAATAATCAACAACAAAATTCCGTTTATAATTTTTAAAAATTGCGTGTTGTTAAACGCGTTTTTGATTATGAGGATTCATATGCTAAATTGCGGAGAATGTAATTTATTTTAAAAAGTATTAAAAGATATTCATATCGAGTCAACGAAAATGATCAAAATTCGAAATACAGAAAAAGAAAAAAAATAAATTATGAATGTGAATGCGCACCGTTTTTATTTAATTTCATGGCAACCATAATTTTCGTGAAAATGATCATTTTTATTTTATCATTTTTTAGGGTTTTTATGAATGCTAAAAATAAATAATAGCATGACTGCATGCAGGAATTTTTACTCTATAAAACATTTATTTACTTGTTTCTTCTGAAATGATCAGGGAAGATAATATTCCAGTATAAAGGAATTAACATTGAAAATCCTAAATTCCGTTGTGTTCCACTACACCCTACATAGAGTTACATTAGGTTTTTGGAATTTTGGTCCAGCTTAAATATTTTTCACCTTTATCATATTTTATTTTAAGCAAACAAAAATTTTGATCACGCACAATTTGGGAATTACGATCTTAAATAATTATTTATTTCTTGAATTGAAAATGGAAACCACCCTCGTTCAGAAACGTTGTGAACGGATAATAATTACAATAATTTATAATTACTTTATAATAACGCAATGATCAGCAGTTTATAACTTGCTAAGATAAGAGATTTTTATGTTTATTGAAATTTCAGGTCCAATTACAACAAAATCCAATTCCATACAACACGATGAAATAGTACAGAAATTTTGCAAATTACAACAAATTCACCACCATTGCCGAAACACCTCACCTTCGTCCGCAACTCTGCGATGGGTTCGTGTGAACTCTGCGCGACCCCGGCGGATATGCTTCTGGAATGGTCTCGTCGGGAAGGCCCACGGGCCTTATCGGCGAGACCGTTCTGCGCTAAGCTATCTAACATTACGAACGTCCTACGCCCAAATCAAAAACTCCAAAATACTCAAAACAACATAAGCAGCACCCAAACCAAATAAATCTTGTGTCCGCTTGATTATATATACGAGGGCGGGGGGCGACCCCCGCCTTTTTTGGGCATGCCGTGGCACGTGGATGTCATGCTTTAACTTGATCTGCCAGCAGCGAAGGTGGGGTGTTAAGTCACATCAAACGACCGCACGAAAGATAAAAGCAAGAAATCCGGACGACCTTTCAGTAGAGGAGAAGAAAACAAATGAGTTTCTGCTACAACCAAGTTTACAAAAATTATGAACACCAATAATACTTAATTCCGCCAAACAAACATGGAGAAGTGGAGAACCACTTTAAATTAAAACTGAAATTGACAACATCAAAATTATGGATCAGAGATGCGATTACTGGTTATAAAAAAGTTGCGAAAATTACCCATTGAAGATGCAGACCATTCCAATTAAGCCAATTTACCACAAGAGCCGTATAAGAATATATTATTAAACAAACAAAAAAATTGAAAAAATATTTTTTTCAGGTAAGTAAACGCAATTTAATACTATTCATTTCTATTTTTATTTTAATAGCTAGCTCAAATTGGATTACTCCAAACGATTTGTCTCGTTCTTCTGATGAAGAAAAAGTGCTTTTTGATGATCAGGGATTGTTATTAAAAATATTCAATTATATTTTTCCATTTTAAGATTTTCTTTGCGAGCGCGTCACGCGGTTTATATTGACATTTGTTCTTTGGCGAGTACTTTTTCTGAAGCGTCTTAATGAGATCTTTCGAATGACGTACAGAAATCCCTGATCGGACCGGTGGTCTTTTCAATAAATCAATTTGAATGCACTTTTTTAGCAAAAGAGACGCTTCAGAATATGTACTTTCGCAGGAACAAATGTCAATTTAAAGCCCGTGACACGTCGGCAAAAAAAATCGAAAAAATCAACTTTCTTAATAATCATCGGATTTGATTAAAATTGGGGATTTTTAATTTTTGACGAAAACTCGAAATTCTATCCAAGGGTTCCCCCTTCTAACTTTTTAACAAAAATTGCACTAAAAATGATTTCCTGGCGAAACCACTGGTTGGATCCGGGGTTTCTTGACGTCACTCGCAAGATCGCTTCAAGACGCTTCAGAAAATGTACTTTCGCACGAACAAATGTCAATTTTAAGGCCGTGACGCGTCAGCAAAAAAACTCGAAAATGGAAAAAATCGAAAAAATCAACTTTCTTAATAATCATCGTAGACGCTTGTGTTTTACCTTTTCTTTCATCAGAAGAACGAGATAAAACGATTGCCGTTAAAAAATTTCATCCAGAGAATGATGCAAAAAAGTTAGCCAGTCACCATGAAATTTTTTGAAAAAAGTCGATTTTTTCACACTTTGAACGGCTGTAGCGGCCGAACGAAGAAACCAATTTGATCGCGGATTGCAAATCAGTGTTCCTCGTGTGTCAATTAGTCGGATTTCATTAAAATTGGGGATTTTTAATTTTTGACGAAAACCCGAAATTTTATCCAAGGGTCCCCCCTTCTTACTTTTTATCAAAAATTGCACTAAAAATGATTTCCTGGCGAAACCACTGGTTGGATCCGGGGTTTCTTGACGTCACTCGAAAGATCGCTTCAAGACGCTTCAGAAAATGTACTTTCGCACGAACAAATGTCAATTTTAAGGCCGTGACGCGTCAGCAAAAAAACTCGAAAATGGAAAAAATCGAAAAAATCAACTTTCTTAATAATCATCGTAGACGCTTGTGTTTTACCTTTTTTTTCATCAGAAGAACGAGATAAAACGATTGCCGTTAAAAAATTTCATCCAGAGAAAGATGCAAAAAAGTTAGCCAGTCACCATGAAATTTTTTGAAAAAAGTCGATTTTTTCACACTTTGAACGGCTGTAGCGGCCGAACGAAGAATCCAATTTGATCGCGGATTGCAAATCTGTGTTCCTCGTGTATCAATTAGTCGGATTTCATTAAAATTGGGGATTTTTAATTTTTGACGAAAACCCGAAATTTTATCCAAGGGTCCCCCCTTCTTACTTTTTATCAAAAATTGCACTAAAAATGATTTCCTGGCGAAACCACTGGTTGGATCCGGGGTTTCTTGACGTCACTCGAAAGATCGCTTCAAGACGCTTCAGAAAATGTACTTTCGCACGAACAAATGTCAATTTTAAGGCCGTGACGCGTCAGCAAAAAAACTCGAAAATGGAAAAAATCGAAAAAATCAACTTTCTTAATAATCATCGTAGACGCTTGTGTTTTACCTTTTTTTTCATCAGAAGAACGAGATAAAACGATTGCCGTTAAAAAATTTCATCCAGAGAAAGATGCAAAAAAGTTAGCCAGTCACCATGAAATTTTTTGAAAAAAGTCGATTTTTTCACACTTTGAACGGCTGTAGCGGCCGAACGAAGAATCCAATTTGATCGCGGATTGCAAATCTGTGTTCCTCGTGTATCAATTAGTCGGATTTCATTAAAATTGGGGATTTTTAATTTTTGACCAAAACCCGAAATTTTATCCAAGGGTACCCCCTTCTTACTTTTTATCAAAAATTGCACTAAAAATGATTTCCTGGCGAAACCACTGGTTGGATCCGGGGTTTCTTGACGTCACTCGAAAGATCGCTTCAAGACGCTTCAGAAAATGTACTTTCGCAGGAACAAATGTCAATTTTAAGGCCGTGACGCGTCAGCAAAAAAACTCGAAAATGGAAAAAATCGAAAAAATCAACTTTCTTAATAATCATCGTAGACGCTTGTGTTTTACCTTTTTTTTCATCAGAAGAACGAGATAAAACGATTGCCGTTAAAAAATTTCATCCAGAGAATGATGCAAAAAAGTTAGCCAGTCACCATGAAATTTTTTGAAAAAAGTCGATTTTTTCACACTTTGAACGGCTGTAGCGGCCGAACGAAGAAACCAATTTGATCGCGGATTGCAAATCAGTGTTCCTCGTGTGTCAATTAGTCGGATTTCATTAAAATTGGGGATTTTTAATTTTTGACGAAAACCCCCCTTCTTACTTTTTATCAAAAATTGCACTAAAAATGATTTCCTGGCGAAACCACTGGTTGGATCCGGGGTTTCTTGACGTCACTCGCAAGATCGCTTCAAGACGCTTCAGAAAATGTACTTTCGCACGAACAAATGTCAATTTTAAGGCCGTGACGCGTCAGCAAAAAAACTCGAAAATGGAAAAAATCGAAAAAATCAACTTTCTTAATAATCATCGTAGACGCTTGTGTTTTACCTTTTTTTTCATCAGAAGAACGAGATAAAACGATTGCCGTTAAAAAATTTCATCCAGAGAAAGATGCAAAACAGTTAGCCAGTCACCATGAAATTTTTTGAAAAAAGTCGTTTTTTTCACACTTTGAACGGCTGTAGCGGCCGAACGAAGAATCCAATTTGATCGCGGATTGCAAATCAGTGTTCCTCGTGTGTCAATTAGTCGGATTTCATTAAAATTGGGGATTTTTAATTTTTGACGAAAACCCGAAATTTTATCCAAGGGTCCCCCCTTCTTACTTTTTAACAAAAATTGCACTAAAAATGATTTCCTGGCGAAACCACTGGTTGGATCCGGGGTTTCTTGACGTCACTGGAAAGATCGCTTCAAGACGCTTCAGAAAATGTACTTTCGCAGGAACAAATGTCAATTTTAAGGCCGTGACGCGTCAGCAAAAAAACTCGAAAATGGAAAAAATCGAAAAAATCAACTTTCTTAATAATCATCGTAGACGCTTGTGTTTTACCTTTTTTTTCATCAGAAGAACGAGATAAAACGATTGCCGTTAAAAAATTTCATACAGAGAAAGATGCAAAAAAGTTAGCCAGTCACCATGAAATTTTTTGAAAAAAGTCGATTTTTTCACACTTTGAACGGCTGTAGCGGCCGAACGAAGAATCCAATTTGATCGCGGATTGCAAATCTGTGTTCCCCGTGTGTCAATAAGTCGGATTTCATTAAAATTGGGGATTTTAAATTTTTGACGAAAACCCGAAATTTTATCCAAGGGTCCCCCCTTCTTACTTTTTAACAAAAATTGCACTAAAAATGATTTCCTGGCGAAACCACTGGTTGGATCCGGGGTTTCTTGACGTCACTCGAAAGATCGCTTCAAGACGCTTCAGAAAATGTACTTTCGCAGGAACAAATGTCAATTTTAAGGCCGTGACGCGTCAGCAAAAAAACTCGAAAATGGAAAAAATCGAAAAAATCAACTTTCTTAATAATCATCGTAGACGCTTGTGTTTTACCTTTTTTTTCATCAGAAGAACGAGATAAAACGATTGCCGTTAAAAAATTTCATCCAGAGAAAGATGCAAAAAAGTTAGCCAGTCACCATGAAATTTTTTGAAAAAAGTCGATTTTTTCACACTTTGAACGGCTGTAGCGGCCGAACGAAGAATCCAATTTGATCGCGGATTGCAAATCTGTGTTCCTCGTGTGTCAATTAGTCGGATTTCATTAAAATTGGGGATTTTAAATTTTTGACGAAAACCCGAAATTTTATCCAAGGGTCCCCCCTTCTTACTTTTTAACAAAAATTGCACTAAAAATGATTTCCTGGCGAAACCACTGGTTGGATCCGGGGTTTCTTGACGTCACTCGAAAGATCGCTTCAAGACGCTTCAGAAAATGTACTTTCGCAGGAACAAATGTCAATTTTAAGGCCGTGACGCGTCAGCAAAAAAACTCGAAAATGGAAAAAATCGAAAAAATCAACTTTCTTAATAATCATCGTAGACGCTTGTGTTTTACCTTTTTTTTCATCAGAAGAACGAGATAAAACGATTGCCGTTAAAAAATTTCATACAGAGAAAGATGCAAAAAAGTTTGCCAGTCACCATGAAATTTTTTGAAAAAAGTCGATTTTTTCACACTTTGAACGGCTGTAGCGGCCGAACGAAGAATCCAATTTGATCGCGGATTGCAAATCTGTGTTCCCCGTGTGTCAATTAGTCGGATTTCATTAAAATTGGGGATTTTAAATTTTTGACGAAAACCCGAAATTTTATCCAAGGGTCCCCCCTTCTTACTTTTTAACAAAAATTGCACTAAAAATGATTTCCTGGCGAAACCACTGGTTGGATCCGGGGTTTCTTGACGTCACTCGAAGGATCGCTTCAAGACGCTTCAGAAAATGTACTTTCGCAGGAACAAATGTCAATTTTAAGGCCGTGACGCGTCAGCAAAAAAACTCGAAAAAGAAAAAAATCGAAAAAATCAACTTTCTTAATAATCATCGTAGACGCTTGTGTTTTACCTTTTTTTTCATCAGAAGAACGAGATAAAACGATTGCCGTTAAAAAATTTCATCCAGAGAAAGATGCAAAAAAGTTAGTCAGTCACCATGAAATTTTTTGAAAAAAGTCGATTTTTTCACACTTTGAACGGCTGTAGCGGCCGAACGAAGAATCCAATTTGATCGCGGATTGCAAATCTGTGTTCCTCGTGTATCAATTAGTCGGATTTCATTAAAATTGGGGATTTTAAATTTTTGACGAAAACCCGAAATTTTATCCAAGGGTCCCCCCTTCTTACTTTTTATCAAAAATTGCACTAAAAATGATTTCCTGGCGAAACCACTGGTTGGATCCGGGGTTTCTTGACGTCACTCGAAAGATCGCTTCAAGACGCTTCAGAAAATGTACTTTCGCAGGAACAAATGTCAATTTTAAGGCCGTGACGCGTCAGCAAAAAAACTCGAAAATGGAAAAAATCGAAAAAATCAACTTTCTTAATAATCATCGTAGACGCTTGTGTTTTACCTTTTTTTTCATCAGAAGAACGAGATAAAACGATTGCCGTTAAAAAATTTCATCCAGAGAAAGATGCAAAAAAGTTAGCCAGTCACCATGAAATTTTTTGAAAAAAGTCGATTTTTTCACACTTTGAACGGCTGTAGCGGCCGAACGAAGAATCCAATTTGATCGCGGATTGCAAATCTGTGTTCCCCGTGTGTCAATTAGTCGGATTTCATTAAAATTGGGGATTTTAAATTTTTGACGAAAACCCGAAATTTTATCCAAGGGTCCCCCCTTCTTACTTTTTATCAAAAATTGCACTAAAAATGATTTCCTGGCGAAACCACTGGTTGGATCCGGGGTTTCTTGACGTCACTCGAAAGATCGCTTCAAGACGCTTCAGAAAATGTACTTTCGCAGGAACAAATGTCAATTTTAAGGCCGTGACGCGTCAGCAAAAAAACTCGAAAATGGAAAAAATCGAAAAAATCAACTTTCTTAATAATCATCGTAGACGCTTGTGTTTTACCTTTTTTTTCATCAGAAGAACGAGATAAAACGATTGCCGTTAAAAAATTTCATCCAGAGAAAGATGCAAAAAAGTTAGCCAGTCACCATGAAATTTTTTGAAAAAAGTCGATTTTTTCACACTTTGAACGGCTGTAGCGGCCGAACGAAGAATCCAATTTGATCGCGGATTGCAAATCTGTGTTCCTCGTGTGTCAATTAGTCGGATTTCATTAAAATTGGGGATTTTAAATTTTTGACGAAAACCCGAAATTTTATCCAAGGGTCCCCCCTTCTTACTTTTTATCAAAAATTGCACTAAAAATGATTTCCTGGCGAAACCACTGGTTGGATCCGGGGTTTCTTGACGTCACTCGAAAGATCGCTTCAAGACGCTTCAGAAAATGTACTTTCGCAGGAACAAATGTCAATTTTAAGGCCGTGACGCGTCAGCAAAAAAACTCGAAAATGGAAAAAATCGAAAAAATCAACTTTCTTAATAATCATCGTAGACGCTTGTGTTTTACCTTTTTTTTCATCAGAAGAACGAGATAAAACGATTGCCGTTAAAAAATTTCATACAGAGAAAGATGCAAAAAAGTTAGCCAGTCACCATGAATTTTTTGAAAAAAGTCGATTTTTTCACACTTTGAACGGCTGTAGCGGCCGAACGAAGAATCCAATTTGATCGCGGATTGCAAATCTGTGTTCCCCGTGTGTCAATTAGTGGGATTTCATTAAAATTGGGGATTTTAAATTTTTGACGAAAACCCGAAATTTTATCCAAGGGTCCCCCCTTCTTACTTTTTAACAAAAATTGCACTAAAAATGATTTCCTGGCGAAACCACTGGTTGGATCCGGGGTTTCTTGACGTCACTCGAAAGATCGCTTCAAGACGCTTCAGAAAATGTACTTTCGCAGGAACAAATGTCAATTTTAAGGCCGTGACGCGTCAGCAAAAAAACTCGAAAATGGAAAAAATCGAAAAAATCAACTTTCTTAATAATCATCGTAGACGCTTGTGTTTTACCTTTTTTTTCATCAGAAGAACGAGATAAAACGATTGCCGTTAAAAAATTTCATCCAGAGAAAGATGCAAAAAAGTTAGCCAGTCACCATGAAATTTTTTGAAAAAAGTCGATTTTTTCACACTTTGAACGGCTGTAGCGGCCGAACGAAGAATCCAATTTGATCGCGGATTGCAAATCTGTGTTCCTCGTGTGTCAATTAGTCGGATTTCATTAAAATTGGGGATTTTAAATTTTTGACGAAAACCCGAAATTTTATCCAAGGGTCCCCCCTTCTTACTTTTTATCAAAAATTGCACTAAAAATGATTTCCTGGCGAAACCACTGGTTGGATCCGGGGTTTCTTGACGTCACTCGAAAGATCGCTTCAAGACGCTTCAGAAAATGTACTTTCGCAGGAACAAATGTCAATTTTAAGGCCGTGACGCGTCAGCAAAAAAACTCGAAAATGGAAAAAATCGAAAAAATCAACTTTCTTAATAATCATCGTAGACGCTTGTGTTTTACCTTTTTTTTCATCAGAAGAACGAGATAAAACGATTGCCGTTAAAAAATTTCATACAGAGAAAGATGCAAAAAAGTTAGCCAGTCACCATGAAATTTTTTGAAAAAAGTCGATTTTTTCACACTTTGAACGGCTGTAGCGGCCGAACGAAGAATCCAATTTGATCGCGGATTGCAAATCTGTGTTCCCCGTGTGTCAATTAGTCGGATTTCATTAAAATTGGGGATTTTAAATTTTTGACGAAAACCCGAAATTTTATCCAAGGGTCCCCCCTTCTTACTTTTTAACAAAAATTGCACTAAAAATGATTTCCTGGCGAAACCACTGGTTGGATCCGGGGTTTCTTGACGTCACTCGAAGGATCGCTTCAAGACGCTTCAGAAAATGTACTTTCGCAGGAACAAATGTCAATTTTAAGGCCGTGACGCGTCAGCAAAAAAACTCGAAAAAGAAAAAAATCGAAAAAATCAACTTTCTTAATAATCATCGTAGACGCTTGTGTTTTACCTTTTTTATCAGAAGAACGAGATAAAACGATTGCCGTTAAAAAATTTCATCCAGAGAAAGATGCAAAAAAGTTAGCCAGTCACCATGAAATTTTTTGAAAAAAGTCGATTTTTTCACACTTTGAACGGCTGTAGCGGCCGAACGAAGAATCCAATTTGATCGCGGATTGCAAATCTGTGTTCCTCGTGTGTCAATTAGTCGGATTGCATTAAAATTGGGGGATTTTTAATTTTTGACGAAAACCCGAAATTTTATCCAAGGGTCCCCCCTTCTTACTTTTTAACAAAAATTGCACTAAAAATGATTTCCTGGCGAAACCACTGGTTGGATCCGGGGTTTCTTAACGTCACTCGAAAGATCGCTTCAAGACGCTTCAGAAAATGTACTTTCGCAGGAACAAATGTCAATTTTAAGGCCGTGACGCGTCAGCAAAAAAACTCGAAAATGGAAAAAATCGAAAAAATCAACTTTCTTAATAATCATCGTAGACGCTTGTGTTTTACCTTTTTTTTTCATCAGAAGAACGAGATAAAACGATTGCCGTTAAAAAATTTCATCCAGAGAAAGATGCAAAAAAGTTAGCCAGTCACCATGAAATTTTTTGAAAAAAGTCGATTTTTTCACACTTTGAACGGCTGTAGCGGCCGAACGAAGAATCCAATTTGATCGCGGATTGCAAATCTGTGTTCCTCGTGTGTCAATTAGTCGGATTGCATTAAAATTGGGGATTTTTAATTTTTGACGAAAACCCGAAATTTTATCCAAGGGTCCCCCCTTCTTACTTTTTAACAAAAATTGCACTAAAAATGATTTCCTGGCGAAACCACTGGTTGGATCCGGGGTTTCTTAACGTCACTCGAAAGATCGCTTCAAGACGCTTCAGAAAATGTACTTTCGCAGGAACAAATGTCAATTTTAAGGCCGTGACGCGTCAGCAAAAAAACTCGAAAATGGAAAAAATCGAAAAAATCAACTTTCTTAATAATCATCGTAGACGCTTGTGTTTTACCTTTTTTTTCATCAGAAGAACGAGATAAAACGATTGCCGTTAAAAAATTTCATCCAGAGAAAGATGCAAAAAAAGTTAGCCAGTCACCATGAAATTTTTTGAAAAAAGTCGATTTTTTCACACTTTGAACGGCTGTAGCGGCCGAACGAAGAATCCAATTTGATCGCGGATTGCAAATCTGTGTTCCTCGTGTATCAATTAGTCGGATTTCATTAAAATTGGGGATTTTTAATTTTTGACCAAAACCCGAAATTTTATCCAAGGGTCCCCCCTTCTTACTTTTTAACAAAAATTGCACTAAAAATGATTTCCTGGCGAAACCACTGGTTGGATCCGGGGTTTCTTGACGTCACTCGAAAGATCGCTTCAAGACGCTTCAGAAAATGTACTTTCGCAGGAACAAATGTCAATTTTAAGGCCGTGACGCGTCAGCAAAAAAACTCGAAAATGGAAAAAATCGAAAAAATCAACTTTCTTAATAATCATCGTAGACGCTTGTGTTTTACCTTTTTTTTCATCAGAAGAACGAGATAAAACGATTGCCGTTAAAAAATTTCATCCAGAGAAAGATGCAAAAAAGTTAGCCAGTCACCATGAAATTTTTTGAAAAAAGTCGATTTTTTCACACTTTGAACGGCTGTAGCGGCCGAACGAAGAATCCAATTTGATCGCGGATTGCAAATCTGTGTTCCTCGTGTGTCAATTAGTCGGATTGCATTAAAATTGGGGATTTTTAATTTTTGACCAAAACCCGAAATTTTATCCAAGGGTCCCCCCTTCTTACTTTTTAACAAAAATTGCACTAAAAATGATTTCCTGGCGAAACCACTGGTTGGATCCGGGGTTTCTTGACGTCACTCGAAAGATCGCTTCAAGACGCTTCAGAAAATGTACTTTCGCAGGAACAAATGGCAATTTTAAGGCCGTGACGCGTCAGCAAAAAAACTCGAAAATGGAAAAAATCGAAAAAATCTACTTTCTTAATAATCATCGTAGACGCTTGTGTTTTACCTTTTTTTTCATCAGAAGAACGAGATAAAACGATTGCCGTTAAAAAATTTCATCCAGAGAAAGATGCAAAAAAGTTAGCCAGTCACCATGAAATTTTTTGAAAAAAGTCGATTTTTTCACACTTTGAACGGCTGTAGCGGCCGAACGAAGAATCCAATTTGATCGCGGATTGCAAATCTGTGTTCCTCGTGTGTCAATTAGTCGGATTGCATTAAAATTGGGGATTTTTAATTTTTGACGAAAACCCGAAATTTTATCCAAGGGTCCCCCCTTCTTACTTTTTAACAAAAATTGCACTAAAAATGATTTCCTGGCGAAACCACTGGTTGGATCCGGGGTTTCTTGACGTCACTCGAAAGATCGCTTCAAGACGCTTCAGAAAATGTACTTTCGCAGGAACAAATGTCAATTTTAAGGCCGTGACGCGTCAGCAAAAAAACTCGAAAATGGAAAAAATCGAAAAAATCTACTTTCTTAATAATCATCGTAGACGCTTGTGTTTTACCTTTTTTTTCATCAGAAGAACGAGATAAAACGATTGCCGTTAAAAAATTTCATCCAGAGAAAGATGCAAAAAAGTTAGCCAGTCACCATGAAATTTTTTGAAAAAAGTCGATTTTTTCACACTTTGAACGGCTGTAGCGGTCGAACGAAGAATCCAATTTGATCGCGGATTGCAAATCTGTGTTCCTCGTGTGTCAATTAGTCGGATTGCATTAAAATTGGGGATTTTTAATTTTTGACGAAAACCCGAAATTTTATCCAAGGGTCCCCCCTTCTTACTTTTTAACAAAAATTGCACTAAAAATTATTTCCTGGCGAAACCACTGGTTGGATCCGGGGTTTCTTGACGTCACTCGAAAGATCGCTTCAAGACGCTTCAGAAAATGTACTTTCGCAGGAACAAATGTCAATTTTAAGGCCGTGACGCGTCAGCAAAAAAACTCGAAAATGGAAAAAATCGAAAAAATCAACTTTCTTAATAATCATCGTAGACGCTTGTGTTTTACCTTTTTTTTCATCAGAAGAACGAGATAAAACGATTGCCGTTAAAAAATTTCATCCAGAGAAAGATGCAAAAAAGTTAGCCAGTCACCATGAAATTTTTTGAAAAAAGTCGATTTTTTCACACTTTGAACGGCTGTAGCGGCCGAACGAAGAATCCAATTTGATCGCGGATTGCAAATCTGTGTTCCTCGTGTGTCAATTAGTCGGATTGCATTAAAATTGGGGATTTTTAATTTTTGACGAAAACCCGAAATTTTATCCAAGGGTCCCCCCTTCTTACTTTTTAACAAAAATTGCACTAAAAATGATTTCCTGGCGAAACCACTGGTTGGATCCGGGGTTTCTTAACGTCACTCGAAAGATCGCTTCAAGACGCTTCAGAAAATGTACTTTCGCAGGAACAAATGTCAATTTTAAGGCCGTGACGCGTCAGCAAAAAAACTCGAAAATGGAAAAAATCGAAAAAATCAACTTTTTTAATAATCATCGTAGACGCATGTGTTTTACCTTTTTTTTCATCAGAAGAACGAGATAAAACGATTGCCGTTAAAAAATTTCATCCAGAGAAAGATGCAAAAAAGTTAGCCAGTCACCATGAAATTTTTTGAAAAAAGTCGATTTTTTCACACTTTGAACGGCTGTAGCGGCCGAACGAAGAAACCAATTTGATCGCGGATTGCAAATCTGTGTTCCTCGTGTGTCAATTAGTCGGATTTCATTAAAATTGGGGATTTTTAATTTTTGACGAAAACCCGAAATTTTATCCGAGGGTCCCCCCTTCTTACTTTTTAACAAAAATTGCACTAAAAATGATTTCCTGGCGAAACCACTGGTTGGATCCGGGGTTTCTTAACGTCACTCGAAAGATCGCTTCAAGACGCTTCAGAAAATGTACTTTCGCAGGAACAAATGTCAATTTTAAGGCCGTGACGCGTCAGCAAAAAAACTCGAAAATGGAAAAAATCGAAAAAATCAACTTTCTTAATAATCATCGTAGACGCTTGTGTTTTACCTTTTTTTTCATCAGAAGAACGAGATAAAACGATTGCCGTTAAAAAATTTCATCCAGAGAAAGATGCAAAAAAGTTAGCCAGTCACCATGAAATTTTTTGAAAAAAGTCGATTTTTTCACACTTTGAACGGCTGTAGCGGCCGAACGAAGAATCCAATTTGATCGCGGATTGCAAATCTGTGTTCCTCGTGTGTCAATTAGTCGGATTGCATTAAAATTGGGGATTTTTAATTTTTGACGAAAACCCGAAATTTTATCCAAGGGTCCCCCCTTCTTACTTTTTAACAAAAATTGCACTAAAAATGATTTCCTGGCGAAACCACTGGTTGGATCCGGGGTTTCTTAACGTCACTCGAAAGATCGCTTCAAGACGCTTCAGAAAATGTACTTTCGCAGGAACAAATGTCAATTTTAAGGCCGTGACGCGTCAGCAAAAAAACTCGAAAATGGAAAAAATCGAAAAAATCAACTTTCTTAATAATCATCGTAGACGCTTGTGTTTTACCTTTTTTTTCATCAGAAGAACGAGATAAAACGATTGCCGTTAAAAAATTTCATCCAGAGAAAGATGCAAAAAAGTTAGCCAGTCACCATGAAATTTTTTGAAAAAAGTCGATTTTTTCACACTTTGAACGGCTGTAGCGGCCGAACGAAGAATCCAATTTGATCGCGGATTGCAAATCTGTGTTCCTCGTGTGTCAATTAGTCGGATTGCATTAAAATTGGGGATTTTTAATTTTTGACGAAAACCCGAAATTTTATCCAAGGGTCCCCCCTTCTTACTTTTTAACAAAAATTGCACTAAAAATGATTTCCTGGCGAAACCACTGGTTGGATCCGGGGTTTCTTAACGTCACTCGAAAGATCGCTTCAAGACGCTTCAGAAAATGTACTTTCGCAGGAACAAATGTCAATTTTAAGGCCGTGACGCGTCAGCAAAAAAACTCGAAAATGGAAAAAATCGAAAAAATCAACTTTCTTAATAATCATCGTAGACGCTTGTGTTTTACCTTTTTTTTCATCAGAAGAACGAGATAAAACGATTGCCGTTAAAAAATTTCATCCAGAGAAAGATGCAAAAAAGTTAGCCAGTCACCATGAATTTTTTTTAAAAAAGTCTATTTTTTCACACTTTGAACGGCTGTAGCGGCCGAACGAAGAATCCAATTTGATCGCGGATTGCAAATCTGTGTTCCTCGTATGTCAATTAGTCGGATTTCATTAAAATTGGGGATTTTAAATTTTTGACGAAAACCCGAAATTTTATCCAAGGGTCCCCCCTCCTTACTTTTTAACAAAAATTGCACTAAAAATTATTTCCTGGCGAAACCACTGGTTGGATCCGGGGTTTCTTGACGTCACTCGAAAGATCGCTTCAAGACGCTTCAGAAAATGTACTTTCGCAGGAACAAATGTCAATTTTAAGGCCGTGACGCGTCAGCAAAAATACTCGAAAATGGAAAAAATCGAAAAAATCAACTTTCTTAATAATCATCGTAGACGCTTGTGTTTTACCTTTTTTTTCATCAGAAGAACGAGATAAAACGATTGCCGTTAAAAAATTTCATCCAGAGAAAGATGCAAAAAAGTTAGCCAGTCACCATGAATTTTTTTTAAAAAAGTCTATTTTTTCACACTTTGAACGGCTGTAGCGGCCGAACGAAGAATCCAATTTGATCGCGGATTGCAAATCTGTGTTCCTCGTGTGTCAATTAGTCGGATTGCATTAAAATTGGGGATTTTTAATTTTTGACGAAAACCCGAAATTTTATCCAAGGGTCCCCCCTTCTTACTTTTTAACAAAAATTGCACTAAAAATGATTTCCTGGCGAAACCACTGGTTGGATCCGGGGTTTCTTGACGTCACTCGAAAGATCGCTTCAAGACGCTTCAGAAAATGTACTTTCGCAGGAACAAATGTCAATTTTAAGGCCGTGACGCGTCAACAAAAAAACTCGAAAATGGAAAAAATCGAAAAAATCAACTTTCTTAATAATCATCATAGACGCTTGTGTTTTACCTTTTTTTTCATCAGAAGAACGAGATAAAACGATTGCCGTTAAAAAATTTCATCCAGAGAAAGATGCAAAAAAGTTAGCCAGTCACCATGAAATTTTTTGAAAAAAGTCGATTTTTTCACACTTTGAACGGCTGTAGCGGCCGAACGAAGAATCCAATTTGATCGCGGATTGCAAATCTGTGTTCCTCGTGTGCCAATTAGTCGGATTTCATTAAAATTAGGGATTTTTAATTTTTGACGAAAACCCGAAATTTTATCCAAGGGTCCCCCCTTCTTACTTTTTAACAAAAATTGCACTAAAAATGATTTCCTGGCGAAACCACTGGTTGGATCCGGGGTTTCTTGACGTCACTCGAAAGATCGCTTCAAGACGCTTCAGAAAATGTACTTTCGCAGGAACAAATGTCAATTTTAAGGCCGTGACGCGTCAGCAAAAAAACTCGAAAATGGAAAAAATCGAAAAAATCTACTTTCTTAATAATCATCGTAGACGCTTGTGTTTTACCTTTTTTTTCATCAGAAGAACGAGATAAAACGATTGCCGTTAAAAAATTTCATCCAGAGAAAGATGCAAAAAAGTTAGCCAGTCACCATGAAATTTTTTGAAAAAAGTCGATTTTTTCACACTTTGAACGGCTGTAGCGGCCGAACGAAGAATCCAATTTGATCGCGGATTGCAAATCTGTGTTCCTCGTATGTCAATTAGTCGGATTTCATAAAATTGAGGATTTTTAATTTTTGACGAAAACCCGAAATTTTATCCAAGGGTCCCCCCTTCTTACTTTTTAACAAAAATTGCACTAAAAATTATTTCCTGGCGAAACCACTGGTTGGATCCGGGGTTTCTTGACGTCACTCGAAAGATCGCTTCAAGACGCTTCAGAAAATGTACTTTCGCAGGAACAAATGTCAATTTTAAGGCCGTGACGCGTCAGCAAAAAAACTCGAAAATGGAAAAAATCGAAAAAATCAACTTTCTTAATAATCATCGTAGACGCTTGTGTTTTACCTTTTTTTTCATCAGAAGAACGAGATAAAACGATTGCCGTTAAAAAATTTCATCCAGAGAAAGATGCAAAAAAGTTAGCCAGTCACCATGAAATTTTTTGAAAAAAGTCGATTTTTTCACACTTTGAACGGCTGTAGCGGCCGAACGAAGAATCCAATTTGATCGCGGATTGCAAATCTGTGTTCCTCGTGTGTCAATTAGTCGGATTGCATTAAAATTGGGGATTTTTAATTTTTGACGAAAACCCGAAATTTTATCCAAGGGTCCCCCCTTCTTACTTTTTAACAAAAATTGCACTAAAAATGATTTCCTGGCGAAACCACTGGTTGGATCCGGGGTTTCTTAACGTCACTCGAAAGATCGCTTCAAGACGCTTCAGAAAATGTACTTTCGCAGGAACAAATGTCAATTTTAAGGCCGTGACGCGTCAGCAAAAAAACTCGAAAATGGAAAAAATCGAAAAAATCAACTTTCTTAATAATCATCGTAGACGCTTGTGTTTTACCTTTTTTTTCATCAGAAGAACGAGATAAAACGATTGCCGTTAAAAAATTTCATCCAGAGAAAGATGCAAAAAAGTTAGCCAGTCACCATGAAATTTTTTGAAAAAAGTCGATTTTTTCACACTTTGAACGGCTGTAGCGGCCGAACGAAGAATCCAATTTGATCGCGGATTGCAAATCTGTGTTCCTCGTGTGTCAATTAGTCGGATTGCATTAAAATTGGGGATTTTTAATTTTTGACGAAAACCCGAAATTTTATCCAAGGGTCCCCCCTTCTTACTTTTTAACAAAAATTGCACTAAAAATGATTTCCTGGCGAAACCACTGGTTGGATCCGGGGTTTCTTAACGTCACTCGAAAGATCGCTTCAAGACGCTTCAGAAAATGTACTTTCGCAGGAACAAATGTCAATTTTAAGGCCGTGACGCGTCAGCAAAAAAACTCGAAAATGGAAAAAATCGAAAAAATCAACTTTCTTAATAATCATCGTAGACGCTTGTGTTTTACCTTTTTTTTCATCAGAAGAACGAGATAAAACGATTGCCGTTAAAAAATTTCATCCAGAGAAAGATGCAAAAAAGTTAGCCAGTCACCATGAAATTTTTTGAAAAAAGTCGATTTTTTCACACTTTGAACGGCTGTAGCGGCCGAACGAAGAATCCAATTTGATCGCGGATTGCAAATCTGTGTTCCTCGTGTGCCAATTAGTCGGATTTCATTAAAATTGGGGATTTTTAATTTTTGACGAAAACCCGAAATTTTATCCAAGGGTCCCCCCTTCTTACTTTTTAACAAAAATTGCACTAAAAATGATTTCCTGGCGAAACCACTGGTTGGATCCGGGGTTTCTTGACGTCACTCGAAAGATCGCTTCAAGACGCTTCAGAAAATGTACTTTCGCAGGAACAAATGTCAATTTTAAGGCCGTGACGCGTCAGCCAAAAAACTCGAAAATGGAATAAATCGAAAAAATCAATTTTCTCAATAATCATCGTAGACGCTTGTGTTATAGGTTTTTCAAATTTTCAACTTTTCTTTTTTAATAGCTACCTCAAATTTGATTGCTCCAATCGATTTATCTCGTTCTTCTGATGAAGAAAAAGTGCTTTTTGATGATCAGGGATGGTTATTAAAAAAGTTCAATCGGTTTTTTCCATTTAAAAATTTTCTTTGCGAGCGTCTCACGCGGTTGATATTGACATTTGTTCTTTTGCGAGTACTTTTTCTGAAGCGTCTTAATAATCTTTCGAATGGCGTATAGAAATCCTGAATCGGACAAGTGTTTTTTTCAAGAAATCATTTTGAATGCAATTTTTAATAATAATTTCCATGTTATTCATAATTTTGACGTTTTAAACGTCATTGTCTTCTTATCCTGCAAAACGCTCGATGTACATTTAAATTGAAAATAAACCATGAAAGTTTAAATATTGATGACCACCATCAAGTCGTAGAAAGTAACATGATGGCCACATCACCATTTTTTTAATTTATAAAAATAGAATAAAAAAAATTTCCGTCAGCTTCAAACTATCATAATTTACTCATAATAGATTCTACTCCAAGGATCTATTAAAATATGTAGAGATTTTTTTACGTAAATTATAAAATAATTACGTTTGAACAGTTTATGTTTCAATTCCCAGTTATTTTTTAAAATTTGTAAAAATGGAATAGAAAACAATTGCTATTAACTTCAAACTATTAAATTTGCCCAAAATTGATTTTATTATAATAATCTATTAACCATCCGCTCTTTTCTTGCCAGTACAGGCGTCTCTATTTTGTTACAGTATTCTACAGACCCTTCAACTACAAACATCTAACAGCAGTATTAAAACTTTCTCCAAAATTATATTTCTTTAGGTGGAAGTTTAAAATGTTTTGGGAAATATTATTAATATTATCTGGTATTTTTTAGAACGCCCTCGCATACAAATACAACTGTAATAAAATTACATTTTTCATCTGCAGAGAACATAGAACGCCCAACGTCAATCAAGACGCTTTTTAGAACTACTTGAAATCTATTCCATCAGTAAGATAAAAACACGACCAGTATACAACCACACCGAGAGAAACAATTGTAAGAATGGTATCCTTTCTATCTGCGGTGTTGAAACTTCATCAAGTAAAGAAGAATGTCCATCATCAACAAAGTGTACAATCTAACAAACTGATGCACCATCAACACTACGCCTCCAAACTATTTGCATCAATCGCTGTTGCTATGAAGTCAACGTTTTCATCTACAACTAATGAAGAATACTCTTTTATCAAAGATAGACAAACAGTTGTTCCAGTAAAAATATATATTTCAACTACAAATGTTCATTCTTCTCTTCTAAGGAACCTTCAAGGTAAACAATGTATTTGGTAAATAATTATATTTGCTAATAACTACTAAACAGAAATTTCAAACATAGGAAGATAGTTGTTCCTGTAAAGTCACCTCTTCCATACACAGGAAATGAATACTTTTCATCTAAGGAACATCTAGTGGAACATCTGTTATTTTCAAGCATCTGGTAAAGAATAGCAGTCTCAAAAGACCATCATACCAAACTTTACATTCCACCTACAGTATACAAACTTATTTTGGAATGGTAAGAGCTGTTTTAGTATCTGCAATATCTGCATTTTGTTATTCATGAAATAATATATTCTTAGGTTGTCAATTTTTTTGCGACTTGAAGAATCTTCAATTGACGGGAATTATAGAATCCTCGCCTTATCTGTCAAGGTTATTTCTCACATCTTCAACAAAATAACATCATCGATCAAAGAAGATACTTCCAGTAAAATATGTCCCAACTAAGTTGTAGCAGAGACTCTTGTTTTTGGCATATACATTACTTTCTTATTTCTCTGTTATCTGCATTCAAAATTTAACTGTCTTTATACTTTTTTTGTAACAATAAATTTATAAAAAGCCAAAATTGTTTTTCTTCTCTAACATGCAACATTTGATTTCATCGTCTCAATTATCGATTCGATAATTGTCTATAATTTTTTTTTTGTAAGACAAAGAACGGAGATACGCAAAATGATTTTATATATATATATAACATATTCAATATCATACAGTTGGAGTATCGAAGTGTTGCGGAGTTGTTATTTGTTGTGGCGTCTCTCTCTCTCTATAGATATATTGGTACAACCCTTAAGTGGGCAGTCACGGGATACAAAGATATGACAAATTTTATATGAAACTTTTAATAAAATACTCCGGGGAAAGATCACCGGTTCGAAACACTTTCCGAAACGCGCCGCAGACGAAAATATTACCGCCTTTTCGGGGATGAATTATATATTATAATGTGCCCTCTCTGGCAGGATCAATGCGGTCATATCGGGAAGTCCACTGAAATAAAAATATGCGCCAGATATTGAAATATTCATTCGGAGCTATTGAAATATACGACCATCCCCTGAATTCGTATGAAGAGATGTCTCAAAACTTATATTCCTTAATATTACAATACTTCGAATGAACATACAGAAAAATATGTTGATAAAACCATCATTTCTTTATAAACTGCAACTTATATTTATAGAAATACAGTGCTTAATAAAATTTTAATGTCACATATATAGTGGATGGATATAAAAAATTTGGAATTAATTGATGAATTCAACTTATAATGGCAAAGAATTATTTTAATTGCTTCACCGTATATTCTATGAAATTGGGTTTTTTAAACGTTCGTTTAGTTACAGTGAATTTCTTTCACAGTGTAACATTTGATAATAATAACACAAATGTAATATTTTGCCTAAAACAAATCAGTGTCACCAGTAGAGCACAACAATGTGTATAAGTGAATGTAAGACAATTTGAACACATCTGATATTTTGTAACTATCATTTAAAATGCAAACTTTTAGAATAAGTTAGCCATGAAAAATTGAAATTTGATAAATTTAAGCAGATATTATTTGAAATGAGTGTTGGTAAAAAAAATGCTTGTTTTTTAAAGACGTTTTAAACGACCTATCGCGTTTTTAAAAATCTGGAGTTCTTGATGAACTCTCACCGTTTTTGGGATTAACAATATCATCATTCGATTCTTTTGTAATATTTTTTTTTGTCCCAATTCTACGACTAGCCGTTTTCTCAAGAAAAGCCTGATACAGGTGGTCTGGGACACCCTGTATAACATTTAACAAACGAAATGTATTTTGTCAGTATTAAAGTTGCTCTGTATAAAACTTAACTACCGAAAGAATAATTTAATTTATGTCAATATTTTGTAAGTATAATCGTGCGGTCTACATCTAATGTAATATTGAAATCATTTATACTTTCAGCTCTGATTAGGTTAGGCGGGGAATGCGGGCGGAGCAATTTAGTTTATGACTTTTTTAGGGCCTCCCCATATTTTAGTGTAATACCGTAAGGTATGCACAAATCGCTAGTAAAATATGGTAATATCGATACAACCTATATACCGTAATATGTCCCCGAGGACTTCACATAAAATATGGAACAAAATTCATAAAATGACGAATCCCGTGCATCTCATCAAGGTTTCGCTCTGTCTTGATGCCTTTCAATCATCGATATTATCCATCCACCGCCTTTCATCTTTATACGACCCGCGGCAGTGGCGACTCGCGACGAGACAGAATGCGATCAAGCAAATTGGAGAATTTATTTGCTTTACGTTATTTTATATTTAAAAAGTATAATATCAAGTTTGTCTATTATTCAATAATGAATATATTTAAAATTATTTTATTTTATCCTATAATGTTATGTCAATAACTCTTTCGTAATTTTGACGTTTCAAACGTCAGTATCAAAATAAACTATAAAAGTATAAATATGAATAACTTGCATATTATCAAATGGGAGAAAATAATAGGATGGTCCAGATACCACCATATTTCAATTCATTTCATATTTTCATCACATTAATCATAACTGACAGAGAAGTACAGACTGAAGAAGACTGGCTGAAAGACCTCCGGTCGATAGCCAATTAAGAATTGCGGAAAACCATAAATTTTTATATGTATGTATATATATTTGTATCAATTATTAAATAAAGATGTTTGTATATATAATAGGATGGCTACATCACCATTTGGAAAAACGAAATTCATGAAATGATCCAAATGACTTGTAAGATATATCAAAAAGTTCACAAAAGAATGGGGAATATCTGGTTAAGTTTTCAGCCCAATTGTACTTGTTGATTTCTTGCTGCTCGCTCTCAAACTGCGTACTCAAAAGTTCGACAGAAATTTCGGTTGATTTTGGGATTTTTTAGCGCGGTCTCATACGACAGATATTTATGATATGATATTAGTATGTAACTGAATTCTTCTGAAATCTATTATTTTTATTTTCAATCATTTACCATATCCACGAGCCGAAATAAACAGGACTTCGGTATTTACTCCATAAACATGTTTTTTAGCCGAAACAAGAAAATACCGATCAAATATTTTGATCCCTCTACAAATTCAATCGGAGAGAAACACTGGGGTAAGTTTCTTTGTGAATAAATTTTAAATCATAAACTTTACTAAAATGACAATTTAATTTGTATAAAAATAAGAATTATTTAATTGAAGATAAAAAAATACGTGCATTTTAACGTAACCACAAAATTATATTACGAGAATAGACGAATAAGTTTCAGATCAATATTCATTGCTCGGTTTCACTTAACTCGAACTGATTCGATTTGGCTCCTTTTTGAATATGCAAAATGTTTCCGAACACGAGTAACTTTATTACGAACTGCCAGCCAGAAATATTATATTAAGTTCACACTCGCGAAGATCGAAGAGGATCGTGCGTCGGCACAAAATCGCGGGGGCCATTTGAATAAATTATCATCCCCCCCCCCCCGCCGGAGAAGTAATTAAAATTCTAAACGGATGATTTTTGTGTATCGCCTGGAATTGGGCAAATGATAATTTATTTACGTAACATAGAGTGTGTGTGTGTGTGCAACAACACGAGGGGGTAGAGAGAGAATAAACACGCCCGCTCACTCTTTCCGCTAGGAAAATAAAGGATAATATCATCCCAACTCTGACTGAAGGCTTCGGAGGTTCGGAGGTTCAGAGGTCAGCTCTTCCTGGCAATAATTGGACACCGGAGTGTACCAACCACTTTTACAAGTACATAGCTGAAAAGATTCCACCCTGGCGAGCCGTTACTAAAATACATCCCTATAGGGAAACCTCTCCACGAGGATAGAGGAGTCTTGTTCTCCTCCATACTTTATTAATCGCGTTTGAAGTCAACAATGTCTGCGGCGTAAATGCTATTTAGTTGATTTAAATATGAGCATTTCAAGTTACGGATATGTGTATTTATATCAAACAATAATTTGTAAGATAATGAGCTTAATTGGAATTCGTTAGACACAATTTTTATTGAATCATTACCGTTTAACTTTTAGTTGAAACTTGGTTTTATTAATAGAGTAACACTAAATTAATAAAGATTTTGATTCAGAGTTGGCTGTCAGATAAATTAGGGACAGGTTATTGGAAGCAATATCTGTGAAAAAATAGTGATGTGGCTATCATGTTACTTTCTCCGACTTGATGGTATCATAGTCATTTATATTTACGTTTTCATGGTTTATTTTAAATTGAAATCATATTTTAAATATACATCGTTGTGCAAACTCGGATGAAACTGACATTTAAAACGTCCAAATTATGAAAGGTGGAAAAATTATACTTTCAATTCGAAAACTCAGTTTACTCAAAAACTAAGGGATTTCGAAAAAAACTTATTCTTTATAAGTTGTTCATTTTAGCATTATCTACAATTATTATTGACATAAATTTGCTGTAGCTATTATCGTTTTATAATTATAAACCAAAAATTAAAAAAAATAATAGTAAATTTTTTTCTCGAATAAAAATGATTTTATGAAAAATGTTTTCAAGCAAAAGATGTTCATTTCTTTGTTGTATTCAAAGTTTGTTTAAATGTTTTTGTGATATTTTTCATATTTAAGAAAATATGGGCAAAAAACAAAAAACAGTTAAGGTAAACACCCACTTCCGACGCACGAAATTTTACCAAAAGCTTTTCATTTCTTCAGATTATCAAATAAGACGTATGTTCAAAGTTTCATATCAATTGATCTATTACTTTTGGAGATACAGCGCATACAGACAGACATACACACACACAGACACAATTTTTTTTTTCCAGAAATTGTTGAAATGGCATCTAGGGACCCCAAAACGGATATTTCCGTAAAAAAATTTTTGAAAAAAAAAATCACGATCACAATACTTTCTCGTACTTCGTAACGGAGAAAGTAAAAAGGATTAGTTGGAGAAATTCAAAAATTGTAACCCACTATTTTCATGAATAACACAAATTGTCAATGTTTGATTTTAATTTGACAATTCACGCCATAGTAGACTAGATTAGTTTAGTTAAATTAAAACAAAAAATAATCTCAGACATGACTGCTATGACTCATGCATGGTCATTTCGACAACAAAATTCAGTGGCTCGCATAGCTTATACATTTTCGCTGACGACATTACGTAGGTTATTTTATATCTATCTATATCAATACAACATCCACCAAAAATTTAAAGCTCTCATAATATCCATTACGGACATCGTAATCACAACTAACCGCATGTGTACATTGTGCTTATACGGCGGGAGCATGTAGAATATTTAATCCATTTTAGTAGTTGTAACATTGGATATTGAGCCGTAGTAAAATAAGGTGCTTTAAGTGTCCAAGTAAAATACGACATAAGTGTCCCACAGGAGTTTAACCGAGCCCCGGACAGACGCCTATTTTACTATCAACCCGAGATATGTGATCGCGCTTTTCAATAACTCTAAAAGGCGGAACTCTGTCACTTACACATTCGCCTAAGTGAATGATAGAATATCGCGCAGTGGCGTGCAACGAATTCTGTAAAATATTAGAAAAAAAGTCAACGTTTCGAATGCTGTATATATATATACTTCAAAATGTATAACATAAATTTAATTTCATCAATGATTTGACTTGGTTTGTTTTTTTAACCTCACTTTTTAAAGCACAATGAAATGTCCGCCATTACGATTTCGTGGCAAACCTTTGTTTTTAATTCAAAATAATAGTGCAAATTTCTGGGTAAACTATTGAGTAAGGTACCAAAATATTCAGCTTAAAAAGCTTTAAAAATAATGCTGTCAAATAGGGTGGCCAATATTTCACATTTCAAATTTTCACTCGTTTTATCGATAAATGAACAAATAGTAAGCGAAGTAAACAATCGTCATTATTCCTAAAAATATGCCCCACTATTTATTTATAAATACAATCTCTCATAACAGAAATTTAATATTTATAGCATATTTGTAAAAGGATCCGTTTAGATATCTCGAGAGCGTCCAGAAAATTTGATCCTTTTTTTTTGTTGCTCGTCCCGATATGAATCCCCAATTTGCGAAACAGATCACATTCAGCTTACAGAGGAGAGTTAAGAAACTGATAAAAGTGCATTATGCAAAGTGTATTTTAAATTTGTAACGTTATACAAACGTTATTTATTTATTTGACAATAGGCTCACGTAAAGCGAGTAACACAATTTAAGAATACCGAGCGGCGATCTGTCTCGGGGGTGCGCGGCTCCGCCCCGACGCCCCCATTGGGGACGAATGTCTCGATGATACGTCTTATATTAGCATCTCTGATGTCTCCAACCCTCGACTATTTCTTACCTTTAAAGTTATTTACATTTTTGACGCAGTCCAAGCAAAGCATGGTTAATGGTTAAAATGTAACGTAAGGCGAAGGTGCCGGGTTAGGCCCTCATGCATGTTTGTAATTATATCATATTATAAAAAAATTGTGATGTGGTCATCATGTTACTTTCTCCGACTTGATGGTATCATTTATATTTACGCTTTCATGGCTTATTTTCAATTCACAACATATTTTAAATGTACATCGAGCTTATGAAACTGACGTTTAAAACGTCAAAATTATGAAAGATGGAAAAATTATACTTCAAATTCAAAAACTCGATTTACTCAGAAACCAAAGAGATTTCGAAAAAAACGTATTCTTTATAAGTTGTTCATTTAAGCATTTTCTACAATTATTATTAAAGTAAATTTGCTGTAACTATTATCGTTTTATAATTATAAATCAAAAATTTTTAAAAAATAATAAATTTTTTTCTCGGATAAAAATGATTTTATGAAAAATGTTTTTAAGCAAAAGATGTTCATTTCTTTGTTGTCTTCAAAGTTTGTTTAAATGTTTTTGTGATATTTTTCATATTTAAGAAAATATTGGCAAAAAACAAAAAACAGTTAAGGTAAACGCCCACTTCCGGTGTATGAAATTTTACCAAAAGTTTTTCAGCTCTTCAGATTATCAAATTAGACGTATGTTCAAAGTTTTATATTTATATAAACGATAATAGTTACAGCAAATTTATGTTAATAATAATCGTAGAGAATGCCAAAATGACCAACTTATAAAGAATAAGTTTTTTTTTTTCGCAATCGCTTTAGTTTTTGAGTAAACTGAGTTTTTAAATTTGAAGTATAATTTTTCTATCTTCATCATAATTTTGACGTTTTAAACGTCAGTTTCATCCGAGTCTACAAAACGCTCAATGACGTGTAAAATATGTTATAGCGTAAATATAAATGATACCATCAAGTCGGAGAAAGTAACATGATGGCCACATCACCATTTTTTCTCTTTGGTTTTATAATGGACTTGTTACATCATCAAAAACTGTTTAACAATGAGAAATTTAACTTGTCACGATTGGCAATATTTAGAACCTAAGAGGTGTTAACTCAGAATATGGCAGGTTAAAGATAAATCATAGGATAATTAGAACTCTTTTCTTTAAAAAAAAGATAAGAATCGAATATTAAAATGATATTTCCATTAATTATGAGCAAACACGTACAAAATATTAATATAACCTGCTAATTCTTATTAATTGAATATTCTGCCAAGCTGAAAACTATAAACAACATAACTATTCTATTAGATTAAGCGAATCAAAACTAATTAACTTCACAAACTGCTAGCGTGAATACGATTTGTTTGTGGGTATTAACCGAAATATCCGCCTGTAAGAGAAAAGTTGTTGGGTCCAAGCAAAGTGTACATGTATAAATATATAAATATATAAAATTTCCATTTGGAAAATGGCGCTTCATAAGATATTCAGGAGCGGACAGTCCGTCTGCATATACACAGATGGAGAAAATGCGGGGTCTAACGGGGCCCCGTTCGGCCTCCGTTGGACGTGACAAAATCTCCGCAGGGACTTTAAACCGGCATCTGTTAGAACAAGGGAAAATATCGCCGGAAATACCTTAAGGTGATATCTACATATTTTATATAGATGGACTCTCGTGCTTCTCGCTAAAAACGATGAAGACAGAAGAAAAATGTTCCAACATATTTAAGAATGGGAAACTAGGACGTTTCATGCGAATAATTTGTGAAAAATGTCTTTGGCCTTCCTTTCACATAAATATTAATCTGACATCATATACAGGGTATAGAATTGGTATATACAGAGTGTCCAGACAAACCATTCATTATTAAAACTGTATGGACTTCTAAGGAATTAATTATCCTTTTATTATATTATATACCCAGAGGTAATGGCCAGGTATAGGGACACTTTTATCGAAGGTTTAAAAAAATATAAACACAACCCCCACAAAATGTAAAATTTTCAAATTTACTCAAAATTGATTCTCCTTTACTTTTCAGATAACATCTTCACCGAATCATCACTAGTTTTCAAAATATTTGAGTGAGAATTGGATTTTTTTATTTCATATTTAAGTAGCTTTTCACATTTCACTTCGGTTTTCGCAGATCCAAGAAATTACTTAAAAAAGCTGAAGATCCATTAACAAACAATGCATTTTTAATTTTCCGTAAAAACAATTGCTATAGCCGAGGTGGAAACATAATGCTAAGGCAGCAAACTTCAACCAGGAGAATAAGTCTACATTTGACGATTTGAAATGGTAATATAATAGTTATATTAAATTTACATAAACCAAATGTAGAAAGTCAGATTGAACAACTCGTAAGTTTAATTCGAAATACCTCTATTTATTTTAAGTTGGATGATGGCCACATGCGCCTTTTCAATCCATTTCTATAGGTGTAATAAATACTGTACAATTCAGAAAATATATATATATATATATTATTGATTTGGCACAATGGAATTTTTAGGGAGAGCGTATGGGAGAATAGGAGAGGGCATTTAAAGGTAGTTGGAGCTAACAAATGATGAGATGGATCATCAGAGGGTGTAAGGGCGCAGAGGGCGCGGCGAGAGGGTGCAGAACTCTCTGAACTGACGGGCAACGTCCGAGAGCAGATTGACCACTCGCTGATTGTATTTCTCTCGGGATTCGAACACAAAGCGAACCTCCGCTAAATATGATTTCCACGAAAATCCTGACGAATTAGAGCACATTTCCGCGGATGATTTTACGTGTTCGTTTTTTTTTTTTTTCGCCCGCCCCCGGAGCGCAGAGCGAGCGCGGAAACGTTGAAACGGATGATTTATTTTTCCGGGGGATTTTTACTCTCAACATTTTTTCCATATATTATCGAACGCAACTAAAAGTTCCGAACGAATAAAACATGCACCGTGAGATGAACTATGAAACGGTGAGATTCGTTTCGGAATTTTTGCATATTCCGACACATTTTAATTTGGGCGGCCAATTCCAAACGTCTAAAGTTTACAAGTTTAAACTAACACAGATTTAGTTATGTATTATATAAACACAACGCTTTATATTTATCTTAGGTGGGTATAAAGTAAATTTTTAGATCGTTAATGTTTGATAAATTATTATTATTTATTCCTACAACACAATTCTTCAAACATTAATCTTAAAAAAAAAATGGTGATATGGCCATCATGTTACTTTCCCCAACTTTATATTTACGTTTTCATGGGTTTATTTTCAATTGAAATCATATTTTAAATGTACATCGAGCGTTGCGTAAACTCGGATGAAACTGACGTTTAAAACGTCAAAATCATGAAACATGGAAACAATATACTTCAAATTCAAAAACTCAGTTTACTCAGAAACCAAAGAGATTTCGAAAAAAACGTATTCTTTATAAGTTGTTCATTTTGGCATTCTCTACAATTATTATTCACATAAATTTGCTGTAACTATTATCGTTTCATAATTATAAACCAAAAATTAAAAAAAATATATATATTTTTTTCTCGAATAGCAATGATTTTATGAAAAATGTTTTCAAGGAAAAGATGTTCATTTCTTTGTTGTCTTCAAAGTTTGTTTAAATGTTTTTGTGATATTTTTCATATTTAAAAAAATATTGGCAAAAAACAAAAAACAGTTAAGGTAAACACCCACTTCCGGTGTACGAAATTTTACCAAAAGCTTTTCAGTTCTTCAGATTATCAAATAAGACGTATGTTCAATGTTTCATATCAATTGCTCTATTAGTTTTTGAGATACAGCGCACACAACATAATCATTTAAACGGGAGAACTTAATTTCTTTTGTATCCACACACACGATCCACGTTCACGCACCACACTCCACACCCTACATTCCGCAGTCCACACTCCACGCTCCACTAACTCCATTTAACTAAATCTTTTATAATAAGAGATAATGATTCTAACAGACAGATTTTCTAAATAAATGCACGTTTTATAATATTTTATATTAAATATAGTAATTCTGTTATATTTGTTTAATAACTATTCAAAAGTATCCTAATTGAATTGTGGAAGACTGGATGTGAAATGCAGCAATAGTACCATCCCAAATTATGTAGTATATTACATTTGATCTAAATATTGTGACACCCTGTCTAACAAATGAAGACACACGGTCTCATTAACATTTCAACGTCGCTTATCTGATTTTTCGACAAATATTCATTAATATAAGTTGAACATTTTCGTATGTCTGTGGCGGCACGCGAGTCGACGAAAAACGTGATAAATTCGGAGTGCAATTTGCATTTTGTAGCATGACTCTTCAATGTTCAACATTAATTTATTGTTGTAGTTAACAACTCTATAAAAATACCTTAATATAATGGAGATGTGACCGTAAAGCATACAAACTATGACTTTTAGGAGAGGAATAATTAATAATTCAAGAGCTCATTTTAATTAATTGAAAACGAGTTTATGCAAATTTATTTAACGGCTTTCTTTTATTAATAAACACTATTTATGAGAATATAAATCATATTATAATCATTTAATTATTATCTGTTATAAACGTATGTATTTTAACAATAAGACCTTTCAGAAAATGCACTTGCGCAAGAACAATGGTTTTACTCAGGTACTATTTAAGAACTGTATGTGGATTTCCAGAGAAGACAATACCCAGTAAAAGTACTATTCAATGAGTATTAAAAATAATGTAAGTAGACCGATATTATGAAACAATAAAGGGAGCCAATTCTAACACATTTTACACATAAAAAAGTAGTAATTATTCATTAAATTGTACATTTGCTGGATATTGCCTTCTCTGGAAATCCACGTACAGTTCTTGAATAGTACCTGAGTAAAAACTTTTTATCATAAATACTTTTTCTTATGTAAAATACACGGCCGATTGTAAATCGCAATGTGACATCTACCGTCATTTTTTAGAACAAAATGAAATGTCAGCCATTATGATTTCATGGCAAACCTTTGTTTTTAATTCAAAAGAATAGTAAAGTTTTTTGCAAATAGGTAAATACTCTGCAGAAGTCAGTAACGTATCAAATCAATCAGCATAAAATTATTTAAAAATAATATACGATGACCGTTACTGTCAAATAATTAGGGTAGTCAATATTAACCCATTTAAAATTTTACATGTAAATCCCTATGACCCGCTTTGCAATTCAACACCCTGTATGTTTCTGGATAAATCCAAAAAACCTAATATTTTACCAAAAAATCTCGTAACCAACAAGTGCTGCAATAATTTCAGCAACATTTCCAAAATCGCTGTAAAAAAGTACACAAACAAAATCAAAACGCGAACTCGATATCTCTTCAAATAACCAAACTAGAACTAAAAACGCGTTTGACCTAGTGCGGAGGGAATTCCCTGTCCGGGAATGCGGGTGCGGTAACAAAAAAATCGCGCGGAACGTCCTTGAAGGTCGGCGCACGTCCCATTCAGTAATCGCGAGCGGCGGCCATCATTATTACAGCCGAGCGCTCATTCGGGGCGAATCGCGCGCGTTCGTTCGTACGCCCAGTCAGGAAGCCGGAAAATCGGTGATTTTTGGGAATTTTTTTTGCGTAAACTATCAAACTTATTTAAAATTAAGTTGATGAATGTGGTAGCATGCAATTTCATGAATGTAACATAAATTTTATAAAACAAAATATCAATAATCAAAAAAGATACGGCCGTTCACCTGAAGGCTGTTGAAAAAAGAAAGTTTTGCGGTGACCGACGCTACTCGGATTTGGATTATCGGAAATAAAAAAAAAACAGATTTCTTTAATATATTAAAGTATCCGGTGATTGAACGAATAGTTTGTTGAAATATTGATCTGGGACAAAACGGCGGACGGTCAAAGTTAAAATTTAGATTTTGCCTGAAAATGTCGCTCGTTTTTCGTCAAAAAAAATTGCACATAAAAGTTATTATAATCGT
Organism: Ocypus olens; assembly: GCA_910593695.2. NCBI lineage: Eukaryota > Metazoa > Arthropoda > Insecta > Coleoptera > Staphylinidae > Ocypus > Ocypus olens. Next base: position 56,389,632 of record OU343056.1, read on the forward strand.
TTTAAGTGATGTGGCAATCATGTTACTTTCTCCGTTATTTAGATTTACATATTTATGGTTTATTTTCAATCATATATTAAATGTACACTTCTCTGCAATAAAATTAAGCATGAGTGTGTTTTTATAATATTCCAGTTGTGTAATTCGGGTCTACAACATCTTCAATAAATGATAAAACACCATAACTTGAAAGTAATAAGCCGAAACCAAGACTAATTCTAAAAATTATCTACCATTTTAGTTATAATTCGAATTTTTGAATTGTCTAAATGACGTGGCATTTTGACATTAAGGACAAATTTACATTTTTTTCGTAACCGTTTTAAACTATAACATATTTTGTGTGCTTAATTTGATTGCAAAGAAGTGTACATCGAGCCTTTTGTAGAATCGGGTGAAACGTTAAAATTATAAAAGATGAAAATCCTTTGATGAAGTCAGCCAACTACCACCCCCCATGCACATTTAATCAGAAACGATTTCATAGTGGTGAATGTAATGAAATACACGTGTGTGATATTTCAGCGTTTCAGGGTGTATTTAGCAAACTAATCACGTAATGAAGAGAATCAATCGTAACTTGAAACCAATCAGTTAATAATCCTGATAATACGTAAACACCGCCGCCTCTGTTCTGTTTATTAGTTTTAGTCAAACAGTCAACTTACTAATTAAATGTACACTTCATTACGGAAATCGAAAAAGGATTAATTGATCACTTGAACCGCCGCCCGAAGTGAAGGGTGTATTTTTGATGTGTCTATTAATTATGCGCCGTCGTAATTATGTTATTCGGCAAATATCCCACTTTCCATTATTTAGTTTATAATAGTTTATGAATGCGGGGGTAGGTGTGTGTATAAGTGTAGGGTAAACATTAAGTAGGTCCGACGGCCACCCCAAACTGCATGCAGCAGGCCTGGAAGGGCGGCGAGTAAACAGTCAGTCCTGGGGTCGCACCCCGCACTATATAATTAACCTTTTTATTACACAACCCTTCAGGAAGAAGAAATAATAATCCAGGAAAAGGTTGTGTGTGTAATTGTTTATACGGGGGGCGAGCTCGTGTACTAATTTAATGCGAACGCATTTGTGCCTTTTATTGTTTTATTCTAATTTCTGGAACTGGTTAAAAGTGTTATTATTCTACACTGGGTTATTATGATTACGGTTCTACTTCACTAATTATTACGCCGGATATAATTACCTTCCGGAAAATAACACCCCTCTAACTTAGATATCTCCGTAATAATGTTTTAATAAAACAATTCCGTTTTATATTTGTTTTCCTAATGACCGTCGTACTATTAAGTTTTATTCTTAATATGGTTAGCTTAAATAATACAATTTGTAATCTAAATATTTTGAATTCTTGGCTTTTTCAGATTTTTAAATCCAAGATTGTATAATCTCATTTTGTGTTAATATCAAATCACTATTTTTATTCGTATGAAAGTGCTCCATTGTGTGAGAAATGCTTTTTTCGAGTACACTATTTTTATTATTAAAAATTAATAAAGGATAATTGCTTGGTTTGTTTCACTTTAATTATTTATTTATTTGATTCCGACTATTTTTGCCAACGTCACCGCACCTTAGTATAATCAGAGGATTTGTAAATATTAAATTAATTTTAAAGAATTTATAATTTCATCTAAATCATAGTAGCAGTTCTCATGGCAATCCTCAAAAGTTGAAAAACAGGGAAAAAATTGCAGTCTGCGCTTATAAAATTGTAAAAAATTCATTCCGGCCAAAGTAACCTTCAAAATTTCAAAATGCATCCAGAATGAACCTAACTTTGATAATCCACTTCAATATTTGACACAGCGTGGCTGGAAACAAAATGGCAATCTTCAAAAGTTGAAAAACTGGGAAAAAATTGCAGTCTGCGCTTATAAAAATTGTAAAAAATTAATTTCGGCTAAAGTAACCTTCAAAATTTCAAATTGCATCCAGAATGAATCTAACTTTGATAATTCACTTCAAAATTTGACAGCGTGCTGGAAACAAAATGGCAACCATCAAAAGTTGAAAAACAGAAAAAATTGCAGTTTGCGTTTATAAAAATTGTAAAAAATTCATTTCGGTCAAAGTAACCTTCAAAATTTCAAAATGCATCCAGAATGAACCCAACTTTGATAAGGCACTTCAATATTTGACACATCGTGGCTGGAAACATAATGGCAACCATCAAAAGTTGAAAAACAGAGAAAAAAATTGCAGTCTGCGCTTATAAAAATTGTAAAAAAATCATTTCGCCCAAAGTTACCTTCAAAATTTCAAAATGCATCCAGAATGAACCTAACTTTGATAATCCACTTCAATATTTGACACATCGTGGCTGGAAACAAAATGGCAACCATGAAAAGTTGAAAAAATTGCAGTCTGCGCTTATAAAATTGTAAAAAATTCATTTCGGCCGAACTAGCTTCAAAATTTCAAAATGCATTTAGAATGAATGTAATTTTCAATATTTGACACATTATAGCCAGGGGTGGCTCATTATATAGAGCCAAGGAGCCATGGCACTACCTGCAGTTTCAAGCTCCGCAAGAATATCTGATTAATTCTTAAAACAATTTTTCTCCAGTTACTTGGGACTAGGAAGATAAATCGTCTTTTTTCAAAAAATGAGGGGCGAGGGAGGGGTATATTTTATAAGTGGCTCTACCATCAACATGTTCCACTAGCCGCTACTGTTATTTAATAAAACAAATTGTCTCGACTTGTTAGTTTGATTTTAATTTGACAATTAGTTCAGTTGAATTAAAAAAATAATAATCTTTCTCTCTCTCAATAAAATTCAGTGGTTCACACCTTATAAGTAAATTAATTGAGACTGTTAAAATAAGATGTTGGATTGATTCATTCATTCGTAAAGTAATTTTGTGATTCTTTTTATGGAGAATATTTATAAAATGGCAAATTTTTTAGTCTAATAATTGATTCAGCAAACCATTTCCAAGAGAATAATGAAATTCGTTAAAACGTACGCCACTGCCTGGATGCTTTGTGAGCCTGTAACCGGGGTAGAGTGATTAACTACACTTCTGCAAAGGCAGTGTGAAATCAGTCCGCCAAATTAAATCCGGCCTCAGATTATTACATACCTCAGTGACTGTTCATAAATATTAGAGCGTGTCCCCCTATATATTCTCCTATCGCACTCTCCTCACCATGAAACGTGCCCATATATAACTATCAGCGGGGGCTGGTGAAAAATGGTCAAGTACATTTCGACGCTTGGTGCTTTATTGAAAAGTAAAGAATATTTTGGTGCATACCTACAAAATTTACTTCCATTTGCAACATATTATTTTTTAACATTTATACCGAATTAACATAATAAAATTATATGTTTATCACCAATATTTTAGTGTATTCCATATATTGATACGAATTAAAAATAAGGCAGAAATTTAAGAAAACTAATCACTAGTGTGCGCGCACTGATAAATTCGAACGGAGAGAAAAAGAGAGCCGAGTGCAAATGTACCGCGCACGCAGCATCAGTACTGATTGGTTGCGTTCGATCACACCATATGACGTAGTATTTATAAGCCAATCACAGTGTAACGCGCGATCACGCAATATGACGTAGCCAATCGGATCGGCGTCAGTAGCCCGCGCCGCTTAAATCACTCGGCGTCACTCGTGTCTGTCGTTTTAATTTAATGAGTTCACTAATTGATTAAAATCGTTTCATTGTGAAAATATTAGTTGAATGCAGTGGTGAGGTATTTATAAGAAAAGTACGAGCGCTGAAGGTTTCTCTGTAACCATATAGGGTTAAGCTTCTCTCGATCAATTATCACAATAATATATTACTTATACAAATTACAATTGAAACGGTAATAAAATTGAAAAAAAAGTTGTATTGGTTCTACGCTACTGGATCCGTATATAGAATAGAAGAGGAGGAACGACGGAGGGCGTAGGGTGAGGAGGAATACCTCCCAGGGATAACTAGCTTCATAAACAGTTCCTGATAAATGGGAATTCTACCATGTACATTCTCTGCAAATTGCATCCCGCCATTGCATAAATTGAACCCGATAAACCATCGGAACAGAGGCCGAGAACTAAATCAGGTTAGATTAGAAACACTATCGGATCTTTACTTAAATTAAAGCATTATTACAGACTGCGCCCTTAAAAATTTCAACGTTTCATATCTTAACCCCGCTCATAATCGTCACGCGAGTTATAAAGCAAAGAACTGTGTAAACATTGTATTGGTCACGAGTACATTATGAATTCCCGTAATTACGAAAATTACCCACACTTTATATTTACTATTTGCATTAATCCACTGAGTAAGATTAATTATTTCGTGACGTTCGAGGTAAGATATGACTCTATTGATATCGATTCAGTCATTTGAATAACGTTATTACTGCTAGTCAAACATCGTAATTTCAATGGAATCGACTGATGGATTATTTATAAATATTACAGCATTACTCAGACATTATGTAGTATTAAATACACTGTACTTGTTGAAGAGAAAAGAGAGGACAATGCCCTGTCCTATAACCCAACTAATTAAATACACTCCATGATTTTTACTAATAAATTATTTAGTCAGCGTAACAAAAACATCTTTTAATCAGTTTTTTAACAATTAATTTACACTTACGCAACCTTTGTTTAATTTCAAAAGGATAAGTGTAGGAGGGTTTAGGTTAACTTAAGGTAAAAACAAAGGGTGGTGGGTGTGCCTTATATAATTCAGCACTGGGCTGTTTTAGATGTTTTCCCAATCTATAGCATCCGTTAATGTTTTCTTGGCTTATATTAATTTTCAATTTGTTTTTGATAGTGGCCTTCAATGTTTTCATTTCCTGCATCGAAAAAGCCGAAGATGCATAAATTGTTTTGTTTGCATTGTTGTTCCAGCATATAATGTTTACGTTTGATTTTGATTTTTCTTCTTTAAAATTCATCATATCCGTTATCTTCTTTTCAAACGCCTAAAAGATCGATTGCAATTATGCAATGATTCGAATACATCGATCTTTTTAAATACTTCTAATATGTTTTCGGTCATTCCTTCTTTTTGCGCTCCATATTGTTAGATAATCGGATTCGACAAACGACGTAATATTTATTGGTTCACTTTTTCAGGTTTAATACAATTCATTAGTATTACTTTTTACGGTTTAACGCAGGGCAAAGAAATATACGTCTACTCTTTACCAACTAGAGATGGGCAAAACTGCTACTTTTGAATCACGTCGCTACCTGTGATTGCTACTTTCTAATATCAGTGATTTTAAACTGTGATCACAAAAACATCACAGAAAAAAATATTAAAAAAACAGAAAAAATTCCAGAAAAAATCATCCTTAGTGTCCGAAGTATCGCTTATTCAAAATCAATTTATTTTTTGTAAATTCAACAATTATCAATAGACATATGGATTTTTAAAAATTTTTGTTTTAATATTTTGAGTACATGAACAAAAACGTAACAGAAAAAAAAAAATAAAGGACGCAGGTATAATTCCGTAAAAAATTATCTTCAATGGCCAAAGTATCGCTTATTTAAAATCAATTTGGTTTTTGTAAATCCAACTATTTTCAATAAAGATATGGATTTCTGAAAATTTTTGTTTTAATTTTTTGAGCACCAACAAAAACATCGCAGAAGAAAATATAAAAAATGCACGAAAATTCCATAAAAAATCATCCTTAATGTCCGAAGTATCGCTTATTCAAAATCAATTTAGTTTTTGTAAATTCAACAATTTTCAATAGAGATATGGATTTTTGAAAATTGTTGTTTTAATTTTTTGAGCACTTTAAGAAAAACATCGCAGAAGAAAATATAAAAAATGCAGGAAAAATTCCATAAAAAATCATCCTTAATGTCCGAAGTATCGCTTATTCAAAATCAATTTGGTTTTTGTAAATCCAACTATTTTCAATAGAGATATGGATTTCTGAAAATTTTTGTTTTAATTTTTTGAGCACCAACAAAAACATCGCAGAAGAAAGTATAAAAAAATGCAGGAAAAATTCCCTAAAAAATCATCCTTAATGTCCGAAGTATCGCTTATTCAAAATCAATTTGGTTTTTGTAAATTCAACAATTCTCAATTGAGATATGGATTTTTGAAATTTTTTATTTTAATATTTTTAGCACCTGAACAAAAACATCGCAGAAAAAATATCAAAAACGAAGGAAAAATTCCATAAAAAAACATCCTTAGTGTCCGAATTATCACTTATTCAAAATCAACTTGTTTTTTGTAAATTCAACAATTTTCAATGGAGATATGGATTTAAAAAAAAAATGTTTTCATTTTTTGAGCAGAAAAAATATAAAAAGTGCAGGAAAAATTTAATATAAAAACCATCCTTAGTGGCGCAAGTATCGTTTATTCAAAATCAATTTGTTTTTTGTAAATTCAACAATTTTCAATAGAGATATGGATTTTTGAAAATTTTCGTAATAATTTTTTTGGGCACTTCAACAAAAACATCGCAGAAGAAAATATAAAACATGTAGGCAAAATGCTATAAAAAATTGATTTTGAGTAGCGGTGATTTTAAGTAGCAGTGTAATTCGCCTATTAGTAACAGTAACGACCTATGATTTTTCAATACCAGTGAAAAATCACAGGTACGTCAAATATCGTCCATCCCTAGTACCAACGAATGGGACTTGCATATTTTAAAATTAGGAAAACTTACATTTATTTTCCAACAGAAATCTTCCCGTGTTTAATCGCACCGGACGTAGTTTTAACACTGCGCGAGCTTCGTGATTGGGCCAAGGTAAATTTTTTTTTGTGCGGATTTCGAAATCTATCAGCGCGTCTTCGTTCGAATCAGAACGTCCCCGTACCAGTCTGTGCACATCGCCGACGCGAAACAACGTGCGAATAATTGCGTTCAATTGTTTTCTTTTTCGAAAATCGGAAAATTTTCACCGTGGAAAAACCTACAGTTCGCGTTGCTTTTCTCGAACCAAGTGAGTGTGTGAACAGTGTAAAGTGTAGTTACGAGTCTACAGGATTTGAAACTCAAAGATGTATTTATTCACGACTGCTACAGTTGCAATTTTGGTTTTTCATTAAAAAAAAAGGTGTTTTTTTTACCCTGTAAAATTCCTCGTGTGTAGTGTTAGTGTTTATAGGATTTTCCGTTCCGTTCCATCCCTTCACGATACCTTCAGAGCACAAGGGGATTAAAGGTAGGTTCGCGAGTAGTTTTTAAATACAATCGAATTAAAGGATTTTAGAACATCGTGGAAGCAACAAGATGAAAAACCTATAGCAAAGTTAACTCGAAATCTAACATTGAAATAATAGAATTTAAAGATTTGTCTAAAACTATCTCTCTATATTTCACACAATATTGAAGAGAAAATATACAAAGTACCTCCAAAATATAAAAAAATAATTAATGTAATTGTTTTAATTTGATGCTGATCGTTGAAGTGAACAAATTAAATATAAAAAATCCCCATGTTGCGTCTTCAAACGGAATATATTTTAGAGAATCAAATAATGTAATTCATGTTTTCAAAATATGAGGATTAAATCAAAAAACGCCAAGTAACGGATCTGAAATCCAATAACTGCCACATAAATCCATATATTGCAATTAAAATTTATAGCCCCTGTTTGCGCCATCGATATAATTTCCTGACTGTGTTCGGTTTGTAATATAATATAGGTCGAGCCCATATTATACATATATATCCTATAAACCTGATTAAAGCTAATGCCGCTAATTAACAAATCGCACTGTGACAAATTACATTGAATATTTCATGTCGGCGGCCACGACACCTAAGGGAGAGCTAAAGGGTTGGCCGACAACAGAGCGCGGGGGCAAGTTCGTCTCCGATGAGACACACACAAATCATCGGATCTACCGCAAACACACAACACAACTATTTCCATCCCTTGTCCACTAATTGCCTAATGAAACACAAAAAGAAAGACATATCACGCCATATCGTAAAGTGCACGGAAATATTTGAATTTTGTGCAAATCACACGCACGAGCGCAGAGAGAGGGTGGGACGCACCATACCTTTTACAATATCTGGATAATAGACTTGAATTTAATCAGTACACCACATGTGAACGTATGATAATACTGTCATTTTAAAAGAACGATAGTACCTGCGGGAGACTCCACTGCTCCCCATAGAAATATATTAAATTTATTTCAGTATTTCTATTATAATATGTTTTGTATTATAATATCAGGCGATGCGTTCGTTCGTTCGTTCAATCGCTAAAGTACGCCACTTTTCATTAACGTTATTGTTTTATATAATTAACCGCTTCGATCTATAGAGATTTCGTTTTTAGTTGAATTATTGAAAGTGCCGATGAATATGTAAATGCTTTGGGTTTTATGTTGATGCATTCTATACAGGGTGTACGGAACAAAACGGAACATAGGATTTTCAATGTTAATTTCTTTTTACTTTCCTGGCCATTTTAGGGGAAACATGTAAATAAATGTTTTATAGAGTAAAAATTCCTGCATGCAGTCACGCTATTATTTATTTTTTAGCATTCATAAAAACCCTAAAAATGATAAAATAAAAATGATAATTTTCACGAAAATAATGGTTGCCATAAAATTAAAGAAAAACGGTGCCATTTGTTGATTTGATAGCTTCTGTCAAATGTATTGAACACTTCATAACTGTTTGCAAGTTTTTTTCATTAAAAATGTATGTTGGTTTTATGCCGTTGAAAAAAAAAACTCTATCAAATGAGTATAATAAAGATGTGCCTTGTCATTAAAAAAAATGTGTAGTGTTATTCGTTGCTCTTTTGTTTATAGCAAAAAATAAAATTGATATATCCAAGATGGTAGATAACCAAGTGTTAAACAACTTCTATTTAAAACTTTGTGGATATTTACTGAGCTATACGGGATATTTCATACTTTTCGGACACCCTGTACAATTTGCAATAAATTTATTCCAAGAATTTATATCTATTATATACACAAAAGCTGCATGTAAACGGAAAGCATTTTGTTAGCTCCGTGTACACTATATAAATGTTTGTTATGTAAATAAAGTATGCGAAGTAGCGTAACAGTAATCAGTCATGAAAGTTCTGCAGTGAAGTTGTGTAACTTAGTAAGATGGTTAGAGCAATAGATTTCAATTGGCAGGGGTGGCGAATACGAATGTCCGTGGCTATAGATCACCCCTAGCGTAGACCCCTAACTCCCTCAGGAGTGTCTTTATCGGGTAATCGCTTCGAATCCAATTGATCTATCAATATGTATAACGTCTTAAGTATTACTGTGTCGTTATGTACGGTTTCATTCGTCTCTCCTCTTGTTCGATTTAATATACATGCGAACTACACTGGATTGAATGTATAAATTTAAATTATCCCATATGGATTTTCTAAATTTCAAATTAGCGCAATGGGCAAGGTTTACAAAGTATCTAAAATAATTAAATCAATTATAACCGTCTTTTAATGCCTGAGATTAATTTTGAAAAATCGCTGTTTTTTATCAGAATTCAAAACCAATAGAGGGCGAAATGTGCACCAGATCATCGACAAGTAACAGAAGAATTATTATTCATCTCTACATAATTTAAATAGAGCTGAAATTATTGACAAAATAAAAATGGTAACTTTGAGTTTTTTGCAATAAATTTCAATATACCCGTTAAGGTGTGTTCCAGAGTGATTATTTTTAAATCTAGGGTAGGAATATTCGCTAATTTTAGTAGAAAAATTAAGCGCAAACTATTTAACGTAAATTTATAGGGTTTTGAGTTTGTTGCAATTGTTTTTCTATTTTTTTTAACGACTTGGAAAATGTTTGGATTTTTTTCAAATAAACCAGTAGGTTTTCAAGTATGATTAATTCGAAATCTAGAGGAGGGATGTTGGCATATTTTTTATAGAATAATGAAGTATGACATGGTTTAGTTAATTTAAAAGTCTAAAGTTTGTTGCCATCGTTTTTCTATTTTTTTTTTGTTGAGTAAAAGAGAAGCCATCGATAGCATTTGGACGAAAAAAGTGTAAAGTTTTGGTGATCCCTTCAGAAGCCTCTGACCATGTATGTTAAGAAGATTCCTCAAATCTCCTACAATCTGCTCTTTCTATTATTATTACTAGTATTAGGTGTGCGCTGTATCACAAAAACTAATAGAGCAATTGATATGAAACTTTGAACATCCCTCTTATTTGATAATCCGAAGAACTGAAAAGCTTTTGGTAAAATTTCGTACACCGGAAGTGGGTGTTTACCTCAACTGTTTTTTGCCAACATTTTCTTAAATATGAAAAATATCACAAAAACATTTAAACAAACTTTGAAGACAACAAAGAAATGAACATCTTTTGCTTGAAACCATTTTTATACGAGAAAAAAATTAATTATTTTTTTTTAATTTTTGGTTTATAATTATAAGACGATAATAGTTACAGCAAATTTATGTTAATAATAATTGTAGAGAATACTAAAATGAACAACATATAAAGAATACGTTTTTTTCGAAATCTCTTTAGTTTTTGAGTAAACTGAGTTTTTGAATTTGAAGTATAATTTTTCCATCTTTCGTAATTTTGACGTTTTAAACGTCAGTTTCATCCGAGTCTACAAAACAATTAAAATATGATTTAAATTGAAAATAAACCATGAAAGATTAAATATAAATGATACCATCAAGTCGGAGAAAGTAACATGATGGTCACATCACCATTTTTTTATTTTTTCCAACTAACCCTTTTTTCGTAGGCATAAATAGCCTGTAGGCTGAATGTCCTAATTTTTTATATGAAGTACATATTAACATAATAAATTATATTAAAGGGATATCTAAAGATTTGAAAAATCTCTCCGCGTGTATTATTTAGCAAGGACGTTAATTCAGAATCTGCATATATAAATAATTCAAAACACAGTCCATTTTCAATTTAGGATGAGAGAGCCCGATGGCAGCACCATAAGTTCAAGTCGACATAACCTCTGTAATATAAAGATTCTGAAAGATTGCCAGCGATTTTTTTGCTGTCTGTTTGACTCGAATTGACTTTTAAGAGATCTCCTTCTTGCGGCGCGTAGGGACAAACATCACTTCGGAACATTGAATAATGTTTGGTTTTATTAGAAAGTAAAAAGAGGGAGACACGAGGGACGGCCACTTTTTCAAACCAAAGGGAAAAGTAATCAACATTGTCGTGTCCGTACTCTTCCCGTGGATGTGAAATGAAGCAAGTATTCTCTCGGTAATTAGTGAGGTCGTAAAGAATTAATCAGCATCAGAGAGCGGGGAAAATCATATACGTGTTAAGCGGCCCTAAACTTCTAATTGCTAAACGTGTTCGTAACAGACAAATAGGAATTTGTATGCAGAATTACGGAACACAATTAGTCCCGCCGAAGAAATCCACTCGTTCGGTTCATTCTGCATGCGCTTTTAATTTACGTAACGTTACATCCGTCCCTCGTTGGTCCACCGACCCACTGAAATGTTATCCTTGTTCAGGAAAAGGATAATTAGAGTTTTCGCCCTGGCGAACACATCAGGGTTTATTTAATTTTATTATTCCATAAATGTTTGCAAATACGTACGTGAGATATAATTATTTTATGCAGGTTTTACGATTTAAATTATTTTTAATAATAATAATTAGAAGAGGGTCTCTGGAAATATTAGGAGTCGGGGGTCGGGAGGCGTTAATATTTAAATTTCTACACCTACCGACACACGTATGTAAAATAATCACATTTCACATGTACCCTCTTTATTCGTTCATGGCGGCTTGAAAAATGCTAAATATTCCGGAATAAATATTTTATGAGAATAGTTTCCATATAAAATAGAAATGTTTCAAATCTAGGATAGTTATAGCTGAGCTATTCTCCGGGGTGCAGTTTCAACAAACCTGTTTAAGGGTTGCTCGAAACCCGTGGGTATTGCGCTAAGCTTTAATTGAATTTTTGACTACCGACCGAATTGAAATATTTATTAGTTTACACAAAAGTCGATATTGGAAAATGTACTTCAAATATTACCTTATACAAAAATCTTATTTATTTACGAATAACGTGTGAGCCACAAGATTTTTATTCAGAGTTGAGTGTGAGATAGATTAGGAATGTCGAATAATTAAAAAAAGGGTCAAAATCAAAAATTGTAACCTACCATGTTCATGAATAACACAAATGTCACGACTTGTCAGTTTGATTTTAATTTGATAATTCACGTCATAGAAGACTGGATTAGTTCAAAAAAAAATCTCAGACATGACTACTATGTTTCTTTCTCTCTCGTTCTCAGGCATGGCCAACTCAGCAGCAAAATTCAGTGGCTCACACTTATAAACATGCACTTTTTACAAAAGGAAATACTCCATCCATGGACATTATTTAGAAGCAATTTATTGCTAGACACAAAACAAAGAAATCAATTCATGGATATTACATATACCTACGCTTATACTTTATTAGTCGCTACCAGTTTGTCAATCACTTACACGAGTAGCCAAAAATATGTGAAATACACAAAATGTACGCTCTTACAAAAATAATAATATACATATTTGACGGATGGTGTGCCCACGTTGTTGAATAATTCCCCGTTCCGAAAATGTCACCGTGTAATTCTAATGGCATTAATGTGTATTTTATGCGTTAACTTGGCCCGTACCCCCTCGTAAAATCATTTCTCTTATACAGGATATTAGCATAGGACACGTCATGAAGATGAGGTGAGTACAACTGATAACGATCAGAGATATATCAGGCCAATCAGGAAAATTAGATATTCAAATTGAGCCTCCGGTAATGTGATTAACTGAAGCCGTGCATGTCACTCAAAACACCGATTCGCTCTTTGATTACGGACACTAAATTTGATGAAAAAGAGAGGTGCCTTTTTTTCGTTACGGAAATATGAGGTCATTAACAACTATCGCAGTAATCAAGTTTTGATCAGCTTCCTGTAAACTTTATTTTATTCAAATTACACTAAAATTCTGGTACCTACATCTCACATAATGTACATTTTTTTCAGTTTAACATAGATAATAATAAAAAAAGCATTATCAAAACATTTGCCCTAAATTAAGTTAATGTTAATTTAAAACATCTTATTCAGTGATAACATTAACTTAATTTCGACACTAAATTTTGGACACCCTGTATAACTCATAACTATTAAACTTGTCTAACGGGACTGTCAGATCTTATTTAATAAGTATCCTGCGTGAATTTAACAACGAGGCACTATTTTTATGGTTTATTATTTTTTTTTAATCAACGGTACAAAACTGATTTTTTCTAAACCGATCAATAAAATTCTAGGGGTATGTAGGTGACCATTAAAGGCACCCAAATAAGCAATAAAATATACAGAATGTAATCTAAAAAGGTATACCATCACGACGTCTCATTTTTTTGAGGCAACCTGCACAATCAAAAATATTTTCCTGATAGAGGTAAAGTCTGCAAATATCAAAACTAATTAGTAACTTAGCAATAGAAAACGGAAGGTAAAATGCAGGACCCAGTATAAAACAATAACAATAGTACATTATTATACACGTTCAATAAGAGGGTATATTCAGGCACAAGAGAGATTGGAGCACAACCAACTAAAATTTGACCATAAATAGTTCAGTTAAATAATAAGCAAACTGTAAAAAAATGGTGATGTGGCCATCATGTTACTTTCTCCGATGGTATCATCATTTATATTTACGTTTTCATGGTTTATTTTCTATTCAAATCATATTTTAAATGTACATCGAGCGTTGTGTAAACTCGGATGAAATTGACGTTTAAAACGTCAAAATTATACTTTAAATTCTAAGTCAGTTTACTCAAAAACCAAAGAGATTTCGAAAAAAACGAATTCTTTATAAGTTTCTCATTTTGGCATTCTCTACAATTATTATTAACATAAATTTGCTGTAACTATTATCGTTTCATAATTATGAACCAAAAATGAAAAATTAATAATACATTTTTTTTCTCGAATAACAATGATTTTATGAAAAATGTTTTCAAATAAAATAATCTCATTTCTCTATTGTCTTCAATATTTGTTTAAATGTTTTTGTGGTATTTTTCATATTTAAAAAAATACTGGCAAAAAAACAAAAAACAGTTAAGGTATACGCCCACTTCCGGTGTACGAAATTTTACCAAAAGCTTTTCAGTTCATCGGATTATCAAATAAGACGTATGTTCAAAGTTTCATATCAATTGCTCTATTAGTTTTTGAGATACAGCGCGCACAGACACATACACACACACACACACACACATACATACAGACACACATATACCCACAGACACAAAAAAATGTTTTTCCAGAAATTGTTGAAATGGCATCTAGGGACCCCAAAACGGATATTTTCGTAAAAAAAAAAATTGAAAAAAAAATCACGATAAAATACTTTCTCGTACTTCGTAACGTAGAAAGTAATAAAAAAATACACTGTTTGACTGTTTTTGATGTAATAACAAAAGGTCGATTATTAAACGAAAATAGAAAAACATAATTTTAAAATAGATTAAAATGTTTTGAATTCCTACCATATTTATAAAAAAATCACATAACTTACAATATAATTAATATTTTGTTTACAAAAACTTATAACATAAATATGTGTATTAGTTAATAGAGAACACATTACTAATTCATTTCTTATTTATTTGTTACCATTACATTATTCATATTTGAAATACATTTCGACTGCTGCTGACATCTAGTTCAAAGAAGCAAAATCAATATCACATGAAATAATTTAATCAGTTAGAATTCTTTAAAATCAGTCGACAGGTATTTGAAACTGGAACTAGCGTCGACTCAAACCAAACGTTAGTTTTACAGAAATTTAATCAATATATCTTACAGGACTCTGTAATTAAAAGTTTCTGCAGCGACATCCATTATATAGAAGCAGTCAACATATCTTACAGTACTCTGGAATTAAAAGCAGCGACATCTATTATATAGAAGCTATATCAATGTTATGATGTATAAAATTTAAACACTTGAATTATTTAATAATAATAATTTAGTATTGTTTAAATGTATTTTAATTAAACAACAGATATGTATAACTAGAAAATCGGAATTTTGGATTAAGAAATAGATGCCGCTAGAATCGATTGTATGGAACTTGCACTATTCAACAGTAGGTGGCAGTACATGGACTTAGTGGAGAACTTTCTGGTTGGGAGATTCGATTATGCGAAACGTACACTATTGAACGGTAGGTGGCAGTACATCAACTTAGTAGAGAACTTTCGAAATTTAAAATTTAACTCAATTAATAAGACCACACTACTAAAATACCTTCGGTTTTTAAAAATCCTCGTTGTCAAGCGAGATTATTTTAATTTCAGATTTTGGAGACGTGTAATATTGATTAAAAATTGAACTTAATTATTAACACCGCACTCTTCCAAAACAACTTTAGTTTTTGAAAATCCGGAGGTTTTCCCACAATTTGTGACTTTTTTAAAATTAATCAAATATCAAACATTTGAACGAGAAAAAAAAATTTAAGCCGGAATTTTAAATTCCCTAAAAATACTTAATAAACGAAATATTGCTCTTCTAAAAACGAATTGTTTTTTGAACATCCAATATTGTGATGATAAATAATTCATCGCATCACCATTCCCATTTTTAGGAATGGTAAATGGAATTTATAACACCAGGTCAAAATTTGATCGGGTAAATTTTATTTTTTTGCACTCGTACCAAAAATTAACTGTAACTTTTAAAAAAGAATTAATTTATAATATGTAATAAGCGAATTACTGCGGTCATTTGAGGTAAGTAATGTTGTTCATACCCACTAGTAAGAGAATAACTCGGACTCGCGGAATAATTAGAAACTTCGTAAGATTTTTGAAATAATTAAAATTAACACCGCGCACGTCAAAATTTATTGACAAAATTTTATAAACATTATTTCAATATTTTATGCAATTACAGATGATTTAGAATAAAATGTTATATTATACTCATGTGGAATTATTAGTCCCTAAAAATTACTCGTTTGCTCTTCGAATTTGAATTTTGGATTTGAGGCACATCTATTCACGGGTAAACTTTTCTCTCAGGACTAATTATGTACATTCCACACTTGTATAATAATAAAAAAACTATTATCCAATATTAATAGTTTGCGAAACTTGATATTTAAACTGATCTGTTTATTGTTCATTCCAGAAATGTACAAAAGAAATTATTTGCAAATTATTTTCCAATTGACTGCATGGTAAACAATATGAATATAAATATCATATTTTCATATTGTCTGTGAAATTTAAGTGAAGAATAACACAAAAGAGATTATCTGACGGACGTATCATAAAAG
The DNA here is from genome assembly GCA_910593695.2 of Ocypus olens. Taxonomy (NCBI): domain Eukaryota; kingdom Metazoa; phylum Arthropoda; class Insecta; order Coleoptera; family Staphylinidae; genus Ocypus; species Ocypus olens. The sequence goes on from OU343056.1 coordinate 56,405,989, forward strand.
GCATAAAAAGAACAAAAGCCAAACGAGTTCCATTCGTTTTGTGCAGGCCATCCTCCGGATAAATTATAAGTGGTAAACTACCGCAAGAATCTTCCGAGTAACCAGAAGTGGTCTTTACTTGGTCGCGGTCGTTACTAAGTTATTCAAGAGCAAGGTCGCCGCGTATCGGTGCATTCGCCAACAATTTTTGAGTTCCTTTGGGCTCTAGTGAAGTCGCAGTGAACGATTATGTTCGATTTACGTGTCGAGTGTAGTGTTATTTCAAGTGGATTATTAAAAACATTTAATACCACATGTAAGTGTACAGGAAATACTTTTGTTTACTTTTGATTCGTATTAGTCACGTAATTATTATACAGGGTGCTGTGAAAATGGTACGTCGAGGATTACTCGAGAATATGGAAAAACTAATTTAAAAAATCGGTATTGTATTTTTTCGAAGATGTAAATTATTTCATTACCTAAAATCTGCATAACATAAATTATTTACACTTCGGCTCATCAAACAAATTTTGCAGAGATACATACTTTCAGACTTGTCAATATTATATACAATGTTTAAATAATTGATTTTCCCATTAAAAAATGAATCAGCGCGCTGAACTGAAATAAGATGATTTTCTTGTAATAACTCTGTACTATTATTAGATTAATATTTTACATAATTTATTGCAAATGCAAAATACACTTAAATCATGTAATTTTGAAACATTTCCTATGCTATTTCGAAATGCGCATTCATATATGGAAGCAAAATTAAATATCACATTACCAACTGAATGTATCAATTAATTCCAAATATGGAAGATTTCTATAATAATAATAATAATACTTCTCATAAACTTGTTTGAGGCGTTCTCCGCACTACACGCTCATTCATTTCTTATGGGAGCGTGGGACGGGGAATGGAACATAAATTTTCATTCATAACCAAGCTCCGTAATACACGAGTTCTTAGAAATAAGTAACTGCAGTAATGAATGCGCAGAAATAGTCTTTGCAACTGGATTTTTTTAAATCAAAACTATTTTGAAAGAATCATGTTTTCTAAATAAAATCTTTGTAGAATTAAAAATGGTGATGTGGCCATCATGTTACTTTCTCCGACTTGTTGGTATCATTTATATTTACGCTTTCATCGTTTATTTTCAATTTAAATCATATTTTAAATGTACATCGAGTGGATGAAAGTGACGTTTAAAACGTCAAAATTATGAAAGGTGGAAAAATTATACTTCAAATTCAAAAACTCGGTTTACTCAAAAACTAACGACATTTCGAAAAAAACTTATTCTTTATAAGTTCTTCATTTTGGCATTCTATACAATTAGTATTAACATCAATTTGCTGTAACTATTATCGTTTCATAATTATAAATCAAAAATGAAAAAAAATGAATAAATTATTTTCTCGAATAGCAATGATTTTATGAAAAATATTTTCAAGCAAAAGATGTTCATTTCTTTGTTGTCTTTAATGTTTGTTTAAATGTTTTTGTGATATTTTTCATATTTAAGAAAATATTGGCAAAAAAACAAAAAACAGTTAAGGTAAACATCCACTTCCGGTGTACGAAATTTTACCAAAAGCTTTTCAGTTCTTCAGATTATCAAATAAGACAAATGTTCAAAGTTTCATATCAATTGGTCTATTAGTTTTTGAGATACAGCGCGTACTTCGTAACGAAAGTAAAAAAGATGTAACTCGCAAGAAAATTATTGGAGCTTTAAAAACCAAAATTATTTTGAAAGAATGATGCTTCCTAAACTAAATATTTCGTGCCTCTATTTTAATTAAAATGTTATAATCTTACTGCTACGAATTAAAGAGATAATAATTAAAAATACTACTTTTGTTAAGTGGATTATACGTAATAATATATGGAACATATTGGATTGATGAGGCTGTTGGTGAAATCCCATAATATACGTGGTAAATAAAACACGTATAATGAGAATTTTGACAATTTTGAAATTTGTGAAAATTCTCAACATAAGTGTTTTATTTACCACATGAGGAATATATTCTAATGAGACATAAATATTCATCCATTAATGGTATGCATTCATTTGTAGGATTTGTATATCGGTTGAAGTAATCAAATTTATTATTTTAGGAGTGGCAGTGGCGTGCGTGACCAGTGGGGATGCGTGGGACGTTTGCGACACACGTGGGTTTTATCATCGGCCTCTGTATCTTCGCCGGACGAATGCGCTGATCTAAGAAACTTCTCCCTATCAGGTAACAACCGTTCGCCATATTTAGGTTAGATTATGCACGTGCAGCTCACGTTTATCGATTACTTAGCGAAAATCAAAGTTACTCGAAGTGCTCTTAAATGTCGATACTTTGAGTTACTCATAGAAAATTTGCCTCTCTATTTCCTTTTTACATACACGTCTTATTTTTGTACTGTTATTAAATCCAAACCATCAAAAGTAAAATATTTCTGCGATCTGTTCATTTGCATTTAATTAGATTTGTTGGAATTTATTTCTTGGATATCCTGTTATATTGAACAAATTTAACCAAGCTTTTCAATAAATATACATACAGCGTAGTCTCAATAATGTGAACCAATTAATGAAAAGCCTATAGCCTATTTTTATATAATATATACGTAAACATTTTTACCTAAAAATGGCGGACATTTATTCATTTATTTGCTCTCGATTTTCTCCAGATATATAATATGTCCAAAATATTACATAAATATTATGTATATATTATATAATTTGGTTTGCTGGGTATTCACGTTCACAAAACTGGATAGGTTTACTTGTCTTAAATTATAACCTCAAATTGGCAATGATTTATTTATTAAGTTGAATTAGTTGTTGCAATGTGTAATGACATTAAAATTTGAACATTACGATCAATTAGCGATTGGCATAAGTTAACAATTTCTTCCAGGAAAACACAAATCAATGCTAAACAATAGTTCATATTCAATTTACTGACCTTGAATGAAGATAAAACATCATTCGTATTTTTTCACTTCCGTTGGATCAGTTATTTAAACCAGGTTTTCGTAAGCGGGTATTATATATTTATTATTATATTATATTATATTATATTTTCAGCTGTGTAAACGTTCTTTATGCGTCATTGTCACTCACCGAATACATTTTTTAATCGTTTTGTAAAAATTACACCGAAATTGAGCGGAATTTGTTAATTTGTGAAAGAGTAAGTACGAATCAAAATATGGCTAGCTAAGAACAGAAGTGATACATTTAGGTCTTATTGAGATAATGAGCAAAACGCGTTTTCATGATTATTAAAATTAAGGCTAATTTATTTGTTACAATATGTTAATAATATTATATTTACTAACTTAACTTAGTCTTTACTAGAATATCTTTTTGACACATCCAATATTTAACAGGTAAAATGACACTTTTATGAACTTGGATCACTTCTGCAATTATTAAAACACAATATATGGTATTTCAGAAATGAAATAAAAGAGCTTTTATTTGAAAATAACTTTATTAATAATAAATTGACAATGCGTAATTATTCAAATTCATCACCCTCTACATTTGGGAGCACATCCTCCTCTTCATTTTCAGCTGCATTGTTTCTCCTATTAAGGTGTGGTAAGTTTAAATAAAACTGATGATGACAGGGTGGCACGTAGTGTAGCATTTTCTTTAAGTCCTGCATTTTTAGGTGTGTAAGTGGCTTAGTACATGTTTTTTTTCTGTTGGGGGTATTTAAAAATAGATCTCTATTCCCTCGTTTGTCCAAGTCTAAAACGTCGTAATCTTCTGAGTAGTTGTCATTGAAATAGATTCTACTATCTCCTTTACAAAATTTTATTTTTCTCATTTTAGAAATTAGGATACGTTGTCCTTTTTTGTTCATTATGTTTTCTAACCCAGTAAAATCAAGGAACCTCCCAACCATATCCGTCACAATGAATGGTTTTCTCTTCCTACAATTACGAATCAAGTCCACCCATTCTTGTGGAGTGTATACGTACGGTTGTTTCTTTTGAACTTTAGATATATCTGAAAAATCAGAGTCGTTGGGCAGAAAAGAATGACCACTAACAAGATAACACACAGTAATCTCTGATATGTGTTCAACAATATTAACCATGTAAATCATAAAGAAAAACAGGTTCCAATTACGGTTTTGTCCCGTATAAGAATCACTGAATGTATATACCGATGTTACATTGTCGGGAATTTTATGCAGAATGTTGTAGTGAGACATGATATAATTTCTTGGGACCCCCCTGCCTGCGGTTGTTTCATACCACATGTTCATGTTAATCTTTTCATCATTAGGTAAATAGAGATGAGTCCCAAAGTTCAAAGTGTGTAACTGTCTGAGATAATAAACCTCACCTGTTTGTATGAAGGGTGTTGGAAGAGTACGTTGTAAGTCAAATGTGATCAAGCATGACGAGTCATTACTCAACACTTTGTCTTTGTATGAATTCATCAGTGATCTGGCCCTTTCAGCTAAAGCATGATGTTCCTTTTGCTTTGATTTGATCTGCAGACATTTTTCAATATCTATTCGAAATGTCTATTCGAAATATATCACATGTTTTGCATGTGTCCTTCTTTGGAATGTAAAAATGCAAGTTGTAGGTGTTGAAAATGGTTCTGTAATAACTTTTTTTAACGGGATCTTTGCCAGCAGTTCTATATTTTTCAACATAAGATGAATAAAGTTTTTGCAAATTTAAACTTGGTTCTAGATATTGGCGCTTAGACGATCTTTCACCATAGTGAAATAAATAAACCAGTTTAGCAACTAAAATTCCGGTGTTGAAAATTTCACTCCGTATATCTTATCTTGATAACGGAAACATATTACAGACAAGTTGTATAATTGAAGTAGGAATGATTTGCTTATCACTAGAGCTGGTTTAAAAGTAGACTCTCCGCTTATCACGCATAAAAGAGGTTATCTTTGTCGAACGGATAGTATATATTACATAAAAAATTCAAGAGCAAGTTGATGTATTGAAACCGTACCTTACAAATCAAGTACATACAGTCCTCAAAGATGTTCTTCGCTTTGGAAATTTTTATATTATTGGTGATAGTTAAAGTGATCGCAAAATTAACGACTGCTTTCTGCAAAAGTAACACGTGCCTTGTTGGAAAAACAGCTTTAGTCACCGGAGGAAGTGCAGGTATAATTCAAATGTATACTGTTTTATGTATATTTCTTGTGTAGGAATCTTTTACATCGTTAAAACACTTTTTACTTTGTCTGTATAACATTGATTTATTCGTTTGACTGCAGCAACTCAGCTTGGCATTATCAAAACTAAAAACTAGTTTTGATAACGGCAAACTGAGTTGCCGAAACTGCAGTCAAACGCATAAATCAAAGTGTTATACAGAAAAAGTAAAAAGTGTTTTATTCCATGTTTTATGTGAAATAAGTTTACTATTAGTCAGGTTTGTAAGAAAAAAGACGTTTGATTAAAAAAAGTTAATACACACATTTATTTAATATGTTATCCAGATAAGTAATTATTTGTAACGGTATACATTTGTATTGTATTTTTCCGAAAGAAAAAAATATACATTCTTAATTCCAGGTTTGGGTTATGAAACTGCACTTGCGTTAGCATCTCGTGGATGCAAAGTTATTATAGCCAGCAGATGCAGCGATGAAAAAGTCAAGGAGGACATAATCAGCAAGACCAACAATCCCAATATAATATCGAGGAAATTGGATTTGTCTTCCTTTAAGTCTGTGAGACAATTTGCCGCTGAAATTAACGAGAGCGAAGAAAGGCTCGACATTCTCATCAATAATGCCGGAATCGGTGGTTCGCTAAATGGGAATACCGAAGATGGCATTAATGAAACCATGCAGGTTAATCATTTTGGGCCTTTCTTATTGACGCATCTGCTATTAGGTAATTGCTTGCACATCATTAATGTGTTGTAATTTTCCAAAGAGTTTTTCCACGAGTCGATTCACCAAAAAAATGGTGATGTGGCCATGGACATCATTCTTAATGTGTTATAGTTTTCAGAGAGTTTTTTCATTCACCAAAAAATGGTGATGTGGCCATCATGTTACTTTCTCCGATTTGACAGAATCATAGTTATTTATATTTCAAATTTAAATCGTATTTTAAAGCAGTTTGTAAAATCGGATGAAAGTGACGTTTAAAACGTCAAAATTATTCAAGACGAAAATGACACATTTTTACGGTCACAATACTTTCTCCTACTTCGTAACGGAGAAAGTAAAAAGAGTAATTTCACCCATATGTAGTTTATAGCACCATTTAGTCGTCTCTAATACCGAATACGTAAACTTGTAAACTTTAAATTTTAGATTTATTAAAGAGATCTGCACCCAGTCGAATAGTATTCGTGAGTTCGATCGGTGCATTCTGCCATAATTTCAATGGACTCGAGGAATTGGTGAATCCTTGTAAGCCGGGGGAAAAAATACCGAGTTTATTCAAAACTTTTACCATCTACTCAAATAGCAAACTGTGTAACATAATTGCTAGCCAAGAATTTGCGAAACGTTTGGATAAATTTGGAGTGACGTCGAATTCGCTGCATCCCGGTGTTGTCGCAACTGATTTCTTTAGAAAAACCATTCAATCAGACATTTTCACCAAGCTGTGGTACCTAATACCGGGATTTTTCTCTAAGGTAACGACTTAATTGTTAACTCAAACAATAATACAGGGTGGGGCGTTTTATAGAAAACCGTATAACTTCGTGTTATTCTTTTTAAATGGATAGACGTAGGATCGTTGTATGAACAATTTAAAATTACCAAATATACAGGGTGTCCCATAAAAAAAATCACTGTACAAAACTGTACATGATTGCCATCAGAATTATAATCTGGAGACAAGTCGTTTAGTTTTATTTTTTTGATGCCATGAATTAGATCTAAAGGTGAACGCTTTTCTGCGGTCTATTTATTATTAATTTTTTAACTATGTTTTAAACAATGAAGACGCTCAAATCATTTTTTTTTGTAAAATTTAGACTAGATATAATTTTTTTTTAAATAAGTGATTGTGGCTCAAAGAAAGTACTTTTTTTCATTAAACTATAATTATGGTATTTAAAACATCTTGTTTTCAGAGTGAATACGAAGGAGCTCAAACGAGTATTCATCTGGCGGTATCGAATAAAGTAAAAGGCGTAACAGGAAAATATTTCGTGGATTGTGTTCCATTTGTGAAACCCAGAGCCACTCACGATGAAGAGTTATGCGGACAAATATGGCAGTTTAGTAAAAGGGTTGTGAATTTACAGTGCGAGAAAAAGGCTGTAGCTTAATTTTATTTAAATATTTTGTAATTTTTTTAAAATGGGAATTCCCGTAAAATAAAGAAAAAATAATAATAATAAATGATAGAGATGAGAGAGAGAGAGAGAGAATATATTTTCAGATGACCTCAACAGGCAATTGACTAGTTGTCTAGGCTATGATAGATATGATTGATTCAATTAATAAATTTGCTTAGATTGCATTTTAAATCTGTAACTATTCAAATTATGCATGGTAACTGTAAACGATGAAGATAAACCAAATTATTAAAAATAAACTCTAAAAATAAGTTAATAAGAGCTCTTATTAGTACATTTATTTGTAACTGCATAAAAGTGTTTCCTCAGCTATTTTGGGCAGTCATGAAATTTGGATCGTTATTAATTTTATTAGACATTGAGATTGATTTATTAATGAGTTTTACAGACTAAAGGGCCCCAATACTAAATGCAATTCTTTTCAATTAAGAAAAATAAAAAATAAAGCCCGCGCCCCATTTTATTCTTCCATTTATTTACAATCCCAGGCCAAAAAAAAAAAATTATTTACAGAAACAATTATGTATCAAATGTAATAAAGACCAAAAAATAATAAGACTTAATTTGGCAGAGTCACGAACAGGTTGAATATTCATATATTCAGGCTATATTTCGTCGTTATTACATTTATTTAATATATCTGCAATAAGTGAGGGAAGAGATATGCAAAATTACTTTTGTCGTAAATAGTGCTTAAATTGACTGGAAATGCCTAACATATGACTAAATAATTTTTTTTAAGTCTAGAAGCTCATTATCTCCAATTTATTAATTATGTATCAACTTTCATTATGTAATACTGTACTACATGTTTACAATTTAAATATATAGGTACAGTAGAGACAGATGTTGACATGAAGATTCTGACACTCCCAGATAAACCATATGGATGATCTCAGAACTGATATTTGTATGCAAATTGTTAAATAACAATTCAGAATGGTTTTACGATGAATCTGTGGCAGAGAAGGACGCCTACGACATTTCTTGTTTCGAGCGTTATGTAATGTGAAAGGGAAATATCTACTAAGCATGTCGAGAAAAAAAAATAAGCACTAATACATAATCATTAATAAAACTGTCAATTATTATAATAGATTTAATTAGAATAGTTTTTAATAATGCATAACTTGTCAGGTGGAACGAGAGTCGATTCTAATGGAAACTTACGAATATAACACTTTCGTTTAAGACGACTTGAACTCGTCGAACAAGTCTTCCAACTGCTGGGGAACTGCAAGATAAATCGCATGCATCCTTTCTTGGGTTTAAACGTTTTTTGCTGTCGACTAAATGAGACAAATTGCTCGGCGTGCATCTCCCCGAGAGAGCAATAATAATGAAAGTAATTACAATTCTTAGCGGAATATATATAAAAAAAACCGTCATTTATATTTTAATGGCTTCGTATACCAAACATATAATGGATAGAATATTCAATAAAATGAAAAGAAAAACATATACTGAATGAATTTGAGACAACCTCACTTATTAAATACATTTAATAATATATAAATAAACGAAAGATACATGTAATATGTCAATTTTTGAAGAACAATGTCAGGCAGCTTTATTTTGAAAGTATCATTCGATTTTTTCCATTTTAAAATTTTCTTTGTGAGCGCCTCACGCGGTTGATATTGACGTTTGATCTTTTGCGAGTACTTTTTCTGAAGCGTCTCAATGACGGACCGTTGGTTTTTTCAAGAAATCATTTTGAATGCAATTTTTTAGCAAAAGAGAGAAGGGTCCCCCCTTCGGTAGTTTATCAAAATTTCAACTTTTTTATTTTAATAGCTAGCTGAAATTTGATGACTCCAATCGATTTGTCTCGTTCTTCTGATGAAGAAAAAGTGCTCCTTGGTGATCAGGGATGGTTATTAAAAAAGTTCATTCGATTTTTTCCATTTTAAAATTTTCTTTGCGAGCGCCTCACGCGGTTGATATTGACATTTGTTCTTTTGCAAGTACTTTTTCTGAAGCGTCTTAATGAGATCTTTCGAATGACGTATAGAAAGCCCGAAATAGGACCGGTGGTTTTTTCAAGAAATCATTTTGACTGCAATTTTTAATAATAATTTCCTTATTTCATAATTTTGACGTTTTAAATGTCAGTGTCATCTCATCCTGCAAAATGCTCGATGTACATTTAAATTGAAAATAAACCTTGAAAGCGTAAATATAAATGATACCATCAAGTCGGAGAAGGTAACGTGATGGCCAGATCACCATTTTTTTATGAATGCTAAAAAATAAATAATAGCATGACTGCATGCAGGAATTTTTACAAAACATTTATTTACATGTTTCCTTTAAAATGATCAGGGAAGATAATATTCCTGTATAAAGAAATTATGTTTACTTTTGTTCCACTACACCCTGTATACAATGAGTTATATGTCTGTTTATTATGTTTAATTTACTTAGAATGAATTAGCTATTTATTTCAGAAATCTAAATTATATCATTCGGCACTGCACACTGTCTAGATCGCTCCATCCAGTAAATACTCTCTTCGGCAAACATTTTAAATTTCTATTGGCACTTCGAAACACAATTGGAACACCTAGACTATAAGCTATTATTTCGCCTGCGAGTCCAAGTATGCATAAAATATTTTATGTAAATGACAATATCCCCACGTCTTACGAAACCTCCGACCATTGAAAATCGACCTTGCCCACATCGGCGTTTGTTGCTATTATTATTAGAACGTTACTATTTGCTGTTAGTAGTAAACAAAACGTGTTCGTACTTCGTACTAGTTTCGCCGATAAGAGATTAGTGCACATTAGCGCGCGTTGGAACCAGTGTGCGTGGTTGTTTCAGTTCGTATAGTATCGAAGTAGGATTTGTGCAAGTTCATCAAATAATTGTGCGTGCAAAAATAGATAAAATGGAGTAGTGAAATAAAGTGAATGTAATAATTTTAGTGGTGATGCTGATCTTATGGTAATTGATTTGGCATTGAGCGATCGGTTAAAAGTTAATACTCGTTATTTTATAAATATTTTATTTAAAACTAAATTCGTTTTAATTATATATTGTAACCATCATAATTATATAAGAAAAACTAATAACAAATATAAATATTTCCGTACAAAAGTCCATTTAAGAAGTAATGGGTTCCTGTAGAATCATTCCTATTTATTCACTAAATAATGATAAATCACTTAAATACCGCCAACGAGTTTTCCGTAAATATTTATTGTTCCATTTCACGTATCTTATCTCTGCTAAGAAAGGAAGGAAACTTTGCCAGTTAAAATGTATAATATGCGTCATTAAACTATTTAAAAAAAAACTAAATATTGATCTTGGAATTTTCTTCTAAATTCTCAAATCTACTTAGAAATCATGTACTTTTAACAAACTAAAAAACAATTGACATCTCCTTAATGGAAACTAAATGGCGATATTCTGAAATTGAATTACAAAAATCTGAAATTTTCATCTTACAATTAGAAAATTTTATCTCTTGAAATTGTCTTGAAAATTCCAAAATCTACTCAGAAATCATATATTTTTGACATACTAAAATCAATTGACAATCGTAAACGAATTTATATCAAAAATAATGTTTTCATACAAAAAATAAATAAGGGCTAAATTAAAAGCATCCAATGCGTCTTAATTGTTTCCTTACAAATTTATAAGCAAGCATTCCTGTATCAGTGAGTGAATGCCAATGTCATATAATCGTTTCTATAAATGCCACGAGTCTGATCTTTCTTGAACCTTGTTGCTTATAAAATACACATTATGAATAATTTATAAAATTGTTTATTTACGAATAACCTTTTTAAGGTTGTGTTCAGTTTGTATTTAGATTGCCACTAAAATAAAACAATACTTTTCTAAACTTCAGAAGTTATTTACACAAGTCGATGTAGTCAATTTAATTATAAATTTAATAAGGGCGAAATATAACCTGAATATGTGAATATTCAAAACGCAAATTTCTATTTATTTACCTTTAATTGTTTATTATTTAATCGTCATTATCACATCGATATAATTGTATATACGAATTTGATTTCCTGCCGTTTCCAAATCGACCTAAATTCACATGTTTACAAATAATGTTACGTTACGTAATATTGAAAATTACTAATTTGTTGTTAAGTAAGCACATAATTAGTGTTCAAATTATAAATTTATGAATGTGCCCACGCTTTTCACCTGAATTTTATTTAAACCTGAACTGTCAACTGTGTATTTTATAGATTTAAATATATTATAATTAGGATTTATTAGCACCAATTGCTATTCTATTTCACCGTGTTGTATTTCCCATTGCCTATTGCGCAGATTTGTTCGTTGATTCAGCAAGCGACAATTGTATTTGTGATGACTCGAGTCGGCCTTGTAAACCGAGGCTCAAAAATATCATCAGCTTGAAAGGAATTATTTTCTGATGATTGCTCGAAACTAATTTTACAGATGATTAAATAAAATCATTTTGTATGACCTAATGTTTGATCACATGCCAATATATTTACACCATCTGCAAATATATGTGTGTGATTTGTTAATGCATACATCATCTAGAATTAAACTGAAATAGCGGGGAAACCCGTTCATCTACGACTAATAATTTATTGTCCCGTCATCCTTATTTATTGAATGCTTTTCAAGGGGGCGACCAAGTTGATGTCATTTACAAGAACTTCTCAAAAGCGTAATACTTTTAGAAAAGCTTAGAATCCGTGGATTTAATGTATAATATTAACTGAACGCTCTCAATATCTTAAAATAGGAAAACATGTTTATAAGGAAACTAAACTTACATCTGATGTTCCTCAGGGGTCTCATTGTGGACCGATACTTTTTCTACTATTTATAAATGATATCAGTTCACAGTTTTCATTTGCTAAATTTAAATGTTCGCTGATGATTTAAAATTATTTTCAGTAGTTTTCAGTAGTGAAAAATTAGCCTAATTTCATGCTTAAGTTAGTTATTTGTAATATTTGCACTAATGTTATGTTGTTATTTGCTAATATATCTGACGATATGCATGCACATGTACGATTTGCTGTATTATTTGTAATATTAATTGTAAAACGACGATTGCCGTAGTAAATATATTATTATTATATTGTTATTAAAATTAACAAACAGTGTGGTTACTTCATAGAATATAAATTTAATGAGACGGCTCGTATAACTAGTGAAATGAAAGAGGGAACATCGGGATTATTCTCTTTTTAGGATTTTTTCTAATAATAGCAGCGAAAATTAAAAAAAAAATCGTATTAGCAAAGCAAACCCTTCAAAACATAACGTTGCTTCATCGTATCAATAAAATACCTTTATTCTCTATGCATTTATTATGTACATTTATCTCCAGTGTTTGCGAATCTTAAAATATAACTTGAAGTTAATTTGCGTCTAATCTATTTTTAAAGAGTTGCGTGAAAAAAATATGACGTAATTTTGATTGCCTTAATGATGCAATATTTAGGTAGTCTTTTACTACACACTATCTAGTATGATAAATCATCGTTTAATTACGAATGTAAACGAACTATAAAACTGAGTTATCCCAACAAAATATTTGCAAACTTTTAGGAAACGGAATTGTCGCAATTTAATAAAACTGTATAAGAATCCGACTCACGTGTCATATCCAGTATATCATAATTATTCTACAAATCATCATCATAGCTTTATGTAAAAAAGTACTATTAAAATAAAAACATGATATGGTTGGAATATTTGTTGAATACTAGTAATTATATTGCTACTACTGTCACAATTAATGGAATATTTATTTTTACAATATTACACACATACCCTTTGCACTCGTATTTATATTTGAGAACACAGAATAAGACGACATACGAGTGCAAACAAACAAATACATCTTATTTTGAGGTAGATATTATAGTTAACGAGATTATATGAAATATAATTAATATAATTCCCCCCAAATAACAAACTACCCGAACTCGCTAACTCACTTACAGCAATCCCAAATTAATTAAACAAATTTATACGAAACAATCCATTACGGTCTCCGCTTGTCAGCGTGCAGTTCACATTAACGAAATTATGAGAAAGCCCCCGTAAGCACTGAAAACGATCTAATTTGAGGCCCGCATTAAAAAAGGTTACAACTGGACTTTCTAAGGAGCAAGTATTACACCACCGAAGGGTAAGATTTAAGGAGCGAGACCACTCCAGGACACAAAAAAAAATTGGCAAACCTTTGCTTTTAATTCAAAATAGTAGTTTTTTGCAAATATCTCGGTAAATACTCTTCGGCAGAAACTATTGAGTAAGGTACCAAATCATTCAGCTTAAAAAGTTGTATGAAGACCGATGCTCAAATAATTAGGGGAGCCAATATTAGGACATCTCAAATTTTACATGTAAATCCCTATGGCCCGCTTTGAAATTCAACACCTTGTATATTGCCGGCTTGCAAAACCTTATCAAACCCTGATAAGTACAATTTTGTCATTTTTGAGAATACTAAGTACTGGCAAAACCATATATGTGTATAATAAACAGAAAATTCGAATTCGCATATCTACAGAATAAAATAAGTAGACTAGAAGAATATTTTTGATGTAAAGTTAAACTTTAAAACTTCAATATCCCAAAACTGTAAAATTGTAATTTATCTGATTTTGGTTGTGTAAAATAATTCCATGTATAATTCAACCCCACACTGTTATAATATTTGTTCGAGAATACCATTACGTTTGCCCTTGAAATACGTAATTAGCTCACACTGCAGATATAATTGTCGCATTAAATATTAACTACGGCGTATTTATTTTCTTTATCAGTGAAAATATCATATAACCAACAATAAAATAACGAGTATCAATTTCAAAATTGGTCCATTACGCATTCTAGGTAGTGATAAGCGACGGCGAATGAAACTGTATATGAAGTGCATATCTGAATGCAATCAACATGTGCGTCGTCGTCTTCGAATGTACGTGCGGGAAGTAACAAGTGTTTGGAATACTTATTTATAACATCGGGCATTGTAGGTGTTGTACAACATAATTACGCTCTTACTTTCTGCAGTTCAATTTGAATGGAATTTGAAATATGGGACGAAGCTTGTGCTGCTGGTGTGCGATTGCATCATCGATAAATACGGTGTGGATTGTTATTATTAGTGCTAATAGTGTTTAGTGAGTGGTGATTTAATGAATTACGTTTGATTACAAGATGGGAAAGGTCTCCAGTAAACTTAAATCTAAAAATAAAAACAAAACAAGTAAGTAATTGCATTGAGTTTTTAATTATTTAAACATTATTACTAATTTACGTAAATCTATGTTTTATGTATGAATACATCGATGATATAAACATTATATCTGTTTGCCTCCCAGCAGCCTAAGGAATTTTTTTATCAAAAATAATAATTTGTGTCTTGCAATTTGATTAATTGTACACTGGTGGAAAAAAAAGATTTTTTTTTCAAACTCCCATAACTTGGTGCCAAATCGTCGTAGGAACTTCGTTCTTCGAGTCCTGCATAGGGAATTGATCAAATTTTAATGCCTTTATGGTGGATCGAGTCGACAAAATTTTTCCAACTCCGTAGACATCGTCAAAGTTGGACATGGTTTCCTGAAAAAACATTTTTTTTTAAATTAAGATTTAATCCAATGTAGGGATTTCATTTAAAAAAAAATCTATGTACAATTTTCCGCACACCAAAAATTCTGCTTTCATTGTGAATATCTTCGGTAGCTGGAAGTCCATCAAAACGTTTAGGACTTGTTACTGCCCCAATTTTCTTACACTCCCTAATTGTGCGAAATATCGTACGGTGACAGATCAGCTGATCATAACAACAGCCATTACTGTTTGAAGCGATTTGGGCCTGTGTAAAGACGGCGCCCGTTTGGCCAATCACTAATGGAATAATGAAATAGAATAATCACATAGAATACTTGACGAAAAAAGTTAATTTATAAATTTTATCAATTACGCGAATTCTTGCGTAGAATTATGATTAATAAATCTTTAGCTGAATTACTCTTCCCTCATGGCATATTAATTTGGGGAGGTATGTATAAAAATACATTAATTTAATTTTAGTAATTGTACTGTAATGTAATTATATTAAAATTTGTAAAAAAAGATATTTAATTAAATTACGTCATCGTAGCGATCGAACATAAAAATATTTGTACAATGGAATTGCTTGGAGAAGTTAATCTTACATTTTATCAAAAATGTCCCTCCTACACAAATATTTTCACATAGATACATACACTGCTTCCGACTGTGTAAATACAAGATGTCGGCAGTAAAGTAAGGGATAATTTATTTCAATTTATTACCTTGTGTAAAGAATTCTCCATTTCGTTTTCAAACATTTTTTTTTTATAAAGTCGGCGGAAGTTAAAGTGTTGTCATGGCAACATCAAATAAACAACGCGAAGCAATACTATTAATTATATCAAATAACAATTAAACGTCATTTTTATTTGGTAATGTAATTTTAAATGTACAATTCGTAAACATCGCATTCTGAAAATTGAAGACGTGTAAAATTGTCCCATTGTCGACGACGAGTCGTTTACAAACATTTTCTACCTACTGGGGGACTACTACCTAATGGGGGACCGTTCTCACTTTTGCTAAACAAAAAGAACAAATGTCAATATCAACCGCGTAACGCGCTCGCAAAGAAAATTTTAAAATGGAAAAAAATAATTGAACTTTTTTATTAACCATCCCTGATCATCAAAAAGCACGTTTTCTTCATCAGAAGAACGAGACAAATCGATTGGAGTCATCAAATTTGAGCTAGCTATTAAAATAAAAAAGTTGAAAATTTGAAAAAATTAGGAAGGGACCCTTCTCACTTTTGCTAAAAAAGTGCATTAAAAATGATTTATTGAAAAAACCACCGATGCGATTCGCGATTTCTATACGTCATTCGAAAGATCTCATTAAGACGCTTCAGAAAAAGTACTCGCCAAAGAACAAATGTCAATATCAACCGCGTGAGGCGCTCGCAAAGAAAATTTTAAAATGGAAAAAAATAATTGAACTTTTTTAATAACCATCCCTGATCATCAAAAAGCACTTTTTCTTCATCAGAAGAACGAGACAAATCGATTGGAGTAATCAAATTTGAGCTAGCTATTAAAATAAAAAAGTTGAAAATTTGAAAAACTACCAAAGGGGGGACCCTTCTCACTTTTGCTAAAAAAGTGCATTCAAATTGATTTATTGAAAAAACCACCGGTCCGATTCGCGATTTCTATACGTCATTCGAAAGATCTCATTAAGACGCTTCAGAAAAAGTACTCGCCAAAGAACAAATGTCAATATCAACCGCGTGAGGCGCTCGCAAAGAAAATTTTAAAATGGAAAAAAAAAATTGAACTTTTTTATTAACCATCCCTGATCATCAAAGAGCACTTTTTCTTCATCAGAAGAACGAGACAAATCGATTGGAGTAATCAAATTTGAGCTAGCTATTAAAATAAAAAAGTTGAAAATTTGAAAAAATTAGGAAGGGACCCTTCTCACTTTTGCTAAAAAAGTGCATTAAAAATGATTTATTGAAAAAACCACCGGTCCGATTCGCGATTTCTATACGTCATTCGAAAGATCTCATTAAGACGCTTCAGAAAAAGTACTCGCCAAAGAACAAATGTCAATATCAACCGCGTGAGGCGCTCGCAAAGAAAATTTTAAAATGGAAAAAAATAATTGAACTTTTTTAATAACCATCCCTGATCATCAAAAAGCACTTTTTCTTCATCAGAAGAACGAGACAAATCGATTGGAGTAATCAAATTTGAGCTAGCTATTAAAACAAAAAAGTTGAAAATTTGAAAAACTACCAAAGGGGGGACCCTTCTCACTTTTGCTAAAAAAGTGCATTCAAATTGATTTATTGAAAAAACCACCGGTCCGATTCGCGATTTCTATACGTCATTCGAAAGATCTCATTAAGACGCTTCAGAAAAAGTACTCGCCAAAGAACAAATGTCAATATCAACCGCGTGAGGCGCTCGCAAAGAAAATTTTAAAATGGAAAAAAATAATTGAACTTTTTTAATAACCATCCCTGATCATCAAAAAGCACTTTTTCTTCATCAGAAGAACGAGACAAATCGATTGGAGTAATCAAATTTGAGCTAGCTATTAAAATAAAAAAGTTGAAAATTTGAAAAACTACCAAAGGGGGGACCCTTCTCACTTTTGCTAAAAAAGTGCATTCAAATTGATTTATTGAAAAAACCACCGGTCCGATTCGCGATTTCTATACGTCATTCGAAAGATCTCATTAAGACGCTTCAGAAAAAGTACTCGCCAAAGAACAAATGTCAATATCAACCGCGTGAGGCGCTCGCAAAGAAAATTTTAAAATGGAAAAAAATAATTGAACTTTTTTAATAACCATCCCTGATCATCAAAAAGCACTTTTTCTTCATCAGAAGAACGAGACAAATCGATTGGAGTAATCAAATTTGAGCTAGCTATTAAAATAAAAAAGTTGAAAATTTGAAAAACTACCAAAGGGGGGACCCTTCTCACTTTTGCTAAAAAAGTGCATTCAAATTGATTTATTGAAAAAACCACCGGTCCGATTCGCGATTTCTATACGTCATTCGAAAGATCTCATTAAGACGCTTCAGAAAAAGTACTCGCCAAAGAACAAATGTCAATATCAACCGCGTGAGGCGCTCGCAAAGAAAATTTTAAAATGGAAAAAAATAATTGAACTTTTTTAATAACCCTCCCTGATCATCAAAAAGCACTTTTTCTTCATCAGAAGAACGAGACAAATCGATTGGAGTAATCAAATTTGAGCTAGCTATTAAAACAAAAAAGTTGAAAATTTGAAAAACTACCAAAGGGGGGACCCTTCTCACTTTTGCTAAAAAAGTGCATTCAAATTGATTTATTGAAAAAACCACCGGTCCGATTCGCGATTTCTATACGTCATTCGAAAGATCTCATTAAGACGCTTCAGAAAAAGTACTCGCCAAAGAACAAATGTCAATATCAACCGCGTGAGGCGCTCGCAAAGAAAATTTTAAAATGGAAAAAAATAATTGAACTTTTTTAATAACCATCCCTGATCATCAAAAAGCACTTTTTCTTCATCAGAAGAACGAGACAAATCGATTGGAGTAATCAAATTTGAGCTAGCTATTAAAATAAAAAAGTTGAAAATTTGAAAAACTACCAAAGGGGGGACCCTTCTCACTTTTGCTAAAAAAGTGCATTCAAATTGATTTATTGAAAAAACCACCGGTCCGATTCGCGATTTCTATACGTCATTCGAAAGATCTCATTAAGACGCTTCAGAAAAAGTACTCGCCAAAGAACAAATGTCAATATCAACCGCGTGAGGCGCTCGCAAAGAAAATTTTAAAATGGAAAAAAATAATTGAACTTTTTTAATAACCATCCCTGATCATCAAAAAGCACTTTTTCTTCATCAGAAGAACGAGACAAATCGATTGGAGTAATCAAATTTGAGCTAGCTATTAAAACAAAAAAGTTGAAAATTTGAAAAACTACCAAAGGGGGGACCCTTCTCACTTTTGCTAAAAAAGTGCATTCAAATTGATTTATTGAAAAAACCACCGGTCCGATTCGCGATTTCTATACGTCATTCGAAAGATCTCATTAAGACGCTTCAGAAAAAGTACTCGCCAAAGAACAAATGTCAATATCAACCGCGTGAGGCGCTCGCAAAGAAAATTTTAAAATGGAAAAAAATAATTGAACTTTTTTAATAACCATCCCTGATCATCAAAAAGCACTTTTTCTTCATCAGAAGAACGAGACAAATCGATTGGAGTAATCAAATTTGAGCTAGCTATTAAAATAAAAAAGTTGAAAATTTGAAAAACTACCAAAGGGGGGACCCTTCTCACTTTTGCTAAAAAAGTGCATTCAAATTGATTTATTGAAAAAACCACCGGTCCGATTCGCGATTTCTATACGTCATTCGAAAGATCTCATTAAGACGCTTCAGAAAAAGTACTCGCCAAAGAACAAATGTCAATATCAACCGCGTGAGGCGCTCGCAAAGAAAATTTTAAAATGGAAAAAAATAATTGAACTTTTTTAATAACCATCCCTGATCATCAAAAAGCACTTTTTCTTCATCAGAAGAACGAGACAAATCGATTGGAGTAATCAAATTTGAGCTAGCTATTAAAACAAAAAAGTTGAAAATTTGAAAAAATTATTGAACTTTTTTAATAACCATCCCTGATCATCAAAAAGCACTTTTTCTTCATCAGAAGAACGAGACAAATCGATTGGAGTAATCAAATTTGAGCTAGCTATTAAAATAAAAAAGTTGAAAATTTGAAAAACTACCAAAGGGGGGACCCTTCTCACTTTTGCTAAAAAAGTGCATTCAAATTGATTTATTGAAAAAACCACCGGTCCGATTCGCGATTTCTATACGTCATTCGAAAGATCTCATTAAGACGCTTCAGAAAAAGTACTCGCCAAAGAACAAATGTCAATATCAACCGCGTGAGGCGCTCGCAAAGAAAATTTTAAAATGGAAAAAAATAATTGAACTTTTTTAATAACCATCCCTGATCATCAAAAAGCACTTTTTCTTCATCAGAAGAACGAGACAAATCGATTGAAGTAATCAAATTTGAGCTAGCTATTAAAACAAAAAAGTTGAAAATTTGAAAAAATTATTGAACTTTTTTAATAACCATCCCTGATCATCAAAAAGCACTTTTTCTTCATCAGAAGAACGAGACAAATCGATTTGAGTAATCAAATTTGAGCTAGCTATTAAAATAAAAAAGTTGAAAATTTGAAAAAATTATTGAACTTTTTTAATAACCATCCCTGATCATCAAAAAGCACTTTTTCTTCATCAGAAGAACGAGACAAATCGATTGGAGTAATCAAATTTGAGCTAGCTATTAAAATAAAAAAGTTGAAAATTTGAAAAACTACCAAAGGGGGGACCCTTCTCACTTTTGCTAAAAAAGTGCATTAAAAATGATTTATTGAAAAAACCACTGGTCCGATTCGGGATTTCTATACGTCATTCGAAAGATCTCATTAAGACGCTTCAGAAAAAGTACTCGCCAAAGAACAAATGTCAATATCAACCGCGTGAGGCGCTCGCAAAGAAAATTTTAAAATGGAAAAAAATAATTGAACTTTTTTAATAACCATCCCTGATCATCAAAAAGCACTTTTTCTTCATCAGAAGAACGAGACAAATCGATTTGAGTAATCAAATTTGAGCTAGCTATTAAAATAAAAAAGTTGAAAATTTGAAAAACTACCAAAGGGGGGACCCTTCTCACTTTTGCTAAAAAAGTGCATTCAAATTGATTTATTGAAAAAACCACCGGTCCGATTCGCGATTTCTATACGTCATTCGAAAGATCTCATTAAGACGCTTCAGAAAAAGTACTCGCCAAAGAACAAATGTCAATATCAACCGCGTGAGGCGCTCGCAAAGAAAATTTTAAAATGGAAAAAAATAATTGAACTTTTTTAATAACCATCCCTGATCATCAAAAAGCACTTTTTCTTCATCAGAAGAACGAGACAAATCGATTGAAGTAATCAAATTTGAGCTAGCTATTAAAACAAAAAAGTTGAAAATTTGAAAAAATTATTGAACTTTTTTAATAACCATCCCTGATCATCAAAAAGCACTTTTTCTTCATCAGAAGAACGAGACAAATCGATTTGAGTAATCAAATTTGAGCTAGCTATTAAAATAAAAAAGTTGAAAATTTGAAAAAATTATTGAACTTTTTTAATAACCATCCCTGATCATCAAAAAGCACTTTTTCTTCATCAGAAGAACGAGACAAATCGATTGGAGTAATCAAATTTGAGCTAGCTATTAAAATAAAAAAGTTGAAAATTTGAAAAACTACCAAAGGGGGGACCCTTCTCACTTTTGCTAAAAAAGTGCATTAAAAATGATTTATTGAAAAAACCACTGGTCCGATTCGGGATTTCTATACGTCATTCGAAAGATCTCATTAAGACGCTTCAGAAAAAGTACTCGCCAAAGAACAAATGTCAATATCAACCGCGTGAGGCGCTCGCAAAGAAAATTTTAAAATGGAAAAAAATAATTGAACTTTTTTAATAACCATCCCTGATCATCAAAAAGCACTTTTTCTTCATCAGAAGAACGAGACAAATCGATTGGAGTAATCAAATTTGAGCTAGCTATTAAAACAAAAAAGTTGAAAATTTGAAAAAATTATTGAACTTTTTTAATAACCATCCCTGATCATCAAAAAGCACTTTTTCTTCATCAGAAGAACGAGACAAATCGATTGGAGTAATCAAATTTGAGCTAGCTATTAAAATAAAAAAGTTGAAAATTTGAAAAACTACCAAAGGGGGGACCCTTCTCACTTTTGCTAAAAAAGTGCATTAAAAATGATTTATTGAAAAAACCACCGGTCCGATTCGGGATTTCTATACGTCATTCGAAAGATCTCATTAAGACGCTTCAGAAAAAGTACTCGCCAAAGAACAAATGTCAATATCAACCGCGTGAGGCGCTCGCAAAGAAAATTTTAAAATGGAAAAAAATAATTGAACTTTTTTAATAACCATCCCTGATCATCAAAAAGCACTTTTTCTTCATCAGAAGAACGAGACAAATCGATTGGAGTAATCAAATTTGAGCTAGCTATTAAAATAAAAAAGTTGAAAATTTGAAAAACTACCAAAGGGGGGACCCTTCTCACTTTTGCTAAAAAAGTGCATTCAAATTGATTTATTGAAAAAACCACCGGTCCGATTCGGGATTTCTATACGCCATTCGAAAGATCTCATTAAGACGCTTCAGAAAAAGTACTCGCCAAAGAACAAATGTCAATATCAACCGCGTGAGGCGCTCGCAAAGAAAATTTTAAAATGGAAAAAAATAATTGAACTTTTTTAATAACCATCCCTGATCATCAAAAAGCACTTTTTCTTCATCAGAAGAACGAGACAAATCGATTGGAGTAATCAAATTTGAGCTAGCTATTAAAACAAAAAAGTTGAAAATTTGAAAAAATTATGGAACTTTTTTAATAACCATCCCTGATCATCAAAACGCACTTTTTCTTCATCAGAAGAACGAGACAAATCGATTGGAGTAATCAAATTTGAGCTAGCTATTAAAACAAAAAAGTTGAAAATTTGAAAAAATTATTGAACTTTTTTAATAACCATCCCTGATCATCAAAAAGCACTTTTTCTTCTACAGAAGAACGAGACAAATCGATTGGAGTAATCAAATTTGAGCTAGCTATTAAAATAAAAAAGTTGAAAATTTGAAAAACTACCAAAGGGGGGACCCTTCTCACTTTTGCTAAAAAAGTGCATTCAAATTGATTTATTGAAAAAACCACCGCTCCGATTCGCGATTTCTATACGTCATTCGAAAGATCTCATTAAGACGCTTCAGAAAAAGTACTCGCCAAAGAACAAATGTCAATATCAACCGCGTGAGGCGCTCGCAAAGAAAATTTTAAAATGGAAAAAAATAATTGAACTTTTTTAATAACCATCCCTGATCATCAAAAAGCACTTTTTCTTCATCAGAAGAACGAGACAAATCGATTTGAGTAATCAAATTTGAGCTAGCTATTAAAATAAAAAAGTTGAAAATTTGAAAAAATTATTGAACTTTTTTAATAACCATCCCTGATCATCAAAAAGCACTTTTTCTTCATCAGAAGAACGAGACAAATCGATTGGAGTAATCAAATTTGAGCTAGCTATTAAAATAAAAAAGTTGAAAATTTGAAAAACTACCAAAGGGGGGACCCTTCTCACTTTTGCTAAAAAAGTGCATTAAAAATGATTTATTGAAAAAACCACCGGTCCGATTCGGGATTTCTATACGTCATTCGAAAGATCTCATTAAGACGCTTCAGAAAAAGTACTCGCCAAAGAACAAATGTCAATATCAACCGCGTGAGGCGCTCGCAAAGAAAATTTTAAAATGGAAAAAAATAATTGAACTTTTTTAATAACCATCCCTGATCATCAAAAAGCACTTTTTCTTCATCAGAAGAACGAGACAAATCGATTGGAGTAATCAAATTTGAGCTAGCTATTAAAACAAAAAAGTTGAAAATTTGAAAAAATTATTGAACTTTTTTAATAACCATCCCTGATCATCAAAAAGCACTTTTTCTTCATCAGAAGAACGAGACAAATCGATTGGAGTAATCAAATTTGAGCTAGCTATTAAAATAAAAAAGTTGAAAATTTGAAAAACTACCAAAGGGGGGAACCTTCTCACTTTTGCTAAAAAAGTGCATTAAAAATGATTTATTGAAAAAACCACCGGTCCGATTCGGGATTTCTATACGTCATTCGAAAGATCTCATTAAGACGCTTCAGAAAAAGTACTCGCCAAAGAACAAATGTCAATATCAACCGCGTGAGGCGCTCGCAAAGAAAATTTTAAAATGGAAAAAAATAATTGAACTTTTTTAATAACCATCCCTGATCATCAAAAAGCACTTTTTCTTCATCAGAAGAACGAGACAAATCGATTGGAGTAATCAAATTTGAGCTAGCTATTAAAATAAAAAAGTTGAAAATTTGAAAAACTACCAAAGGGGGGACCCTTCTCACTTTTGCTAAAAAAGTGCATTCAAATTGATTTATTGAAAAAACCACCGGTCCGATTCGGGATTTCTATACGCCATTCGAAAGATCTCATTAAGACGCTTCAGAAAAAGTACTCGCCAAAGAACAAATGTCAATATCAACCGCGTGAGGCGCTCGCAAAGAAAATTTTAAAATGGAAAAAAATAATTGAACTTTTTTAATAACCATCCCTGATCATCAAAAAGCACTTTTTCTTCATCAGAAGAACGAGACAAATCGATTGGAGTAATCAAATTTGAGCTAGCTATTAAAACAAAAAAGTTGAAAATTTGAAAAAATTATTGAACTTTTTTAATAACCATCCCTGATCATCAAAACGCACTTTTTCTTCATCAGAAGAACGAGACAAATCGATTGGAGTAATCAAATTTGAGCTAGCTATTAAAACAAAAAAGTTGAAAATTTGAAAAAATTATTGAACTTTTTTAATAACCATCCCTGATCATCAAAAAGCACTTTTTCTTCTACAGAAGAACGAGACAAATCGATTGGAGTAATCAAATTTGAGCTAGCTATTAAAATAAAAAAGTTGAAAATTTGAAAAACTACCAAAGGGGGGACCCTTCTCACTTTTGCTAAAAAAGTGCATTCAAATTGATTTATTGAAAAAACCACCGCTCCGATTCGCGATTTCTATACGTCATTCGAAAGATCTCATTAAGACGCTTCAGAAAAAGTACTCGCCAAAGAACAAATGTCAATATCAACCGCGTGAGGCGCTCGCAAAGAAAATTTTAAAATGGAAAAAAATAATTGAACTTTTTTAATAACCATCCCTGATCATCAAAAAGCACTTTTTCTTCATCAGAAGAACGAGACAAATCGATTTGAGTAATCAAATTTGAGCTAGCTATTAAAATAAAAAAGTTGAAAATTTGAAAAAATTATTGAACTTTTTTAATAACCATCCCTGATCATCAAAAAGCACTTTTTCTTCATCAGAAGAACGAGACAAATCCATTGGAGTAATCAAATTTGAGCTAGCTATTACAATAAAAAAGTAGAAAATTTGAAAAACTACCAAAGGGGGGACCCTTCTCACTTTTGCTAAAAAAGTGCATTCAAATTGATTTATTGAAAAAACCACCGGTCCGATTCGCGATTTCTATACGTCATTCGAAAGATCTCATTAAGACGCTTCAGAAAAAGTACTCGCCAAAGAACAAATGTCAATATCAACCGCGTGAGGCGCTCGCAAAGAAAATTTTAAAATGGAAAAAAATAATTGAACTTTTTTAATAACCATCCCTGATCATCAAAAAGCACTTTTTCTTCATCAGAAGAACGAGACAAATCGATTGGAGTAATCAAATTTGAGCTAGCTATTAAAATAAAAAAGTTGAAAATTTGAAAAACTACCAAAGGGGGGACCCTTCTCACTTTTGCTAAAAAAGTGCATTCAAATTGATTTATTGAAAAAACCACCGGTCCGATTCGCGATTTCTATACGTCATTCGAAAGATCTCATTAAGACGCTTCAGAAAAAGTACTCGCCAAAGAACAAATGTCAATATCAACCGCGTGAGGCGCTCGCAAAGAAAATTTTAAAATGGAAAAAAATAATTGAACTTTTTTAATAACCATCCCTGATCATCAAAAAGCACTTTTTCTTCATCAGAAGAACGAGACAAATCGATTGGAGTAATCAAATTTGAGCTAGCTATTAAAATAAAAAAGTTGAAAATTTGAAAAACTACCAAAGGGGGGACCCTTCTCACTTTTGCTAAAAAAGTGCATTCAAATTGATTTATTGAAAAAACCACCGGTCCGATTCGCGATTTCTATACGTCATTCGAAAGATCTCATTAAGACGCTTCAGAAAAAGTACTCGCCAAAGAACAAATGTCAATATCAACCGCGTGAGGCGCTCGCAAAGAAAATTTTAAAATGGAAAAAAATAAATGAACTTTTTTAATAACCATCCCTGATCATCAAAAAGCACTTTTTCTTCATCAGAAGAACGAGACAAATCGATTGGAGTAATCAAATTTGAGCTAGCTATTAAAATAAAAAAGTTGAAAATTTGAAAAACTACCAAAGGGGGGACCCTTCTCACTTTTGCTAAAAAAGTGCATTCAAATTGATTTATTGAAAAAACCACCGGTCCGATTCGCGATTTCTATACGTCATTCGAAAGATCTCATTAAGACGCTTCAGAAAAAGTACTCGCCAAAGAACAAATGTCAATATCAACCGCGTGAGGCGCTCGCAAAGAAAATTTTAAAATGGAAAAAAATAATTGAACTTTTTTAATAACCATCCCTGATCATCAAAAAGCACTTTTTCTTCATCAGAAGAACGAGACAAATCGATTGGAGTAATCAAATTTGAGCTAGCTATTAAAATAAAAAAGTTGAAAATTTGAAAAACTACCAAAGGGGGGACCCTTCTCACTTTTGCTAAAAAAGTGCATTCAAATTGATTTATTGAAAAAACCACCGGTCCGATTCGCGATTTCTATACGTCATTCGAAAGATCTCATTAAGACGCTTCAGAAAAAGTACTCGCCAAAGAACAAATGTCAATATCAACCGCGTGAGGCGCTCGCAAAGAAAATTTTAAAATGGAAAAAAATAAATGAACTTTTTTAATAACCATCCCTGATCATCAAAAAGCACTTTTTCTTCATCAGAAGAACGAGACAAATCGATTGGAGTAATCAAATTTGAGCTAGCTATTAAAATAAAAAAGTTGAAAATTTGAAAAACTACCAAAGGGGGGACCCTTCTCACTTTTGCTAAAAAAGTGCATTCAAATTGATTTATTGAAAAAACCACCGGTCCGATTCGCGATTTCTATACGTCATTCGAAAGATCTCACTAAGACGCTTCAGAAAAAGTACTCGCCAAAGAACAAATGTCAATATCAACCTCGTGAGGCGCTCGCAAAAAAATTTTAAAATGGAAAAAAATAATTGAACTTTTTTAATAACCATCCCTGATCATCAAAAAGCACTTTTTCTTCATCAGAAGAACGAGACAAATCGATTGGAGTAATCAAATTTGAGCTAGCTATTAAAATAAAAAAGTTGAAAATTTGAAAAACTACCAAAGGGGGGACCCTTCTCACTTTTGCTAAAAAAGTGCATTCAAATTGATTTATTGAAAAAACCACCGGTCCGATTCGCGATTTCTATACGTCATTCGAAAGATCTCATTAAGACGCTTCAGAAAAAGTACTCGCCAAAGAACAAATGTCAATATCAACCGCGTGAGGCGCTCGCAAAGAAAATTTTAAAATGGAAAAAAATAATTGAACTTTTTTAATAACCATCCCTGATCATCAAAAAGCACTTTTTCTTCATCAGAAGAACGAGACAAATCGATTGGAGTAATCAAATTTGAGCTAGCTATTAAAATAAAAAAGTTGAAAATTTGAAAAACTACCAAAGGGGGGACCCTTCTCACTTTTGCTAAAAAAGTGCATTCAAATTGATTTATTGAAAAAACCACCGGTCCGATTCGCGATTTCTATACGTCATTCGAAAGATCTCATTAAGACGCTTCAGAAAAAGTACTCGCCAAAGAACAAATGTCAATATCAACCGCGTGAGGCGCTCGCAAAGAAAATTTTAAAATGGAAAAAAATAATTGTACTTTTTTAATAACCATCCCTGATCATCAAAAAGCACTTTTTCTTCATCAGAAGAACGAGACAAATCGATTGGAGTAATCAAATTTGAGCTAGCTATTAAAATAAAAAAGTTGAAAATTTGAAAAACTACCAAAGGGGGGAGACCCTTCTCACTTTTGCTAAAAAAGTGCATTCAAATTGATTTATTGAAAAAACCACCGCTCCGATTCGCGATTTCTATACGTCATTCGAAAGATCTCATTAAGACGCTTCAGAAAAAGTACTCGCCAAAGAACAAATGTCAATATCAACCGCGTGAGGCGCTCGCAAAAAAATTTTAAAATGGAAAAAAATAATTGAACTTTTTTAATAACCATCCCTGATCATCAAAAAGCACTTTTTCTTCATCAGAAGAACGAGACAAATCGATTGGAGTAATCAAATTTGAGCTAGCTATTAAAATAAAAAAGTTGAAAATTTGAAAAACTACCAAAGGGGGGACCCTTCTCACTTTTGCTAAAAAAGTGCATTCAAATTGATTTATTGAAAAAACCACCGGTCCGATTCGCGATTTCTATACGTCATTCGAAAGATCTCATTAAGACGCTTCAGAAAAAGTACTCGCCAAAGAACAAATGTCAATATCAACCGCGTGAGGCGCTCGCAAAGAAAATTTTAAAATGGAAAAAAATAATTGAACTTTTTTAATAACCATCCCTGATCATCAAAAAGCACTTTTTCTTCATCAGAAGAACGAGACAAATCGATTGGAGTAATCAAATTTGAGCTAGCTATTAAAATAAAAAAGTTGAAAATTTGAAAAACTACCAAAGGGGGGACCCTTCTCACTTTTGCTAAAAAAGTGCATTCAAATTGATTTATTGAAAAAACCACCGGTCCGATTCGCGATTTCTATACGTCATTCGAAAGATCTCACTAAGACGCTTCAGAAAAAGTACTCGCCAAAGAACAAATGTCAATATCAACCGCGTGAGGCGCTCGCAAAGAAAATTTTAAAATGGAAAAAAATAATTGAACTTTTTTAATAACCATCCCTGATCATCAAAAAGCACTTTTTCTTGATCAGAAGAACGAGGGGGGACCCTTCTCACTTTTGCTAAAAAATTGCATTCAAAATGATTTATTGAAAAAACCACCAGTCATGTTGTTACTTTTCACTTTCTAGTGTTTGTCACTAAAGATGTCAAAAAAGTCTAATCCATTGGTAGATATAGTATACCTTCATATTATTAATATTTTAGAAAAAAATCACATATTAATATTTCTGTTAAATAATAAATCTAAAAGATCAAATAGGTAGTATCATTACAAAAGTCATCAATTTGATTTCTTATACTGATGGCACTCATTTGATGCATTCCATTTAATCTGCGTACATACACGATGACGTGACAACAATATGCCTTCCATACAAATTAATTCTGTAAACTAATATGACCCATACACGAATTGATCCCGGATACGACTTTAATTAAGTACAACAACTGGTGTTTACGACTACATAACAATTTTCATTATATCGAATCGCAATCACCTAATTTCGGTTTAAATGGCAATGTGATTTAAATGTATTCAACTTGGATAACTTTTTCTTAATGCGTCATTCTTGGAAATTGACGTCTGAAAATCTCACATCACCTATTTATTATAATTAATCCCATGAAATTTGGAATGAATAATTTTCAATATTTCGTTACTAAGATGAAATGAATCATTAGTTTATGTATAACCATTATGGCAGGATATAAACAAGTTTAAACTTACGTAACCAGAAAGAAATACATACTCAGCAACATCCTCAATGTATAGTCTTTTAATTATAAATTAATATATAAATAATTTAGTAGCTTCCAGCAAATTAATGTAAATAGTTATTTAAGTTATCTCTGTTTATATAATATTATATTTAGCAATCGTTGATTTATATAATATCATATTTATATTTTGACTGATGCAATATGCCGCCATTTAAATTTTTTACTTGTCTGGCCCTCGTGTAATATGATATGTGAGCCGTAAAGCAACTGGAAAATTACACAATTTATTTTCAGATGTGTTCTTATAAAAGTCCACCGAGCAGTATTATTATATATATGGCGGAAAAATACGAGATATTACTTTTTAAAGGCATAAGATGAGTTGTTATTATTGCACCTAAAATTGTTTTTAATCCGGGAAAATCAATCAACGATAAACTTATCAAAATGTCTTACATCCTCGACCCCAGATTGACTTATAAGATTAAATGTGCTACTAATCAAAAGTGGATTATATTATAGAACACTTAAAATAATAATCACCTTTTTCATTGCACCCAAAAATTTATTTAGAACTCGTACATAATCATTAAATTTGCTAACATATTGAAATGGAAATAAGGAAATAAA
This sequence comes from Ocypus olens, assembly GCA_910593695.2. Classification (NCBI taxonomy): domain Eukaryota; kingdom Metazoa; phylum Arthropoda; class Insecta; order Coleoptera; family Staphylinidae; genus Ocypus; species Ocypus olens. The sequence continues at coordinate 56,435,936 of OU343056.1, forward strand.
ATATAGTTATCCAACTTATTTAATATAATTTTTTTTTGCTGGATAAACTATTGGTAATCAGAAGGCCATTTGTTCAATTGCTTAGCTTTAAACTATCGATTAGGACCGAGTTTTATATACCCTAAGTCTGAAACCGCGAATAATGTATACAATATTTAAATATGCTATGTGAACGAATGAAGGAAAACATCATCAAGACTTGACTGAAACATTTAATAATCAATTTCGCCAATATGACGTCTCTATCACTAACAGTTCAAAAAAATTATAAGTGTTTAACATCATTATTATTTAATTGTCGTTGTTAGCATTTTTCTTGCTTGTCGGTGGATAACACCACTCCATATTATACATTTACATTTAGACAATATATTTTGTCCATATGGCATTCTTACCAATGATAGTAAAGTTTGACCGGTCAACAGAAGGATGCAAATAATAAATGTCTGGTATTACCTTGCAACATATTTTAAAATAGGTGTCCATGTGACCCTCTGACATTTTAAACAGTTAAACATTAGTACAGTTTCTATTCATCTGAAGGAATATTATCAGTAAAGCAAAATATCAATATACCGGACTTCCACTCTGGATGGGTTGAGACTAATCCATTATTAATTCAGTAGGTATCATTTTGTAAAAGCAATCTTATCTATCGTAATAGTAATTGAACGTTGTCACACGAGCTTTTCATAAATCATTCATTTAACGTTTTTCTTCGACCGAACATCTTATATGCGTGTAACATATTGTATCTGTGTATCGTTACATAATATAATGTCTTACGAACTAACTCACCAAACGATACACAAGTAGTGCATACTAAGTGTGATTTCTTCGTCGATTTGGGAACATGTGCCATTTACGTTCTTGTGTTTTGTTTATAAATTATGTTATCTCTGTAAATATTGCAACACGCACAGTAATTGTATTTCTAGTCATAATGGATAGAAATGGATTGAAACCCTCTAATTTATTCGTTGACTAGTTTTGATAATGGCAACTTGAGTTTTTAAAACTGCAGTCAATAAATAAAGTTTTATACAAACAAAATAAAATTATTTTATTGTATTATTTAACGATTTCTGAAAGAAAGTATACTTGCCGTTAGTTGTAACTAGTAGTTTCTTGCAATTGCAAAACGGACCATAGGGATTTACATGTAAAATTTGAAATGTATTAATATTGGCTCCCCTAATTATTTGGCGGTATCGGTCTTCATACATTATTTCTAACGCTTTTTTATGCTGAATCGTTTGGTACCTTACTCAATAGTTTCTGCAGAGTATTTACCGAGATATTTGCAAAAAACTTTACAACTATTTTGAATTAAAAGCAAAGGTTTGCCATGAAATCATAATGGCGGATATTTAATTTTTCTATAAAAAGTGACAGTCGCTGTCACATTACGATTAACAATTCGGCCGTGTATTCTACGCAAGAAGAAGTATTTATAAGTAAATGGTTTTACTCAGGTACAATTTTAGAAGTGTACGTGATTTGTTCAGCGTTGAAATTACGGAGAAGGCAATAGCAGGAAAAGTACTATTCAATGAGTATAAAAATAATGTAAGTAGACCGATAATATAAAATAATTAAGGTAGCCAATTGTAACACATTTTAAATTTAGAGTAAAGTAGTAATTATTCATTGAATAGTACTTATGCCGATAATTGTCTTCTCCGGAAATTCTTTCTTGTGTGGAAAGTGTAAATCGTAAATCGACAGCAAACGTCACTTTTTAGAACAAAATGAAATATCCACCATTGTGATTTCATGGCAAACCTTTCTTTTTAATTCAAAATGGTTGTAAAGTTTTACAAATGTCTCGGTTAAACTATTGAGTAAGGTACCAAACGATTCAGCATAAAAAGCTTTAAAAATAATGTATGAAGACCGATACCGCCAAATAATTAGGGGAGCCAATATTAATACATTTCAAATTTTACATGTAAATCCCTATTTGCAATTCAACACCCTGCATATAATATGAAGATATAGAAGCTAGTTTACCCGGGCTATTTATTATTAATTAATTTGATATAAATTTCTTTGAAAACCATACTGTTATAGGTTATTATTACAAAACATTTCTGTATTGATTTGAAGCCATTATTTGCTCTTTTACGTTAATCCGCCATCAAATGTGTCACGGATAAATTTCATTAAATTTATTACGTGCCATTGTTGTGTGTACTTTAAATGCAAGATCAGTGAGTAATCTCCATGCATAAAACCATATGCATGGACAAATGAAGATAAGAGTCGTATCAATGTAAATATTAATATCAGTATTCCAAAATCAATATTCCAAAAGAGAATTTCTCACAGTGTTGTAGTTGGTAATGGTAGTGTTCAAGTGATGTTGTGACAGTTTTGTAATGGATTACGGATTTGTTAGAAAACGTATGTATGGAAAAACTTTACGTAATAATAATAATAATAATATATACGGGGTGAGTTTTTTTCGATGTTCTCTATGGGAATCTCGGAAACTATAAGAGAGAGAGAAACGGTTAAATGGACAAAAAAGTGCAGAACAATTTACATATATGAATATATTGTTGTTGGTTATTATTTGATATAGCTAAAATAACATTTGTTTTAAATCGGTAAAGACCTAATGTTTTTAACGTTGACGTTTTTTGGAGGTGAGTCACCATTTATCAGAAATTATTGTTAAATAAATAAAAATTTAAAGCCGTGATATTGCGCTCGTAGAGTGCAACGATTTGTAAATTGTATTGCTATTCTAAATATTGCAGTTTTGTGTGTTGTGGTTTTGTTTTTAACTTTTATATGTCAATTGTTTTGATGAGAAATCCGAAATACAATATTTCTGAATGAATTTGGAAACTTTCTAGTTAATTCCCCAATTTATTAGTTCTGTACAAATTTTCAAATCGTTGAATGCAATTTTCATTCTCTCCAGTTTAAGTCTTGGGTGTTGTGGTTTTGTTTCTAGCTTGATTATGCTAACTGTTTTAATGAGAAATCAGAATGAGAATATTTTTGAATGGATTTGGAAACTTTCAAGTTAGTCGTATACGTAGAAATAAACGATTTTAAGCCATTTTTACGTTAAGGTTTGATTATTATTGCGATTCGAGTATTCCTGAAAAATTGAGAAAAATATTAATTTTTAATCTAACTAAAATACTTTGTTTGTTTCAGATTTGTCATGGCCACGGTTTGGATCGTTGATATCGCTAAAGTCGCGCTCGCGGTTAAGTCAGGCAATACCTGAAAATGGTACGGAGAAGTTCAAGAGAAAACACCTGGACGTCGCAGACTGGCTGAAGGCATTAGACCTGGAGGTGTACGGCAGGATTTTTAAAGAGTTTCAAGGCGTCGAAGATTTAATAGATTTCTCCGAGGCGGAGATTAAACATCTCGGAGTTAAGATGTCTTCGCACAGGGCCAGCATTATGTCGAGTTTAACTGCTCTCAGGGCGAAATATTATGGTAAGCAAACATGTGAATTGTTGAATAATTGTAATCGTTTTCTACTTACTCATATTTATAAGAACATCCGTTTAAAATATCTTTTTCTTACTTTTATTAATAAGAATATATATTTGGCGCAACGTGAAATTCTGAAAGAATTTATACTAAATTTAAAAAAAACGACATTTGGTCTGAATATACGAAAGTACGATGTATATTGTTTCAACATCAAAACACCTACAAACCGGTTTCGACCTTTCAGGTCTGTTCAGTGCAGTTAGTTGCTGATGGGGAAACGGAAACTACTATTGGAATATAAGTATTCCAAACACCGTTAAAGACAGAAACAACAAAGTGGCGACACCTATTGTCTGATTTTTATACTAAAGTGGAAATCATCGACGATACTTTAGAAGATTTCAAATCTGAATTTTGTGTACTAACTATTGAAAAGGCCACATGCATGAATAATATAAAAGTCCTAACTGTTTGCTCTAATTAAGAGGATTTTTATTTTATGGAAGTATAGAAATGTTCTTTTGGAAAGAGGCACTTGCGCAAGGCAGCTCTATTAAAATGTTTATTAAATTGACGTTTAGTATTAGCTTTAACATATTTGTTTATTATTTTTAGAGAATGGAACGAATATCATCCAAAATAAGAAACCATCTGTTCGACATAGTGTTGCAGTCGATAATCATAAGAAAATAATAGAAGACGATATACTGTAAGTGATTAATTTTAATTTAGCATTAATGCTTATATTTTACTATATAGGGTGTGTACGCTAAAGCTTTCGTTAAAAGTTTACGGGATTTTGTAGGAACGTTTATACACTTATCTCTTTTAGTTTTCAAGACAATTAGTTATTTCTAAAATGTTGACCTCTAAAAGGCAGCTTGAAATTTGTCTGTAATTTCGTTTAAGAATAAGATAAAAATATGCTTTACATCTCTAATTATATTTAAAGGATGCCTCTATGAGTAAAGTAATTGGAAAGTGACAATTTTGATAATAAGTGTTCTTAATATGTCTCTTAAAGATGTCGTAATTAATTTTTTTTTTTTTAATGGAATGAAAACAAACTACAAAGAAGTATTATACAAGCATACTCCTAAAGTAAGTAGTTTTAGAATTATTTCGAAGATTCGTTTTTCGTTATTACCGATTAAAAAATGTATTCGGTGACTGACAGTAACATAAAGAACGTTTACACAGCTGAAAATATAATACCGGCTTACGAAAAACCTGGCTTGAAATAAATGTTTGGAAAATCTACCGTATATAAATCAATAATATATGCATTAGTAAGTTGACGGTAGTAAAACTAATTACCACGCGAGAAAATAAAACTGCCATTTCCTTCGCTGCTACAATTACCATCAGTGAGATAACATTTGCATATCACCATGTGAGAAAATGGTTCCTCCTTGTAATATTCCTTGGCGCGTTGCGTGGTTCTAGAATATTTTTTTTATCGTTTCACTTTTTTTTTTAGTGTTAGCGAATCATTTTAATAACCTTTCGTTTATGGCGAAACAAAAATTATTGCCCGTTTAATGTTTCTGGAATGCAAATTGGGTTTTTATTAATGAGGCTACTGGCAAAGCGGCAGAAAATTGCCAATTACTCCGCAAAGAAACGACAAAACTACATCGAAGGGTAATTTAAAATTCAAGGTGTATTTTTTACACATCGATCTTGTTATATATCACAGTAAATTGATCTACCATTATAGACTAAATCAATTTACTAAAGTAATTACAATATTCATATATTCATTGAAAAATAAATATTTTATGAAGTTCGTTTTAGCAGTTCGTCTCAAAATTATCATCAACTGTCCACCATTTTTTTTAATTTCATGGTAACCATTATTTTCGTGAAAATTATAATTTTTATATACATACATTACATTATCTTTACTGACAGCATATTTATCATCTTGCAAACAAAAATTATTGTGACTGTCATATAGGCTATCGACATAATGTCTTTCGGCCCGTCTTTATTATTATATGGTATAACTATGTTAGTCGCTAGATGATGAGTGAAATGAAGAAATGAATTGATGTAATGTTTAGGTAGGGTACTTATGTTTAGAAGGGTTATAATTTTTATTTTACTATTTTTTCGGATTTTTACGATTGCAAAAAATTAAATAACTTGCAGAAATTTTTACTCCACAAGATATTTATTTACATGTTTACTCGAAAATGATCAGGGAAGATAATATTGCAGTATAAAGAAATTAACATTTAAAATCCTATGTTTCGTTTTGTTCATCTACACTCTGCACGTGTAATTATGTGCACAGTAGAGCACCAACGGTTGGTGTAAATTCATGGATTTATTATTAAAGCCCGTTAATATAGTTTACGGGGTATATGAACAATAAACCAAGAACTCTTAGCGAAGCTTAATGGAATGTACTACTTTAGGAAACTTTAATATTCCTCTGTTTAATCCTCACAAGTAAGTTTTGATTATACAAGATATATTAAATTAACACAAGGGTGTGAGTAACAAATTAACATGTAACAGTTGAAAGTAGAGAATACGTTTATTTCTTGCATCCATCAGAAATCGAACTCGAGTAAACCAACTCTACTGATATCAAATTGAGGTTTCCTAACACTTCCAAATGAAATAAAAAGTATTTGAAATATGTATTCCCACATAAAAGTGATGCAGTTATAAAACTTTTCTCGCTACGTTCCAGTCATTTCCTCTGAAAAACGAGAACAATTTCACTTAAAACTCCAAATAATATATAACCATTTTAGTTTGTGGATATTGGAAATTGCCCGTTGTTGGAATTTCAAATAATCCAGTGTTTATGGTTTAAACTTACTCCGCTTTATAAACTAAACTAGTAGAATTATGTAAATTTTAATCGGAAGCATTAATAAAATGCAATTTCATTTCAATATGTACTTATTGATTAGTGATTGCGGAGGGCTTCTAAGATAGTTTTTGTGTGTAGCAAAAAAATATATTAATAGTAATAGTATTTATTGGTGCTAACATATGTTTACACAGGTCATAAATAGAGAATAATAAATTACACAGAGTTACTAAAAGTAAATAAGTACTGGCGCATAATCGACAGTTCACGTAAAATTATGTGCTATTATATTTGGACTCATCTACTCATTATTATTCGATTTAACGTACACCTATTACTATACCATTAGTTTACAAAAAAAATAAGCTACCATAGTTTCCGAGATAATTGAAATATGATCCTGTCCCACGAGTTGGCGATTAAAAAAATAAAAATATCTTTAGCTATTTTGACCGAATTATACTGCAAATTTTGTCAGTATGTTAATTTCTTTATCGATAAATTATGGCCATCGTATAGCTTTCTCAGATTTGATAGTATATAAGGGATTTTTTGATATTTTTTTTTATTTTTTGTTATAACTAGTGAGCTTTTGAAAAAAAAATCTTCTCTAAGTTGTTTATTTTATTTGATGAAATTACTGAATTTTAAAGAGTATAAGTTCGTATTGAAACAATTTCTTAGTGTCCCTTTAATACAAATGATTTCGTTAACTATGCGTTTTAATCTTTCCATTCATTGTGTCTTGACGAGTGTAAACGTTCTGTGTAAAATATTAACACAATAAACATTTATTATTATGATTATCATTTCATAAATAAAACCGAAAGAATCAAAGATTTTCTATGTTTGATTTTTCTCACGTGTCTTAGCACGTGTCAAGTTAATTGAAGCTTATGACTAAGAGACTTGCTCAGGCCACAAGAAAATACAATACGTTATTCTAAATTATGTTATTATGAAATTAATTAATTAAATTAATAAAATTTAAAACTAAATGTGTTCGTAAATATTTGATTTCAATCACCCTAATATGTTTTGTTTCGTACAGTAGACTTAAAGAAAAACGGAATTAATCAATTTTGATTTCGTTCGGTCTATATATGCTTGTAAATTATAATTCGGTTATATTTATTAAATAGCTATTTTTTCAAAACATGATTTATTAAGTATTAAATATATTCAGAGTTGAAAATTATTTCTATCCGTAATATACAAACATGATTTTGAGATTAGTACGCTCCCTCTTGTGAATATCATTATAAGTTACACCATTAATTATATACTGTACACTGGCATCAACACGAGTCGGAATCAATAAAAAATCAGTTCCGTAAACAAAGCCTCCCCGGCGAAGGGATGTGCTTTATCCGCGGCCCTTATCGTGTATTCATCACGCATACATGTAACAGCCACAGGATATAATCCCATCTGCCTAAAATACGCATCTGCACGTACATATAAATGTAAAATATTGAGTTAGGCGAAATAATATACCCTGTTCGTTTGAAAATAATCTGTGCGATTTTGTTGATGATGGTCTTGAAAAATTTCAAATTTTGTCAATATTCATACTTTGGCATGAATATTTTTTTTATACTTTAACACACTAAATTTATTACATTTCAATATATAAATCATTCAAATTAAAAATCACGTTCAACGACTCGGGAAATTTAAGAAATTGAAAACGCGATTATCGTGACATATCGTCAATTTGCGCTGATTTAAGACAAAAAAAAACATGTATTGCTTTTATTAAATATCTAAAAGTTCTCATTAAAACTTTAAATTTCGTTTATGGTGTATCTGTCTTCAAATAATGTATACTAAATGTTGTTTTACTTCGTTCCTTTCAAATTTTTAAGCTGTTAAAAATTAAAGAGGGCGAATTAACAATTTTACGTTTGGTCCAAAAAGTTTGAGAAACACTGATTTAGCCAAAATCATGAAAATAATATGCGCTTTATACGTTGGTCATAGATAATAGTATATTATTAATACTATACTTTTTCGCATCATATTAAATAATTACCTAAAGATTTTTCTGTTTGTATTAAATTATAACGAATAATTTTTCTATTTGGAAATTGCGGCAGTTCGCTGACAAAAAAACGAATCGTAACCATAGTAACAACTAAACTGTTGGGCAATGAAACCGCTATCATTTGATTGGACATCACCAGTGGAGAAAATGATTCGGCCGAATAATGGACAACTTTCTCAATCAAAAACGATTTAACAACGTTGATATTATTTAATTAGATGCGAAAAAGTTATATTATTAATCTGGAATTGTACTATTTTCCCATTCGAGGCCGGTTACTTTTAATTTTATTTGTAATATTGCACAAACCGCATTTCTTCAATTGGTTTATGCATTACTGCTCATTGGATATAGTTGAATAATTAAGATAGTATTCATTCATGAGGTATCAATATTAATAATTTATATCATTGTGTAAATATGCAAACATATTTGTTATCAGAATAAAATTCACAGTCAATGGTATTGAGGAGTGTGTGATGTGACGATTTGACGTGAGTGTTAATAAATATCAAGGAAATAACATTTATTGAGACGGTATGCACACTATATTATACAGAGAATTATATTTTATAACACTGAATAATAGATAAGCTTACTGTGTTGAAAGTGGGCGTATACATCGCTTACATTCAAAACAATAAGTCTATGTTTCGTTCTGAAAGTCGAAATTATTTCAATTTTCAATAAACAACAGAGTTTAGCACTATTGTCTGAAATATATAGACTAACTTATTATAATTAACAAATTACCATAAATAATGAACTGGATAAACATGAAGGCAATTAAGTACGTGAATTAAATATTAAATTATAAAATAATGTAATTTTTATATATTTTACTTCACTTGTGATGAAATTAAAATTTTCAAAGCAACATTTTCATGTCGCTGAAAGCAAATCCAATGTAAACAAATTGTGCAAATTCAATATGGCGATCTGATCAATACAAACAATTTTACTACCAAAATGTAATAAAACATAATAATAATAATAATATTTATTTGCGCTACTACCACATAGGTATGCACAAGTCAAAGGGTAAAATACACACTAAATATATGAAAACAAAATTATGCACTGTAGCTTTTAAAACAATAATTATATATAAAAAAATAAAAGATAGACGTAAATTTAACAATATAAAACACGTTAAAATTTTTCTAAAATAAGAGAAAAAAAATTAAAACCTTAATAATTATAGATTATGCCCTTAATACACGAATACGAATTTATGCACGTTAAGTAATCCATATATAAAGTTTAAGTTGTGTACCGTGACTGTAATGCTAATCTCTATCCTCTCATTATAATTTCAAAGCCTAATCTGAGTATAATCTAAGAATACACCCTTGGAATTAATTAACTTACACTTTGCCCATCATTTTATGTTCTAGTGTAAAATTTCAAGTATAAATCGTGGCAAATGTGCTCTCTCTGCCCTAGAAATGGGGAGATAACTCAAGTACGAATAATAAGCTTTACATCATTGAGAGCTCCCCATGTGAATCATCAGGAGGTGTGTGTGTGTGTGCGAGTGTGCAGTATTTTAACTGTGGGCCGAGTATTTTAGGGGTCGATACTCGGAATATATACGTTTCGCTACGTTGCTATAACGGTAATTGAAAAGATTTCATTATATCATACGGCCAAACTACCATTCGTTAATTAACTTTGAGTCACTAGTCCAGTTTAATTGTCGGTGAAGCGGCAATACATTTACCAAATTTGACAGGAGAGACAGATTTATAGCTTTTTTGGAAAAGATTGTGTACTAAAATTTCTATTTTGGCGCAAATGGCGCTTAGGCGGTATTGCCGCTTTGTCGACGATATGAAGAGTCATTGTATTCTCCATGGTCAAAAGTATCCACGGGGACTTTCTCTCTTGTATCAACAAGCAAATTATTGTTAAAGAGCTTTCTTTCTATAGTATTCTTGATCATACAGAGGTACGTGCGTCTCGACAAGTCCCTGAAGGTCCTTAATTTTCAACGGATTTATCTTTATGGGTCCAAAGTAAGCATTGGTAGTCGGCATTCTGAGTTCAACATCGTCTTTTTTGTTCATGCTGAATTTTGTAAAAAAGGTTAACCCCGAGCGCATTTAATACTATTTTCGTCCTCACAATACTTCATCGGTCTATAAGTAGATATGAAGAACTTATCTTTTTTCAATCCGATTGGACCCTGAAAGCTTGCTTCAAATGATTGGCAAAGTTGAAGATCAAATGTTGTTCCACGGGAACTACTCTAAAGTTCACCAAGTGAATCCATTCTGAAATGCTTTAAGCGCATAATTTGCGTTCCACCACGCCGATATCTCCCACCACCGCAGCACATTTCGTCTTTACCTGACTCCTGTACCAAAATATGCGCACGTTAAAATACATATGAAGAATAATAATATCTGAGTTTCGGTGAAAAATGGAGTTGCCCGGTTCTTGCTTCTTGCTCCGAGGTCTTCAGTTAGTTTGGATGTGTGCTGAATAGTATACTAGACACACCACCTAGTGCCACCTAATCAACATCCTAAAAGTGGTAGCGGTGATTTTAATTGTTGAGATTGTTCCAACTAGGTATCCGCATCAAAGTCTCCGATCACGTCGTCTAGCACTAGATAGATTAATCTATTAGTATAGTCATAATCTCGTGAGCCACTAGGTACCCATCCAATTACCGACAGTTGTCAACGTTGTCTTGCATAGAGAACAATCACTGGCTGGTCCCGAGCCGCCTCAATGCAATTATCATTAATTGTAACTTTTCAACAATCATCTAATATAGATTAATCAAATCGTGAGTTGGGGCCTTCCCCAAACCTGCGCCTTGCCGGCAACACACCTCGTTCAGGTAAAACCTCTGACTGAAAGACTATAAACCGCGCTCTCAAACTGTTATAGGATACAATCCATTCTCGCACATTGTGTGGACAGCAGCACTTTTTAAGTACCCGAATAGTAAAGTAAATAGTGTAGTATTGTGTGGTGTGCGCCCTTCCTAGGGACCGCTTTTTATTTATATTCGTATGGGCGACTGCGCTCGCAACGGATCAATATTACGGGGTTGTAACGTAGTGGGGGTGTGTCATTCTATAATTTCAGAATTTCAGAGTTCCTAGTAAAAATACAAGCTCTAGGCATTGAGGGCATATTACGTGCTCTCGCCGCCGCTATTCTTAATAAACATTGTGAAAAAATTCCATGGACATGCAACGGACGTGCGACGAATTAACCGATAGTTAAGTGCTTCTCGTGAAAGTGAGGACTGTTACCGCTAGTCGCAAACCGTGTTATTTCACAAAAAAAACAGTGCATTACAAATTTCTTGAAGAATTGTACTACTGCAGCCGTCCAAATTAGAGCTTACTCACTACAATTGCTTCCTGCACTGCCGCTTAAACTGTTTTTATCGAGGCTCAAGTGAATACATGTGCGTTTTGATATTAGCCTTTATATATTATTTCAAAACATGCACAACAAAAACGAAACTGCTATAAACGGACTAAAGTATTGTATAAATTACTGAGCGGAGACAACATATTATGGTGAGTAAAGGTATTCTTAAATTTTAACCTTTTTAAATGCCATCCGTTCCGCCTCATATAGACCGGCAATTTATCGGCTTATCTTCGTATAATATACAACACGATTTTGTACCTGGCTTCTTTTTGTATTTCGTTTTGCATTCATTAAATATCTCCGCCATGCGGGGCTTAATTGTAACCAGCGTTAATTAACCAATTCAGTTAATAATAGTACTACGCCGAGACGATTCTAGTCATGTTATATATATATAGGACATGTTATTTAATAATACATATGTATTTATAATTGCGAAATTTCTATACGTCATCGTAATACAAAATATTGCCTTAATTAAAACGGATTATTAGTTAGCAATGAAATTGTTTTCCATAGTAGAAACCTACAATTTGTCACTGTTGTTTATTCCCCATCACAATAATTTATTTTTTCACAAACGCTAGTAAAATACAAGCTTTCAGTTGTCAAAACCCCGAGACAAATAGCATTTCTCTTCCCGGGGAGTTTCTATTATTTATTTTATTCACAATCACTATAGTAATATGCATATTTTTAACCTCCAAACGTTGGGAATTTTCCTTCTTGGATAGCAAAACATTTTGCGCACCTTGTTTTCGAAGTAAAGACATTGTCAATACATATAATCATCTATCAATTACGCCCGATTTCTTCAACGAATCTATTCTGAAGTTCATTTTTCAATTCAGTTCAATTGTCGATTACCACGTAGTAACGGTCGCAACCATTCTCTTCATTGTCTACCCGCGATGTATATATGTATTCTATTGTATTTACAATCACGAGTTGTAACGACGACAACGAAACAATATATGTGTTGATTATATGTCGACGGTATTTAAGGCACCATTTTTTCGTTAAGTCTAACTTTGTAAAGTAGGACTTATATTGTAAGACATGCTTAAATGGAAGCGTCATGCACCATTGGTATTAATACAATTACTTTAGTAAGCAAGGTCAAAGTGTTGCAACATCGTAAAATCTTGCTATTTTCACTTTTTAACGTTGGCGACATAGGTATCCTTTTCTCTGCTGATTTTGACATAAAGTGCGTGCGAGTCTTTTTACCTGAACAGCGTTGCTGTACGAACAGGGAAATAGTGAAACTCGCCATAATTATTAAGAATTCAATGCCCAATTAAATATTTTTGAAGGCAAATGCGCGCGTAAAGAAATCTCGGTGCGTAAAAAATAGAGGTTATGTCATTATTAGCCAGTATTTTGAGTCAAGCCAAGTAATTTTAACAGTTTAACAAGTTTATTTGCGGACATGAAAACACCGAAAGAACAATTCGTCCAAATCATGAGAATGATCAGCTCTCTTCCAAACTAGTGGATAAATGAAATTAATAATATCTATGAGGTCTAAATCGTCTATAGTCCTCTCCAAAGTTTAATTCTTCAAGTGCCATTTTAAATATACCAGGAGTTTTGTTATTGAAAATAATTTATTGTGCATAAATATCTGTCACAAGGGACGAATTGAAGGTTATGTATGCAGTCTTAAATTTTAAGGTCTATTACGACGACTTATTTAAAGTCTTGCTTAAGCAGTGCTTAAAGTATGGCGCAAGCAAAATATTCACTTAAATGTTGCTTAAATTTTAAGAATGCTTTAAGCATAGCTCCTGACATGGTCGTAAGACCATAACTTGATTGACGGTACTGTTTGAAATTCTCGCGTATCACCAGATCGCCACGAACAAATTTAAAAAATATAGCACGGCCATACCTTACTTTGGGAATGATTCTCGACCCCTTATAATACGAATAGTATCAGTTTGTTCATACATAAGTCTAGTTTCAGAAAATGAAATTAAAAAAAAAACTTTTTTTTCAATTTCCTTGTAGTGACCCCTTTAACAAACACATGTTTTTAAAGTAAAACAATCAAACAAATGTCATTGTCAAAATAAAAAAAAAATCACAAACGGCAGAGAAAGTCGTGTTCCCCGCTGTCGAAATCGTGAGAGAAATAACATTTATCCAAAATCCTGTGTAATAAGCATTACATCATTTAAAGTTCCGGATTCGAAATATATCACAAATAATGGCTTCCAGAATTAATCACATTGAAGCATATTCTAGTATTATACCATATTTTCATAATTAATAAAATAAATAACATTCCTTACCGCTTTTCCCAAAGTTACGGCACTTTCAAACAACTTTCACGGTCCCTAAGTTTTAATCCTGCCCTCATAAACAATAAAGGCCAGAACAAAGAAGTCCCATATTTTAATTCCGATAGTGCACACAATGCCTTTCATGCGCCCTCATCGCCACCGGGAATCGTCCTCTCAGACTTCAGATTTATTCGTGATGAAACCATTGTTTGGCGCAGAATTGAATCGCTTCATTGTGTGCCGTACACCAGAGTCCACTAATGCAGTGCATCGGATAATGCACATTTTCATATAAAACTTAATTCATGAATGATTCCGGGACGGCCAATACACTTATTTTTTTAATACAATCGGATACTACTGGATTCAATGGCAAACATTTAGTATTGTACAAGTTTCCTTAATTTACATAACACGAGTTGTATAGTATCGTATGTTCATTAAAACAAAACCTCAGGTGTGCCATAATTTTTAGTTTTCAAAAATTTAAGTTGGCAGACATGTTAGATCTTTCTAAAAGTCACAATGGTTTACAGCTACCAGCAAAAAACGTTATTTTTTTTATTTCCTACGACTACTCTGCGTCGTTTATCACAGCAAATGAATTTATTGGTATAAACATGCCACAAGTAACATAACCTCAATATGTGTTACCAACTTAAATTTTTATAAATAAAAAATCATGGCACATTTGAGGTTTTATTTAATAAACATACTTTATATTCTGTAACAACGTTAGAATGGAAATTCGATGCGAAATTCGAAGCATCTGAATTTCCATTCTTACCGAGTAGTAGACTATACTTTCTCCACAACAAATAAAATAATGAATACAAAGAACTTACGTTTGATTATTACATGTTTGTGATTATATTTAAGTATTTTGACACTTGTGACATCCAAGGCTAATTGTTATTCGGAACGGTGGGTGTGAGAATATTCATTCCATAACTTGTTATGCAATGAATTACAAGCAAAACGCAACGTAATTTTTATTCACTTGTGCAAAATTTGCTATTTACAACTCTTATGTAATATTCTAATTTAATTACTCTTGTATATTTTTATTTAGATATAAAAATTACACCACTTTTTAAATGCACATCTTAAACGTGACCTATCCCACCAGCTTCGCGGTCAAAAAAATCTACAGATATTCAAAATTCGAAATTAGCAAATTCAAAAAATACCTTATAATTAGACGTCAATAAATCTTTAAATGTCTACCGCAACCGATATCCAGATGGTGTTCGACTATCCGCCACATGTGTTTTTAACCCCTGTAGTGATGTAACACTTTTACATTCACCGTTGGTCTTCCGATGGCACAGCAAATACACGAAAATATTTAAATAAGAAAATCAGCATTCGGGATGTTAGGTATGTTCGGAGAAGAGAATATTAATTAATTCAATAAACAACATATTAAACAGCTTAAAAAATAAGTAAAGCCAATCCATGTAGAAATAAAATTGACAAGAACTCGGTGCTCAAAATAAGATATATTTTGTAATGATCTCGCCTATATAAATGGAGACATTAGAAATCTTAAATATTTATAATATGATTGAAATTTGTATTAGGTATTGTTTTTCTTTTCAGATCTGATTTAAAAACTGTTTCCGAGGCGATAAGGAGTAAGAGCTTGAACAATTTCCTGATGGTGAGTATTATTTAAATTTAATAAATACAGAAACATTTATTTACAGTAATGCATTCATGTAGAATAAGGTATTTTATCATATAAACTTCCTACTCATCTCGTAAAATATCACTTTCGGAACTTGTTACGTAAATGACTACTTAGATCGTAAAAAAATCTTACAAACTTTCAATATAAATTTATTAGATTGCCATGAATTTAAACAAAAATATTTGAGAAGGTTAATGTTTATTTGACAGTTATTAATATGAAAATAACAGAGCAACCTGTCAGTTGCTGCCTGTTACGCCAAGTAAAATTGCTGTCATATTTACCATTTTCCGAGCAGTGACAAACAACATTTTTAATAATTTGAATGCATATGTACAGGGTGTCTTAGTCCTCCCATATCAGGCTTTTTTTGAGAAAACGACTGGTTGGAGAGGATTGGAAGGATATCGAACATATTATTACAAAATTTTATTTGGTGTAATCATTTTATCATATCCGTCAAAATTTTGTACACTTAATAGTATTATATAAAAAAATAAAATCATTTATTAGATTCAATATATGCAATTCCTCTCCTCTCTTTTATTTAATAGGAACTTATATATAACGGATCCGAGAACAGCAGCTGTCATTGGCGCAATCCAGTAAACCTAAAATAATTTTAAAAAAAGTTATACCAAAAGAATCATTATATCGTCGGTGGTTTAACAATAATAACTCCAATGTGCAAACTTCACTATTTTCCCGATTTTAACATCACAGAAATTGAAATAACTAACAATTAATAAATCATTAATTCTTAGTTTTGTTTCTAGTGGTATCAGAAAAATAAGTAGTTTTATTTCATGTATTTGGAATATTATTCATATTTTTTTTAAGTTTCCTTTACAAACTGTATAAACAATTTTCATTATTTCCTTTTAATTATTAACAGTATACAGGGTGTTGAATTGCAAAGCGGGCCATAGGGATTTACATACGTTCCGTGTTGTTGTGAAACTGCCTCGGCACAGCTGACAAAGGCGAATGCCGCGAGTGCTCTCTCTCTATCACGCGGGTGATTTCAGACCATTTTTTAGAACAAAATAAAATATCCGCCATTACGATTTCATGGCAAACCTTTGTTTTTAATTCAAAATAGTTGTAAAGTTTTTTGCAACTATCTCGGTAAATACTCTTCGGCAGAAACTATTGAGTAAGGTACCAAATCATTCTGCATAAAAAACTTTAAAAATAATGTAAGAAGACCGATACTGTGAAATAATTAGGGTAGCCAATATTAATACATTTAAAACTTTACATGTAAATCCCTATGGCCCACTTTGCAATTCAACACCCTGTATACTCTAAATTACCCAGTGTAACGTCCAATCGTTATATAATAGCGCTGGTCCAAAACTTCTTGCTGGATTCATACTACACCCTGTATAGGGAACCTGCAATAGAATATAATGGATTAATTATAGTAAATTCTATTATTTGAAATAATACATGAAATATAAACTTAACGGGTCAGTCCTTGTGCTTGGAAACCTATTAAATTTAAATATGAACAAACAACATCTTCGTGTATTAATGCGGTGTTAGTGAATTGTTACCGAGATTAAGATGAATATTAAATTAAAATAATAATAATTACGAATTACAACTATAAACTATGAAGTAGTATTAACTCAAGGCGGATCTTTATGTACATAAATACTGAATAGAAGAAGAGAGATTAAAAACTATGTTAATACTTTATGAATTAGCTAATATTAATCCCATTATGGATAGACTTTTACTTTATTACCTATTATCATTACTATTATTACCAAGTACGCACGTAAACCACAAACATTCACCTTATGAACAAATTAATAACGAAACGCACAATGACTCAATCAAAATTCAAATTCCCACCACCTTATGAATTTCTCAAAACACTGAAAGACGGATCGGGGTAAACATTTCATCCCCAGATGAACGGACAAGCCAAAACTAACTTGACAAAAAATTTTTGAAAATTTTTATAAATTATTTTTAAAGCCTGGTTTAAACTATTCCTTTTTTATTCGATTAGTACACTGTTCATGTTATTACAATATTTTTTACATCATAAAATATTTCTAAACAAGCGAGTTTGAAGTAATTCCGCGAAGGGCCAACAAAAGAAAAAACCATTTTGGACTGGATCATCTCAGAACAAAAAAAAAACCGACGGGAATCTTTAATAAATTACAATAATGTGTGCTGGGTCGTTCTGTTAATATTTTTTTACAGCCAAAAAACGAACGTTTATCTTGCCAAAAAAAATATTTTTTGTTTAACTGTCTGCCATTTTGTTAAAAATTGAAATGTTACAAAAAGCTCCGATCCAGCACACATCAATACAATTTACTAAAGATTCCCGTCGTTTTTTTTTTATCCGAAATGATTCTGTCCAAAATGGTGATTGGCACCGCAAGAGGTCTTTGTTTTTGTAGGCCCTTCGCGGAATTACTTCAAACTCGATCATTTATGACTATTTTGTGATGTAAAAAAATTATAATAACTTGAAATGTGTACTAATGGAATTGTTAAATAATATTTAAATCAGGCTTAAATCGCCTACGTCTCGTCCTGGAAACTTCCTACTCATCCTGTAAAATATCACTTTCGGAACTTGTTACGTAAATTACTATTAACAGTACTAAAAAGGTTGCGTTTCGAAATCTTTTATCACCACCACAATAAACTCAGATGGTCATCGGTGGTGGTCGGTAGTTCTGCCCACCATCAATAATCGGCGCAGGGTAACAATTGCAGTTAGAGTACCAATCACTTTTCAAGTAGCAATCGCAGTTTAAGTTGCAGTCACAGTTTGGCTAATAGTTGTGATTTTAAGTAGCAATAACAGTTAAGTAGCAGTCACAGTTTAAATATCAGTGTTTAAGTAACAATCACAGTTAAGGTAACAGTCACAGTCACGATGAAATCCGCGTATTAGTAACAGTAGCGACCTGTGATTTTTAAATACCACAGGTACGTCAAATATCGCCCTTCCTTATTTTGCATTGATACACATGTATCTCAATAACTTGAGAAGAAAATCATCAATTTGTCTTTCGATCGATATACTGGTCTGAAAGGAAAGGAAAAGGAAATGTGAATGCGATATTTGTTTGTGGCATAAAAGCCGTAAATAGAATAATGAGAAATCGATTTGCTTAGAAATTATGTTCAGCCTTGGCATCGGCATGAATACATTTTCCGGAAGTGCATTACATGTAGCCAATATACATTAAATTTTAATTATATTTGTCCTACTGGCCTTAGTCCACATTTCGTATAGTAAGTTGCTCGAATTTCAATTTAAAAATCTATTTCTAGGAAATATATGTTCTAAATCTTAATGGGGATATACAAATTTAACATCAACAATTGATTTGTGATAAATGTTACGTTAATTGACTTAACCCTTAGCTGCACTTAGGGGTCCTGGAGGACCCCACTAATTTCTAAAAGTAATTTTAATCATTATAAACTTTAAAATATCATAAAACTAACGCGCTGATTTAGAAGTCACTAGCTTGAACTGAGTAGTGAAGGTTTTCTAATTACCTTGCGTGTATACAATTTGCATCTACGCGCCTTCAAACAACGCGTGGGGTCCTCAAAGACCCCACTAGTGCATATAACTTCAATCAATTTCTATGAAGAAAGTAATTCTCCGTTTGGTCTTTCCAATGTTGAAGCAAAGATTACATAACGATTTGCTCCAAACAGATTTGAAGATGAATCTTCAATCATTACTTTAATGCGGAGACTCAACTTATCTTAAAGAATTAAAAAAAAAAGAATTTGACCGGAAGCAACGATGTGCTATGTGTCCTAAAAAGTCGATAAAAAATCAAAATATGGATGCTGCTCATGCAAACGATTGATTTGCGAAGACATCGCTTCTATGTATGTCTTCATTGCCGTGGGATGTAATTTTTTCTTGTAAAAATACCATTTTTTTGTCAATGATTTTTTACAATTTTAGCTGTAGTTTTTTGTCAGAATAAATATATTTCTTTAAAAGTAACCCTCGAACTGTTGTTATTTTCTTTAAATGTAATATGAAATGAACCATTACCTACAATTTTAAGTCTCAACATAACGAAAAAAGAGTTCTATGAATTTTAAAAAAGAAAATGCAATTTTCCGATTTCCTCCACTTATTTCTTCAATCCTAAGAAAATGCAAACGTGAGTCTGTAGTATAACTGATTTTTTAGGATAATAATAACACTTATGCAGAGTTTTGCATTCACATATAAAGAATGAAGGCATTTTTTAAGAATTTTTTTACGTGGGGTCCTGAAAGACCCCAATGTGCAGCTATGTTACTATAAAATAGTGGTGCAGCTAAGGGTTAATATTTGATAGAATAGAATAAAAGAATTTTATTTCGCAATGACAAATTACAAAAAAATGGTGATGTGGCCATCATGTTACTTTCTCCGACTTGATGGTATCATTTATATTTACGCTTTCATGGTTTATTTTCAATTTTAATCATATTTTAAATGTACCACGAGCGTTGCGCAAACTCGGATGAAACTGACGTTTAAAACGTCAAATTATGAAAGATGGAAAAATTATACTTCAAATTCAAAAACTCGGTTTACTCAAAAACTAATGAGAATTCGAAAAAAACTTATTCTTTAGAAGTTGTTCATTTTGGCATTCTCTACAATTATTATTCACATAAATTTGCTGTAACTATTATCGTTTCATAATTATAAACCAAAAATTAAAAAGTTAATAATAATTTTTTTTCTCAAATAGCAATAATTCTATGAAAAATATTTTCAAGCAAAAGATGTGCATTTCTTTGTTGTCTTCAATGTTTGTTTACATATTTTTGTGTTATCTTTCATATTTAAGAAAATATTGGCAAAAAACAAAAAACAGTTAAGGTAAACACCCACTTCCGGTGTACGAAATTTTACCAAAAGCTTTTCAGTTCTTCGGATTATCAAATAAGACGTATGTTCAAAGTTTCATATTAATTGCTCTATTAGTTTTTGAGATACAGCGCACACAGACAGACACACACACAGACACACACACACACACACACACACACACACACACAGACACACACACAGACACAAAAAATTTTTTTCCAGAAATTGTTGAAATGGCATCTAGGGACCCCAAAACGGATATTTCGGTAAAAAAAATTTTTGAAAAAAAAATCACGATCACAATACTTTCTCGTACTTCGTAACGGAGAAAGTAAAAATTGAAAATTCGTACATGTAAAAAAATACAAAAGTACGTACATAAAATACAATTTAACATAATCTATAACGGGAAAATTTAGTAGGCAATTTTTGTTGTATAATTAATTAGTAAACTGAAAGTTAGTCCACGGAATCCTCACTATTTGCTCAGAAAGAAAAAACAAAAAATATATTAAACTTGTTGCATAAATAGTTTTCGTAGCTAAATGGATAAAACTATAGAAAATGAGCTTTGTGATTAAAGTTTCATTTCTAAATATTTAGTAATTTTTGTCATGTGGAGAAAAAATGCTCTAAAAGGTAAAAAAATGGTGATGTGGCCATCATGTTACTTTCTCCGACTTGATGGTATCATTTATATTTACGTTTTCATGGTTCATTTTCAATTGAAATCATATTTTAAATGTACATCGAGCGTTGCGTAAACTTGGATGAAACTGACGTTTAAAACGTCAAAATTATGAAACGGAAAAAATATACTTCAAATTCAAAAACTCGGTTTACTCAAAAACTAACGAGATTTCGAAAAAAACTTATTCTTTAGAAGTTGTTCATTTTGTTATTCTCTATAATTATTATTCACACAAATTTGCTGTAACTATCATCGTTTCATAATTATAAACCAAAAGTTAAAAAAAATTAATAAATTTTTTTCTCGAATAGCAATGATTTTATGAAAAATATTTTCAAGCAAAAGATGTTCATTTCTTTGTTGTCTTCAATGTTTGTTTAAATGTTTTTGTGATATTTTTCATATTTAAGAAAATATTGGCAAAAAACAAAAAACAGTTAAGGTAAACACCCACTTCCGGTGTACGAAATTTTACCAAAAGCTTTTCAGTTCTTCAGATTATCAAATAAGACGTATGTTGAAAGTTTCATATCAATTGCTCTATTAGTTTTTGAGATACAGCGCACACAGACAGACACACACACCCACACACACACACACAGACACACACACACACACACACACACACACACACACAGACACAAAAAATTTTTTTCCAGAAATTGTTGAAATGGCATCTAGGGACCCCAAAACGGATATTTCCGTAAAAAAAATTTTTGAAAAAAAAATCACGATCACAATACTTTCTCGTACTTCGTAACGGAGAAAGTAAAAAGGGTAGGTTGTTATTTACAAAATAGGTCAGGACCTTTTGATGACCTCAGTTTGTGGGTCCTTTAGCTGCAAAACTTCCAAATGCAAACAGTAAATCAACTTCTTTAGTGCTCATCACAATTATCAACATTTAATGGCTTAAAACATTTAATTGCGTCCAACTTTGCAAACAAATCACAAACATCAAACTCTGGTTATTGCAGATGCGCGAGAAAACCATGATTATATTCATCCAACCTTTATTAAAACATGTCTTTGTGTTAGCTAATATTAATGAATCACTCACCGAGATGAAGTTTAGAGCGGCCACGAGGAAGCCGAACCTCAGGGATAAGGAATCCTTCAGATTCGCAACCCTTCTATCCCAAGATGCACAGTTGGCGAATGTCAAGATTGTCGTTATTATTAACTCTATGATAAAAACCTGAAGAATATGATAAATCAAGTTTGGATTGATCAATAATTATTTGTAATTGTACATGATGCTTACAACAATATTTTTAAAAGATTTGATCTATAATGGAGTAAGGTATCCTTATTTTCTTCATCATTTTAGACCAGTGTATCTTTTGTAACAAAAGTAATCTTTCAAACGCCAATGAAGAAAAAATGCCGTATTAACCGAATTAATGTTTTCATGAGAAATATTTCATTTAGATCATTTATTGTAAGAACACATTGCTCACTGATAGTGCATTGATCTAAACGAATTACTCTGATCCACCACACAACGATCATTTAACAGCATATAGTCCAGATACTCCTGATTTAGAATTTACTTACTTGCAATGTGGACACATCGTGATTTACGGGCAAAGTCATTCCGGGGCCGTGGAAATTCAATTCATCCTTACAAACATATTTTTCCGGCAAGACAAGCTGGAAAATAATGAAATGAATTGGCTGAGGCGCGAAACTACAATTTGGGATTACCAGGGATTTACCTTTAGTAAGCCGAACCCCGCCACGGCGCCAAATAACTGGGCACAGAAGTAAATTCCCGCCAGAATCGAATCGATTTGCCCCATGATGTAAGCACCAATTGTCGTCACGGGATTCACGTATGCTCCAGATATATGACCGAATAACTGAATATAACATTCAGAATAATAAGATATCAAGATACGTTCTTAATTTAATAATTTTATTTGTAGTATTTGTATAGTGATTAGACGATAATTAAATAATTATTTGATTCCATTATTGCCAATATTATTTGATTACTAACATGTAATTCATATTATGTAACTAGGAGATCAAGCAGTAGTTTATATCTATGATCTTTTATTAAGGATGCCCTAAACATATCTATAATATACCGTAGTTCTCGAGATTACATGACATTTTTTAATTTTCACATTAAAAAAACAGCAAAGTAAATTGTTTGTAACCTCCAAACTGTTAGATTATTTAGTACGCGCCTAATAGTTATAATTGTTGTAAAAAATATTCGGAGAGTAATTAAGAGTGCCTCTAAAAGTAATAGGATACGTGTTCATCGATTTTTCTATATACCCAACCGTTTCTGAAAAAATGATCCGGAGTCAAACTTTGTGTACAAGTTAGGTAATATCTACAAATCTAAAAGCAACTTGCAAATTAAGTTTTATTATTAGAACTAAAACGTCAATTTGCCCAGACAGTCTTAATTAATTAGTAAAGCAGTCTCGTAAATTATATTTAATATTCGTTGGTAATTAGACTCACGTGAATAACCGTCATTACTGCTAATCCAGCGACGAGACTCGGCTGAAAGAGTCCCAGATCACTCGTTGTCGTCGCTAAACACGACACGAATACCAAAATCCCCGTCCCCAAGAACTCCGCAACGAAAATGGACATTTTATCAAACGACAACATTTTAAACTTTTCTTTTCCTTCTGAAAACACTACTAAATGTAGTAAAAGTAATACAAACATGGCATTCGATTCTCTTATAATGTATATGAATTACTACTTACCTTTAAATTCGGTCATGATTATGCGTTACCACCACGGTAGCACTGGAACTAAATAACATTTTTGAGCAACTTATGTACTTAAGTGCATTGTTTCGACTACTTCATTAAATATGATAAAACTAGATAATATGTTCTGCAAATAAATGGAGTGGAATCGAACAAACACACTTAAGCGTATTAGAGGTAATATTTTAATAACAAACATGTTAGTAGGTTTATAGATTTGCTAATGGAAATTTTACAGCTTTATAGCGATTATGACAGCCATTATCCACGAAAATAAGTTTGCGGCCACGAACCGTTAAATTATTCGAATTTAAGATTAAGATTTTTATTTGTGATTCGTCGATTCACAACGAAAATTACATTTAACGATTTAAAAAATTGTTAAAAACCTAATAAACCAAGAAACTTGCTTCAAAAACTTAAGTTTCATAAATAAACAATGCATTTATCATTTTCAATCAAAATAATTGGCGGAAACAAAACACCAACGCTCCAAATTGAATTGGCAAATAATAATAATAACGAAAATTGTATTTAACGATTAAAAAAACTGTTGAAACAAAAAGGAAAAAACTAAGACATTTGGTTCAATAACTTAAAATTCATAAATAAACAATGAATTTATCATTTTCAATCAAAATAATTGCCAGGAACAAAACAGCAACGCTTCAAACTTGACCTATGAGATCTTAAAATGCATTCAATTGTTCTGCAAAACAGTTTTTTCAAATCATAAATTGCGGATTTTTCGATAAAAAAAATGTAGAGAAACAATTACTAGAAACTTGAAACATTGCAAATTTACTCAAAATCACTTCTGCTTTAAAATTCAGATAAAATCTGCAAACATTCCTACACTATATTTCAAAATAATCACAAGAGGACTAAAGTAATTATAAAAAAAACAGATCTTCGTAATAATTCTTAAACTACTTACTTCAGGAGTATGGTTGCATAATACTTTTTTGTAATAAATTTTCCTCCCAATCGTTTTATGTGATAAAAATGGGGCATTCCATTAAAAATGATTGAATAGCGATATATTTAAGAGGGCACTTTATATTTTTTTTATTTTAAGAATTTATTGTCAAAATTGACAGTTTTCATTTATTTTAACAGATTTCAAGCTGCCTTTAGAGGTCGAAATTTTCTTGAAAACTAAAAGAGATAAATTTACAAACGTTCCTACAAAATATGTTGTAAATTAATCTATTAATCCAAAAATATAATAATATATTATAGGGTGGAGCCGGAAGTGACAGAAAGTTGAAAATGTTTTACGTTATGAGAACTGATTCGGCCGTGTGGTGAGGATATTTTTCAAATTTTTAATACAACTGCAACCCCGTAAATTTTTAACGAACGGTTAAAACTTAAAAATTAATTTTAATTAAGTTTTAAATCCGTATTAACGATGTCTATTAAAAATAAATGATTACCTTTAGCGTATTAAGATATGATCATTATAATTATTTTTTCAGGAACCTTGTGCAGACCCTTCTATGGACGCGGTGGCGCTGAAAAAAGCCCTGGAGTGGGAACTATCATTGGACAGTAGAGATTTAAGATCGCACGCATGGTATCACGGCGCCATTCCCAGGTCGAGGGCGGAAGAAATCGTCCGAGAAGACGGGTCGTTCCTCGTAAGGGATTGCACATCGCAGCCCGGAAATTACGTGTTAACATGTCGAAAGAACTTACAGGCCTTACACTTCGTTATTACCCGACAAATCCTTCAACCAGACACCGTTTACGAACGAGTTCAATATCATTTCGAAGACGATCCATTCGACACGGTTCCCGATTTAATAACCTCTTACGTGGGGTCTGGCAGACCCATCACAAGCTTATCAGGGGCAAGGATATCGACCCCTGTAAACAGGATGTATCCATTATCGTTTTACGCGAGCAAATATCCTTCGCCCATGTATCAAAGTCGAATATCTTCCCCAGCCACTACACCTATTGGCAACGCTCACTTTAGATACCCAATGCAGATTTACAAACCCTCATCTCCGACGAGGATTTCACGAGAAGGAGGTCCTCCTAGATTGCCATCGAAAAAACAACGGTCTCAATCACTTACACCTGCCGAGGTGAACAGAATGTCCCAAGAGAAGTGTAACAGTGCCGATGGAGTCATATTGTCCCCATTAATGGCTCGATCCACTGCCGATACGCACCCCTCAAAATTCTCGTCGCAATCATTACCTAGAAACTCCTGTGCACGATTATCAATATCCCCCAGCAGTGTAACACTCGGACGAAATTCTAAATTAAATAGGGTAATTAGTGATAACTCATTATCAGAGGATGAGAATCTCCCAGAATCTCCGCCGCCAAAACCGTCAAGAATTCCATTCATAACCCGAACAGAATCAAGGGAATCGGATGTAGTGGACAAGGTTAGCGAGAGTGGTTTCATGCCGCACGGGACCCTTCAAAGGGTCACGTCCTATCACGCGTCCGGATCGGATTCCGGAAACGGTTCAGGGGATTCCGCCGTCAGCTCGGCCGCCGGCGATACAATTGAAACTAGTCATCGAAATTCCGGTGTTGTCATTAAAAACCCCCGCTACAATATGTCGGCTTCCGAATCCACCGCCACCCTGAAAAACTGCGATTTCGATTACGTGGCCGCCGAAGAAAAACTCATGCACGTTACGCAACCAGAGTTGGACCTTTCTACGCGGTTTGATTTGGAAAATTTTCAGACCATTCTACTGCCAGTCAATGAAAATAAACCACTGGACGGACAGGCCCTAAAAGGAATCAAACTGATATTAAGGGAATCCGGATCTAGAATTCTTGCAAACCATTTAACGAAAGCCGACTTGGATGTAATTTTCGGGTACGATAAGGAAAGGCAATATCCGAAACTCGGGAGTGAATTAGAATTATGCACGTTGCCGCACGGACATCAATTCCGATTGGATCTAATAGAAAGGTATGTATGTATTATGTATTTATCATTAAAATTATAAAGCATATATTACACATTCTGAATAATTATTACCAATAACATAAATAACTCTAATATAATTAGTATATATAATTCATAGATTCTTAGAAGCTCGTATTGATTTTAATCAAATTATTATAAATTATATATTATTATATTATATAAAATGTGGTTACTACTCTTACCACCAAAAATTATATAAAACGCTATTGCAACAGCTAACCAGTTGAAAAAATAGCGCTTAATTACTTTCATGGTATATTTTCAATTTAAATCATATTTTAAATGTAGGTACATCGAGCGTATTGTAGAATCGGATAAAATTGACGTTTAAAACCTCAATTTCAAAAAGAAAAAACTTATTCTTTATCGTGCAGATTTCTTTACTTCAATTCTCAAGTTTGTAACGTTGCCATTTCGTTCATAGCTATGAATCAATTTTTGAGGATGGATGTCAGAAACAGGTTTATTTTGAAAGTATTTTGAAGTTTTGAAGCTAATTCTAGTTGAAATTATTTTTTTACAATTTTTCAAATCGCCGCTTGCAGTTTTCTTTACTTACAAACTCAAGTTTGTAACCATTTTGTACATAGCTGTGATAAATGAATTTTTGAGGATGGATATTAGAAACAGGTTTATTTTGAAGATTTGTACTTACCAATACAAAATATAAAATAAAGAATGAAATATTGGTATTTAGAAATTTCCTACAACACTAACTTCTGAAATAACCGTGTCGCTCCGTTAATATTACTGAATTTAAATGATTTATCTATAAACCTTATCGCATTGTATTTGCATCAATAACGGTGACTTAATTTGGTGTTATCCTTGAGAGCTTCGAAATTATACAAATTTTCACCGTGTTACACATATTTTAACATTCGTAGTCAGCAACACATTATATTCTCGAATATAATAGGAGATTAGATAATATATACACATGGTGTTTCCAAATAGATGCGAAAGATTTTAAAGGGTGATTTTTCAACAAAAATTAAGGGAGGTCTTTCACATAATTTTTTGTTAAAAAACCCTTTCGCTCCAAGTTAAGGGAAAAACTTGTTTTTATTTCGGCATGTTTTCAGTCCATACGTATAAAACTCTCTAGAAATTTGAGAAAACAGTATGACTTCATTTGACATCAGCCTACTTGATTTTTCTTAACAAATAATAACCAATGTCTGAATTTATGTCGAATGGGTCTGAGCATTACTTTATTTTTTTGTGATCAAACCAACTATTTTAAGAGATAAAAAAGTTGCAGATTGAATCCCTCCATTTAAATCAAGTTTTGATATAGAAAAATGTAAACGCATTAAAAAGTTCTGATTATAAGGGTTGATTTTTCACCCCTTTGTAATAACATTTTAGGGTTACAAAAATCGTCAAAATTTGACATTTGGAGGAGTTATGAACAAAATATTATACGAAAGACCTCCCTTAATTTTTGCTGAAAAATCACCCTTTAAAATCATTCGCATCAATTTAAAAACACCCTGTATATATTGCAAAATTATACCATATATTTATTTCAATTTTTTTACTCATGTTTCAGGACCGAGTGCTTAAAGTTGGTTGTAGCAATAACAATTTTAACATGCAGCGATGAGAACGAGCGCGCAGAGACACTGAACAAATGGATTGAGGTTGCTATAGACACGAAAACTGCGCTAGGAAATCTGTACGGCTTTTGTGGCATAATGCAAGGCATTTGCCTACCTCAGGTAAGAATTTAGGAAAAAATTTATTTATCTGTGAGGTTCTAATAAATAAAACTCAAAATTCGAGGAAAAGCCTTTTCATTCTCCAGTACAGAATAATTATTTATGGATAAATAATGACAGGAATATCAGGAATTGTTGATTTCTGTTTAGGTATTTTATAATATTTTGCTCATTACTCTGAAAATTAGAAAAAATGGTTAAATGCAAATTCAAATTACCTTCTCACGCTCAATCAAAAACACCCATTTCGCTAATAACTAATTTTTATATTTACCTTGCAGGATGATTTTCTTAAAATGTACTAAATTTAAAACGGGTGGCAATCATTTTTAAATAATTATTTTACCACGCAACATATTTTTGACGGGTTTTGTCATACGATTGTGTCAGTAGAGCGTATGTCCTTTATTGTTATTAACTATTTTAGAAATACAATAAAACATTAACTTACCAATTAAGAAAATAGCAGCTATTTGACCACATATCAATTTATGAAGTCAAGAAATAACGGGGGTTGAAACGAAATTCTGGGTAGTTATATCATATACATATATGTGCCTATCTAATTCCTACTCAGTTAATATAATCTTACTTCCTCATTAATAATTGGGTATTGATATGATTGCAAAATTTGGAAATTCCAATTTTATTATATTTTATTTCATTTTTTATAATTGTATAATTTCGCAAAGTAAAAACTCATTTTTTCAGATTCAACGACTGGATTCCACATGGCATATCCTCAGACAAAAATATACCGATTCTGCATTTAATTTCGAAGCAAAATTGCGGCCTACGCTGAAGAATATGAATAGTTGCTCAAATCCACAAGCTCCGAATACGACAATTCCTCATCTGATGCCGTTTATACTGCTTTTTGAGCGTAGTTTAGAAGATTTTATAAGTCCAACATACGACCAAAATCATTTAATAGTAAGCTGTCTTGGACTCTGGGAAACGAATACTCAAGACTTTGGCCTTACCACACTACTAGCTCATATGGATGCTGCCAGAAAATTCCTCAACTCAAGTACAACATTCCAACGAAATGCCGATATAGTTCTAGGAGAAGCAAGGATGGAAGAATTGACTGTTGATATGTTTAAAACGGAATTCCATTTGAAATTCTTATGGGGAAGCCGAGGAGCCTACGCCATTTCCCACGATAGGCATTCAAAGTTTGAACAAGTACTTAATGTTATGGTTGAAAAATATTGTAATAATATTAAGGAAGAATCGGAGGTGTAAACAATAAAAGCGGCACAGGAAAATTGAATATAAAATAAATTAGGCTTGTGAATGGAATTATTTCAATTACCTGATCAAAAAGCAAACGTCTAATGTGAAATGTAATAATATAATGATTGAAACTGAATTGCCTTGCTCGCTCTTTAGTTGTTCAATGGTTACCAATGCTAACCCAAGAGCCTAATATATTTTGAATAATCAATCTTCACTCTCCAGCAATTGATGTATGTACAGTGAGATTGGATGATTCAGAAATTGCAAAAATTACTTTTGATTAGATCGGGGCCAAATTAAATTAATCTTTTTATAAAACAATGATAACAATAAATACATTGTAAATAGTTTGCTAAGGACACTGATTGAAAAAAACAATAGATAGATGAAGCAAGATCAAAGTTGTTGCACTTAAAGAAAAAGACTGAACAAACACCAATTTTATAAGACATGTAAAATCCTTCTATCAATGATAGACTACCATCTTTATAAATAAAAATTACCACAACTTAAAACGTGCAAAACAAACGCTTGCTGCACCTAATATAGACATATTGCTTTGGTAAGTAATAATAGAAAAATAGGGTTTTTAATCATCATTTTCACTGTACATCAATTCAATTTGTAAGTTAATAAATGTGATGAATCGATTATACATATACCGATAACTAAGTAAAAGTAAAGTTGTGTACATTCATATTTAGGTTAACATATCATTAGTCTGGAAACCAAAACAAGTTTGAAAAATTTTGGTTGCAAGACTCGATTGATTAGATCAGCTTTAATTTGTAATAAGTTGTAGAATAATCAAAGGTGCTCATTTATTATATAGTGGATTATTGATGTATTGAGTAAATCAAAATTACTTTTCTCTTTGTCGGCAATTTGCGACTCACACATTTGTACATAATATATATTACTGACAATACAACTTGAAAGACTGCCAAATAACTTTAGTTCCGTTTCAAAGTGTATCTGGTTTAGTGCAATTATTTATTCTAAGTTTTGTGTAATATTTGTAATTGTTTCAATTTCGGAGGTTAAATCATATAAATGTATATAAATATTGTAGAATAACAATTTATTTATAAAAATATATAACGGGTCTAATCGTCCTAATTTGGTGAATTTTTACGGTTCAGTGCCGTTTACAGGAATGACTAAAGTAAAACTTGTAAAATATTTATTGTAACTAGTAGTTTGATTCTGTGTATACACAGTGTGATTCCTATATCTATAAATAAAAGAAATATGTAAGGTATTTAAAGTAAATTCAAATTTTTTTTTCTTTACAACAATCGAGAGTGTGTAGTGTGCAACGACCACCTCCTCAAATTTTGCTGTTTTCCTTTGGAAATACTTTGTGAAAATTAATGAAATTTGGTGAATACACAATCTAAGGTAGGGCGAATGTTACTGTGAAAACACATTATCTGTACTTTGCTCGAATCACCCACAATTTGTTATTTTAACTGAATCTCCGGGCCACACTATTAATGCTCTTGGATTTTTTTTTTATCGAGTGTGGCCGCGTATTTTTGCTGCACAAAAAGTTAGCAGTTTCTTTTCGAAATCGTTCGCATTAAATTAAATTCTGTTAGAAGTTATATTTTATTTTATATTTAATCCCATCTCGACCTTCTGTTCAATTATTTAACCTGCCGTGGCCTACTTTTCCTGTATTTGTTTGTCTGTTAGTCACCACGATAGGCCGGGTGGTGTGAAGAGAGTGTCCTTTGTGTATCCCCTTTGCAAAATAAAATAAAACAAATTAATTTCAATAAAATACAATAAATTAATATTAGTGAATTAATTTCAATAACAGTATATTCCATAGAAAATATATATTTTAAATTCAATTTAATAAACCTCGAAAAAATTTTAAGAATGCCAAACAAATGCGGTGTGTGTGATAAGGGAGTTACGCCCAATACGCCATCCATAAAATGTAATAAATGCGGGAAATATATTCACATCAAATGCTCTAAGCTCGATGAAGCGGAAATGTCGTTTATCATAAAATATAATACTAAATGGAATTGTAGTAATTGTGAATCAAACGCCTCTCATCCAAATGATCCTGAAAATGATTGTTCACCTATAACATTGTCGGCAATACATCACCAAATCAGTAAATTGAATGGCGACATCAAGGAAATAATATCAGACCTGAAACTCTCTATAGAAAAAAGATTCGTGGACATTGAATGTCGTTTGGCCAAACTTGAGGGTGCTCGATCCAAGGACTTGCTTAATGAGGCTTCTACACAA
This sequence comes from Ocypus olens, assembly GCA_910593695.2. NCBI lineage: Eukaryota > Metazoa > Arthropoda > Insecta > Coleoptera > Staphylinidae > Ocypus > Ocypus olens. The sequence goes on from OU343056.1 coordinate 56,468,168, forward strand.
GACAGTGTGCAATTTGAAGAAGTTCTATCTGAAATGGAAGAAAGGAATAGACGGAAAACCAATGTACTCTTGTTCAATCAGACGGAACCGATAGCAGAGTCAATTGACGCTGCAACCGCTGAAGATAGGAAAAATATTGAAAAAATACTAACTAATTTGGGCATTAACAACAAGCCAAAAAAGGTTATGAGAATTGGTAAATTTAAAGAAAACTCCCAGAGACCGATAAAAATTTCACTAAATGATGAAGAAATGACCAGAAAGATATTACAATCTAATAAATTCATCAATAATCGGAAAAATCACTTCAAAGCCGATTTAACCTTCAAACAAAGGCAGCACGCGAAGGAAATATTCCAGGATCTTCAGGCTAAAAAGGATAATGGTGACGCTAACTGGATCATCAAGTATCGTAACAACATTCCATATTTGGTTCCGCATGTAGCTTCATCTATGCCCATTGAAAATCGCAATGCAAAAAACTCTTAAATATTTATTATCAGAATGTGGGTGGCATGAAAACTAAGATTAATGATATTATGTTAAATGTTAATTGTAGTGTTTATGATGTTATTATTTTAACGGAAACATGGCTTGTAGATGATGTAAAAAATACTGAATTAAAGTGGTCGAGTTTCAACATCTTCCGGTGCGATCGTAATCCTAATACTAGCAATAAAAAAGGTGGAGGGGGTGTTCTGATAGCAATAAATAAAAACATTACATCACGTGCGATAACAATAGAAGAAATTTCAATTGAACAAGTATTTGTGTCTGTTACTTTCGAAAATACTAATTATGTTGTTGGCAGCATTTATATCCCACCTGCTTCTGATAATAACTTATATATGCGTCATTGTGCAACCATAGAGAATTTATGTAATAAATTTAATAATCATTATTTTCTAATATGCGGGGATTATAATTTACCCAATATAGATTGGGGAAGTAACAACAATGGCTTAGCACCCATTGATCAATTATCATCACAAGCTCAAACTGTTTTGGAAGCATTTGAATTTTTAAATTTAACTCAAATAAATACCATTCCCAATAATAATGGTGTATTTCTTGACTTAATATTCACTCATTTGCCCTCGTTAAGGGTTCAGAAAGCCCAAGATGCTATTTCCAATGAAAGCCATCACCATGTTGCTTATAACTTTGAAATTATAAATATAGTGCCATTCAAGACAATACACACTGAAGAAACGATGTATATGTTTTATCAGGGTGATTATATTAATTTGAATACATATTACTCCCTGGTGAATTGGAATCTGATTTTAAATGGCGATGATTTAAATAACATTGTAGACCAATTCTACACAGTCATAAAGGAAGGCATGGAACTATTTATACCTTCAAAAATAATAAAAAGCGGACACAGAACGTTTCCTTGTTGGTTCAATGGGGACTTAATCGATCGCATTAGAAGAAAGAAAACTTCCCATAAAAAATATAAATTATCACACAACTACGAAGACTATATAACATTTAGTAACATACGTATGGAATGTAAAGTTTTAAGTAATAATTTGTATAAAGAGTATTTAAATAAAACTGAGTACTCCATTAGAAATAATCCCAAGCATTTCTGGAAGTATGTAAGAGAAACCAAGAAGGAAAATGGACTTCCCAGTACAATGAAATATAATGACAGGAGTGCTAACTCGGGCAAGGAAATAGTAGACATGTTTGCGGAATACTTTTCATCAGTGTACGTTAAAGACTCTGATGATGATCTTCAGGCGCCGGACGATATTTTGCTGGATATGGAAGGATCAATACAAAATTTTGAGTTGGATATTACTTTGGAGGAGACTTTCGATGCATTAGCGGGATTGCGTGAATCGTGTTCAATTGGACCAGATGGCTTACCTAGTATAATTTTAAGAAAGTGTGTTTGTTCATTGGCTAGACCAGTATTCTGTTTGTTTTCCCAGTCCCTGAAATCGGGATTTGTACCCGACCTGTGGAAATCTAGCTATCTTACGCCCATTTTTAAAGCGGGGGCACGGGATAATGTGGATAATTACCGAGGTGTCTGTATTCAGTCCGTCTTACCTAAACTTTTGGACAGCTTTGTTGCTGGTAAAATCGGGAAAATGTGTAATAACATAATTTCAGTGGAGCAACATGGATTTATGCCAGGGCGGTCAACGGTAACTAATTTAATGGAGTACCGAACATACTTGTCAAACGCTTTGGAGAATCATTATCAAGTCGATAGTATATACACTGATTTCTCCAAAGCGTTTGATCGTGTAAATCATAGGACTTTATTGTTGAAATTGGTTCAGTTGGGTCTAAATAACGGTATAATTCGGTGGATATCGTCATTTTTGAATAATAGGGTACAATATGTGCGAGTTAATAATTTTATATCGGATGAAATTTCTGTAGTTTCGGGTGTTCCGCAAGGGTCCCACTGTGGCCCAATTTTGTTCTTACTATTCATTAATGACATATCAAAACACATAAAACATTGTAATTTCTTGTTATTCGCTGATGATCTTAAATTGTACAAGGTGATAAAGAACATAGGTGACTGCATTGAAATTCAGAGAGATGTTAATGGTTTAATAGACTGGTGTGACAATAATAGACTTTTTCTTAATTTAAGTAAGTGTTCAATTATATCTTTCTCTCGCAGTAAACATATTATTAATAACAATTACCTGATTAATAACTGCGAATTGCAACGTGTCACTTCCATAAAAGACCTGGGAGTGATTTTTGATTCAAAATTAAGTTTTAAGGATCACATTAACTATTTATGTAGCAAGAGTCGCAGGTTGTGGGGTTACATATGGCGGTCATCTTTGCCTCTTGGAATATTGTCTCTTAAGACTCTGTATTGTTCTCTCCTTCGTCCAACTTTGGAGTATGCATCTCCTATTTGGTCTCCTTATTTGTTAGGAGACATTAAACAAATTGAACGAATCCAATTGAAATTCTTAAGAGGCGCTCAATTCAAAATGGGGAAAAGACACGTTAGAGGTGAATATGATCAAGTACTATATGATTTGAACATATGTTCGTTAGAAAAACGCAGAACTGTAAACGATCTGGGACTTTTACATAAAATTTTAAATAATACCATTGACTGTAGTAGTTTACTAGAAAAGATTCATTTTTATGTGCCAGCTAGTACAGTTATCACCAGAAATAGACCTCTGTTTAAAGTGCAGTTGACTCGCACCAACTTTACCAACAACAACGCATTGCATAGAATGATGAGCTCTGCAAATAATTTATGTAACTTGCCTTGGTTTCAATTATTCAATTCCTCTTTTGTCAGTTTTAAAAAGGCCTTATATTTGTATTTGAATTGATTAATTATTATCTTTGCACTACTATTTTCTTTTCAATTTTATTTCTTTTCAATTTTATTATACTATTGTTATCTACAATATTTTGTTTTTTGCAAATTCAATTATGTATGATTTGTACACACTATATACCTCTGAGTTATACAATAGTTTTAAGTTTAGATTTAAGCAAATATTTTATAATTTTTGTATATATATTATATGTATAAAGGGAATTCCCGTTAATAAATAAATAAATAAATAAATAAATAAATACACATAAAAATCCACTTTTTCTAAATAGCAAGTGTCTTTTCGATGAAATGAATGAGTGGATAATCCAACATGTTTCAATATAGAATGGCTAAAACGTCCACAAATCTAAGAGCCAAAGTCCAGTTTCGCTCCAATGAAATTTGGCAAAAGGCTATCAAATCTGATGTACAGTAAGCATGGTAAATTACTGCATCATCTGAAATTTCATTACAATTATTAATTCTCTACTTTTTAAAACATACTTTTTTTTTAAATTCTTGTCCAACCTATTTTAAGTACCTGCGTTGTATTAGTCAGATTTTCCATTACCCGAACATAGGAAAATTGAAGAACCAGCTAAAACGAAGAAATGCCGCTGTAGAAAATTGATGTGGTTACTGTAGAATCAAAGCACGAAAATGATGAAAATCCAGACTCAAGAAGAAAAGAAAACATTCAATCGGAATCCGAGCTGAGAAATATCGTGTTTTGCTTGTAACTAATCTATGGCAATTACAAATTTATTGTTCTTTCATCATTCTTGAGGATTTAACGCCCATTCCTGAATTAAGATCAAAGTTTATTTATTATTACAGAAATCTAAGCAGAACCCGATTTCGAGACTTACGCACTGCGAAAAAGGGAAGCAACTGATGATATTCGTGTGGAAAATCACGAAGAAATATTAACTGAATTGTCAATCAAGAAAATGAATAAATGTCAACGAGTTGCGTTGAGGACGGCCATTGCGCATCGATCGTTAATGAGGGAAATGAAGAAACGCTCGATTACATTGAGTGTAAGGGTTAAAGATATTAAAATTTTTGAGCAACCCTATTGTATCAATTTTAATTTTTTTAGATTTTTTTGTTCGTCTTCAACAATTATTCATTTTCAAAAATTCTTAAACTTAACGACTGAACATTTCGTTAAAATAAGAGATAGTATTTCCAATTAGTAAAACAAGGGTCACGACTTTTACCTTGCCGTTCAATTTAACGTTTTACAAACGATATGTAAATATTGTAGAAAGAATTATATGTTTTAAGAGGAAAATATATTAAAAATTTGAATTTGTAATTGGCGGGTGCATTGTATTTGAGCGCATGGACGGTAGGTGCGTAAACTAAACTGCCAATGGCGCTCTATTACTGCCTGTGTCATCTTTTAGGAAGCATTGGCACATGTACTATTTTCAGGAGAAAAAATATATATAAAAACCTTTGGTTCACCCTGGAAATCATTATAAATCGTTTGGGATAGCTACTGAAAAAAAAAACACGTTTTTCAGTATGCCTTTCTATAGTGCTTTCAAGGTATGTGTTCTGTGGCTCCAAGTTACGTGTTCTCACAGAACACATACCTACCTTTGCGTGTTCTGTGCAAGGCAGCACTGTTTGTATTTCATGTTGGCAGCAATTGTTTATAGGTTATGATTTTCACGTGTAAATATAATCATGAAAATTAAACGATATAAAAAAGTAAATAGACATCTACAATTTTATATAAACAATTTCAAGTTCAGACAACCGTATCAACTGTTACTGGATGGCACATTTTGCTACGGGGCCTTAAACGTAAGTCAACATTAGCCTGAAAGAACAAAATATCCAATAGATGTATTCATTTAGATAACAGTGTACTACGAGAAAGAAGGCCTATCCATAAAATTCAAATATATTCTCAATAAACAAGGCCTAAATATATTCTCTTGCATAATAGTTATTTGTTTAAGGAAGGCAAAAGAGGGGCAGATTTCTGCGGCGGGTCGTGGATTTCTGTAGGTGAGGCGAAGGCAAAGATATCGCTCATGCTGCACTACTTACTCTAATAGAGGGAGCAAATATTCTGTTGCTTTTTTGGTTTAATTTTCTTCCTTTGCCTCAACGCCGAACATCCACGAGCCGCCGCTGGCAGATTTACTGACATAGCTGGAGTTTCTGCTTTATTGCCATTGCGAGGAACAATTTGCGAGGATCTTTTAAAACAAATTAACAATTACATGTAACATGTTGATTTTCAATATTTTAAATTTTATCGACATATCGTAGGTACCTATGTAAAAATTTGTAGCCATCAATTGTTTTACAAACAAAAATTGACATTTGTAATAAAAACATTGTCTTGTTCGTATTTTGCTGATGTGTGCGGTGCAACCATTTATAATCATAGACCGTGTTTCCGGTGAGATATTAACTCTGACAAATCGATTGTTTTGTGCAGCCCTACTGAGATCTATCTCATGCGGTGGATAAAGGAATTTGATAAATGATATCAATATACCAACAGAACTCCTTCAGCTGTTGTAACGCATGTTCATTAAAAAAATCTCTAGTACCATGATTTTTTATTTTTAACAATTTAAGTTGGCACACATGTTAGGAATTGACAAGTAACATAACCTCAATATGTGTTACCAACTTAAATATTTTTTTTTAATAAACATACGTTATTTGCATGGTGTAAGTATACTGTGAGATCAAAAAGTCGAAAATAGTGGTTTTATCTCATGGCTCAATGCGAGTTTTTAGATTATTGGTCCACAATAGCTCAGATAACTGGGATTATACTGTAGCTCTCTCATGCGATAATCTTTATATACAATTGCATCTCAATCTAATAACATGTTGAATCTTCCATTGAACATTGTCTTGTACTCAAATATTTTCAGAACCAAGTCAACATAGCCGACAACATACCACGCTATCTGCAGGGAGAACTAAAACTTTTAACGACACAATGTGCCATTTTGGAGATGGAGAAGTTAGGACCCAAATTAAATGCTGCATTAATGATCCTAAAGCAATATACCCTCCATAAATGTGGACATGAAAAGCAACCTATAACAGGTTCGAAATGTTTCTTATCGATGATTGCAGATAAAAATACAAAACACTACATCGTGGCCACCCAAGACAGAGATCTTCAAGCGCAGCTTCGTAAGATTCCCGGTGTACCTCTATTGTACCTGCATTCAAAGACACCCGTTTTGGAACCTCCATCACAGGTTTCACTACAAGCATCAAGGAATCAGTGTAACGATATATTTAACGAGGAACAAGGGAAAATAATAGACTTGAAGAGAGCAAACGGATTGATTGAAGAACTTAAGAAGCCTAAAAGGAAGAAAATTAAAGGACCAAATCCCTTGTCATGTAGGAAGAAAATGAGGAAAACACAAAATAATCCTATTGTGAGGAAAACTGAAAACAATAATTCTGAAAAGAGAAAGCGGAAAAAGATCAGGATCCCGAAACATGTTAAAGAACAATTATTACATGTGAATTAAGTTTTCTTATTGCATGAGTATTGGTTATTGCATGAGTATGATGGAAATAGAATCATAACAAAATACTTAAATAAATGCAGTAGCATCAGTTGTAATTTTATTAAATTAAAGGAAGACGGCTAAATTAATTGAATTACCTGTCTTTATATATTAATAACATATGATTCAGAATATTGTGCATTGTGATACAATTTTGAAAATCAATGTAATTTTTTTAATTCTGAAACGCGCTTCAATCAAAAGCATATGGTTATAGTGTAATTGTCTTTATCTCTTAAGGGGACATATACATTGTGCAGCTGTCCGTGAGCACAGATTTTAGCGAGGTTCTAGTTGATACATGGAGTAAAGTATATTAAAATGCACATACATATATACTTGAAACAATGAAGATTATTCTTCACATTTCAGTATACAAAATTTAAAAAATATCGAAACCTATAAAAGTAGCAGGCTTTGAAAAATTCACGCACCTCTTTGCGGTAGTCACGATTTCTCTGGACTCATTCATCTGAAACGATAAAAGTAGGATGCGTATGTTTGCAAATAACTTGACAAATTCCCCCACGTAAACCTTTTTCAAAAAATAAAATCATATCAATATCAGATAGTAATTCTAATTCAATTTTAGATATAATTAAAGCATCTGAAAATGCTAAATCAGGAGCTGAATAAAAATCATAGGCATCAAGACCGTATGTTTTCAAGTTAAATTTCGAGCGTAGCAGCGAGTAATGTAATTTCAGGAGCGCACAATTGCGTTACAACTCGCGTTAATCATTATACCTCACCTTCGACCTTACATTTATTCGCTTAAACTAAAGACATATTGAAACGGAATCTTGTCAGGGTGACTTTTAAATTTGTTTTTAATTAGCCAATGTAACGGCAATGTAGAACGACTACCAACTAAACAAACGAATTACCATTTGAACAATTTTTCGTCCAATACATTGATTGAATAAATTTACGGATACGGATTGTTGTACTCACTCTGAAGTGTTAATCTACTAAGATACCATTGCGATGGAAGTACCAATAAGGCATGGCGTGAAGGTTATTGTTTTAACCAATAAGTTGTAATCTGACGTTTAAATGTTACTGTCACTTTTGATATTTAAAGATGAATAGACAAATGCAGAGGGACTCGGCGGAGATTAATTGTAATTGGTTACTAAGTATATAATATAGCGAGGTACAGTCAGAGAAAATACAAATGCGAAACTCGCTCGGCGAGGGAATGCTGCCGCATGTCGGTGCTTAGTTCGGTCGAAACCCGTGCCAGCTTAAAATACAATTATGAGGTAATAAAATTTACAAGCCTAGTTCCTTCCTCACCCCTAAGTGATCGAGTGACGAGACTCCTATCAGTTAATACCATATCTGTGTTTTTTTTCATTTTCCAATTTTTGGTGCGTCATCTTCAAAAATTCGAATAACTAAAATATTTATGTTATTTTGATATTTTTCATATATTTATCAATTGAAGAGTAATTTTATATAAAATTATTGGTTATATTTTAGTATTCATTTCTTTTTAGTTTCGTATAAATAACCCCATTTTTGCCAACATATAACCTTGAAACCCTCGAAAAATAAGATTTTAATTTTTAAACCACTACAAGTTATTATAATAGTCTGAAAAATTTACATATATTTTTTACCCAAATAAAAGATTATTTAGGGTATTCATTTCTTTTTTTTTGAGTTTAACAATTTTTTTCACCCCTTAGTGATCAAGTGATGGAAAATTTTATTTCATCATATGTTTCTTATCAGTGAATACCATATCTTTCAATGTTTGGTGCGTCATCTTGAAACATTTGAATAACTAATCTTTTTACGATATTTTGATATTTTTTATATATTTATCAACAATTGAGCAGCAAAATTAATAATAAAGTAACAGTATGTTTATGTTTAGTTTAAATTTTTTTTTTTTTATTTCAAATAACTTATATCTATATATGTATAATTATTATATATATTTATTAATATGTTTAACTAATAATATATGAAATATTACAATATAATTTGAAATAAAATAGCATAACATAATAATATATAAATTTTTACTTATGATTTGGAAATTAAGTAAAATATTGTAATGTTATAATATAGAGCTTAACGCTACTTTCTTTAGCTTTTAAAAGTCATATTTATTTTCCTGTTTATAAGTGGAAAAACCATGAAAAAACCCTAGCGGTCTTCACATTTTTGAAATTTCAATGGATAATTTAAATTATAAGTAAAAAAACCCTGAAAATTCATCTGGTAATTTTAAAATTTTCAAACAAGTGTTTTAGCTCAAAAAATATGGAGATATTGGAATGATATACATTTTAATTATTAGTTTATTATCATATATTTCAATTCCATTGAGTTTTAAAGATATTCAGTTCTATGATACACAAGGTCCTGCATTTTTTTAAATTACATGCTATGTAAATTCAAAAAACGAAATATAGCCTGAATATATAAATATTCAACCTGTTCGTAACTCTGCAAGCAAAATTAAGTCTTACTAAGACTATAAACAAATAACTTATTGAAACAACTACTTCCCTGGCTAGTGCCAGGCATATTTTTAGGTTCGGTTTTATAATTTAAAGTTTTCAAATTCAATTTAGTTTTATTTTTCAAGTTAGTCCTGTGGGTAGAAATAAGGGATCTTAAACCAATGTTATTTCACTTAGTACTTAGTACTAGTAATAACGCAAATTTCTTTTGTATCATTCAATATCCGGCGTGGCACTAGCCAGGGAAGTAGTTGTTTCAATAAGTTATTTGTTTATAGTCTTAGTAAGACTTAATTTTGCTTGCAGAGTTACGAATATATTTATATATTCAGGCTATATTTCGTTTTTTGAATTTATTTAATACTTTCTGCAATAAGTAAGGTTGTTTCTATTTTATTTACATGCTATGTATTTTATTGCTAATTTGGGTACATTTTATGGTTTTTAAACTGGAGCCCCTGTATATTTTTATGTCATTCCATGCAGGATTATAAAACAAACATTTTTCCCAATAACAACTCTGTCCCAATTCCTGACGCATTAAAAGTTATTTGCAGAAAACTCGTTTTATCAACCATTTTACTAAATAAAAATCGAAGGTGGCTTTGAAAAATAATTTATTGACATTAAAATTTAACAAGGTGGCAAGAGACTGTTTTCACTTTGGTAATGTAAAAGTTTAAAACATTGTTAACTTAAGCTCTTTGCACTCAAGAATGATTTTTTCCATTCCCCCTTCTCACTTTTTAACAAAAATTGCATTAAAAATGATTTCCTGAAGAAACCACTGGTTGGATCCGGGGGTTCTTTACGTCACCTGAAAGATCGCTTCAAGACGCTTCAGAAAATGTACTTTCGCAGGAACAAATGTCAATTTTAAGGCCGTGACGCTTCAGCAAAAAAACTCGAAAATGGAAAAAATTGAAAAAATCAACTTTCTTAATAATCATCGTGGACGCTTGTGTTTTACCTTTTTTTTCATCAGATGAACGAGATAAAACGATTGCCGTTAAAAAATTTTATCCAGAGAAAATTGCAAAAAAGTTAGCCAGTCACCATGAAATTTTTTGAAAAAAGTCGATTTTTTCACACTTTGAACGGCTGTAGCGGCCGAACAAAGCATCAAATTTGAACGCGGATTGCAAATCTGTGTTCCTCGTGTGTCAATTAGTCGGATTTAATTAAAATTGGGGATTTTTAATTTTTGACAAAAACCCGAAATTCTATCCAAGGGTCCCCCCTTCTTACTTTTTAACAAAAATTGCATTAAAAATGATTTCCTAGCGAAACCACTGGTTGGATCCGGGGTTTCTTGATCGAAACCGCTCGGTCCTAAACCGCACGGATCGAAACCGCTCGCTCCAAAACCGCACGGATCGAAACCGCTCGCTCCAAAACCGCACGGATCGAAACCGCTCGGTCCTAAACCGCACGGATCGAAACCGCTCGGTCCTAAACCGCACGGATCAAAACCGCTCGGTCCAAAACCGCACGGATCGAAACCGCTCGGTCCTAAACCGCACGGATCGAAACCGCTCGCTCCAAAACCGCACGGATCGAAACCGCTCGGTCCTAAACCGCACGGATCGAAACCGCTCGGTCCTAAACCGCACGGATCAAAACCGCTCGGTCCAAAACCGCACGGATCGAAACCGCTCGCTCCAAAACCGCACGGATCGAAACCGCTCGGTCCTAAACCGCACGGATCGAAACCGCTCGCTCCAAAACCGCACGGATCGAAACCGCTCGGTCCTAAACCGCACGGATCAAAACCGCTCGGTCCAAAACCGCACGGATCGAAACCGCTCGGTCCTAAACCGCACGGATCGAAACCGCTCGCTCCAAAACCGCACGGATCGAAACCGCTCGGTCCTAAACCGCACGGATCAAAACCGCTCGGTCCTAAACCGCACGGATCGAAACCGCTCGCTCCAAAACCGCACGGATCAAAACCGCTCGGTCCAAAACCGCACGGATCGAAACCGCTCGCTCCAAAACCGCACGGATCGAAACCGCTCGGTCCTAAACCGCACGGATCGAAACCGCTCGGTCCTAAACCGCACGGATCGAAACCGCTCGCTCCAAAACCGCACGGATCGAAACCGCTCGGTCCTAAACCGCACGGATCGAAACCGCTCGCTCCAAAACCGCACGGATCGAAACCGCTCGGTCCTAAACCGCACGGATCAAAACCGCTCGGTCCAAAACCGCACGGATCGAAACCGCTCGCTCCAAAACCGCACGGATCAAAACCGCTCGGTCCTAAACCGCACGGATCGAAACCGCTCGCTCCAAAACCGCACGGATCAAAACCGCTCGGTCCAAAACCGCACGGATCGAAACCGCTCGCTCCAAAACCGCACGGATCGAAACCGCTCGCTCCAAAACCGCACGGATCGAAACCGCTCGGTCCTAAACCGCACGGATCGAAACCGCTCGCTCCAAAACCGCACGGATCAAAACCGCTCGCTCCAAAACCGCACGGATCGAAACCGCTCGCTCCAAAACCGCACGGATCGAAACCGCTCGCTCCAAAACCGCACGGATCGAAACCGCTCGGTCCTAAACCGCACGGATCGAAACCGCTCGGTCCAAAACCGCACGGATCGAAACCGCTCGCTCCAAAACCGCACGGATCGAAACCGCTCGGTCCAAAACCGCACGGATCGAAACCGCTCGCTCCAAAACCGCACGGATCGAAACCGCTCGCTCCAAAACCGCACGGATCGAAACCGCTCGCTCCAAAACCGCACGGATCGAAACCGCTCGGTCCTAAACCGCACGGATCGAAACCGCTCGCTCCAAAACCGCACGGATCGAAACCGCTCGGTCCTAAACCGCACGGATCAAAACCGCTCGGTCCAAAACCGCACGGATCGAAACCGCTCGGTCCTAAACCGCACGGATCGAAACCGCTCGCTCCAAAACCGCACGGATCGAAACCGCTCGGTCCTAAACCGCACGGATCAAAACCGCTCGGTCCTAAACCGCACGGATCGAAACCGCTCGCTCCAAAACCGCACGGATCAAAACCGCTCGGTCCAAAACCGCACGGATCGAAACCGCTCGCTCCAAAACCGCACGGATCGAAACCGCTCGCTCCAAAACCGCACGGATCGAAACCGCTCGGTCCTAAACCGCACGGATCGAAACCGCTCGCTCCAAAACCGCACGGATCGAAACCGCTCGCTCCAAAACCGCACGGATCGAAACCGCTCGCTCCAAAACCGCACGGATCGAAACCGCTCGCTCCAAAACCGCACGGATCGAAACCGCTCGGTCCTAAACCGCACGGATCAAAACCGCTCGGTCCAAAACCGCACGGATCGAAACCGCTCGCTCCAAAACCGCACGGATCGAAACCGCTCGGTCCAAAACCGCACGGATCGAAACCGCTCGCTCCAAAACCGCACGGATCGAAACCGCTCGCTCCAAAACCGCACGGATCGAAACCGCTCGCTCCAAAACCGCACGGATCGAAACCGCTCGGTCCTAAACCGCACGGATCGAAACCGCTCGCTCCAAAACCGCACGGATCGAAACCGCTCGGTCCTAAACCGCACGGATCAAAACCGCTCGGTCCAAAACCGCACGGATCGAAACCGCTCGGTCCTAAACCGCACGGATCGAAACCGCTCGCTCCAAAACCGCACGGATCGAAACCGCTCGGTCCTAAACCGCACGGATCAAAACCGCTCGGTCCAAAACCGCACGGATCGAAACCGCTCGCTCCAAAACCGCACGGATCGAAACCGCTCGGTCCTAAACCGCACGGATCAAAACCGCTCGGTCCAAAACCGCACGGATCGAAACCGCTCGCTCCAAAACCGCACGGATCGAAACCGCTCGGTCCTAAACCGCACGGATCGAAACCGCTCGCTCCAAAACCGCACGGATCGAAACCGCTCGGTCCTAAACCGCACGGATCAAAACCGCTCGGTCCAAAACCGCACGGATCGAAACCGCTCGGTCCTAAACCGCACGGATCGAAACCGCTCGCTCCAAAACCGCACGGATCGAAACCGCTCGCTCCAAAACCGCACGGATCGAAACCGCTCGGTCCAAAACCGCACGGATCGAAACCGCTCGCTCCAAAACCGCACGGATCGAAACCGCTCGCTCCAAAACCGCACGGATCGAAACCGCTCGGTCCAAAACCGCACGGATCGAAACCGCTCGGTCCTAAACCGCACGGATCGAAACCGCTCGCTCCAAAACCGCACGGATCGAAACCGCTCGGTCCTAAACCGCACGGATCAAAACCGCTCGGTCCAAAACCGCACGGATCGAAACCGCTCGCTCCAAAACCGCACGGATCGAAACCGCTCAATCCAAAACCGCACGGATCAAAACCGCTCGCTCCAAAACCGCACGGATCAAAACCGCTCGGTCCTAAACCGCACGGATCGAAACCGCTCGCTCCAAAACCGCACGGATCGAAACCGCTCGCTCCAAAACCGCACGGATCGAAACCGCTCGCTCCAAAACCGCACGGATCGAAACCGCTCGGTCCTTAACCGCACGGATCAAAACCGCTCAGTCCAAAACCGCACGGATCGAAACCGCTCAATCCTAAACCGCACGGATCAAAACCGCTCGCTCCAAAACCGCACGGATCGAAACCGCTCGGTCCTTAACCGCACGGATCAAAACCGCTCAGTCCAAAACCGCACGGATCGAAACCGCTCGGTCCAAAACCGCACGGATCGAAACCGCTCGCTCCAAAACCGCACGGATCGAAACCGCTCAATCCAAAACCGCACGGATCAAAACCGCTCGCTCCAAAACGGCACGGATCGAAACCGCTCGGTCCTAAACCGCACGGATCGAAACCGCTCAGTCCAAAACCGCACGGATCGAAACCGCTCAATCCAAAACCGCACGGATCAAAACCGCTCGCTCCAAAACCGCACGGATCGAAACCGCTCGGTCCTTAACCGCACGGATCAAAACCGCTCAGTCCAAAACCGCACGGATCGAAACCGCTCAATCCAAAACCGCACGGATCAAAACCGCTCGCTCCAAAACCGCACGGATCGAAACCGCTCGGTCCTAAACCGCACGGATCGAAACCGCTCAGTCCAAAACCGCACGGATCGAAACCGCTCGGTCCAAAACCGCACGGATCGAAACCGCTCGCTCCAAAACCGCACGGATCGAAACCGCTCAATCCAAAACCGCACGGATCAAAACCGCTCAGTCCAAAACCGCACGGATCGAAACCGCTCGCTCCAAAACCGCACGGATCGAAACCGCTCAGTCCAAAACCGCACGGATCAAAACCGCTCAGTCCAAAACCTGAGCTTAACAAAACTGAGATTTTCAAAACTGAGATTTACAAAACTGAGATTTTCAAAACTGAGTTTTTCAAAACAAAGATTTACAAAACTGAGTTTTCCAAACAGATTATGAAATCTGAGATTCTCAAATCAGAGATTTTCAAAACTGAGATTTACAAAACTGAGATTTACAAAATTGAGATTTACAAAACTGAGATTTTCAAAACTGAAATTTTCAAAACAGATTTACAAAACTGTGATTTTCAAATCGGACATTCTCAAATGTGAGATTTTCAAAACTGAGATTTACAAAATTGAGATTTACAAAACTGAGGTTTACAAAACTGAGTTTTTCAAAACAAAGATTTACAAAACTGAGTTTTTCAAAACAAATAATGAAATATGAGATTCTCAAATCGGAGATTTTCAAAACTGAGATTTACAAAACTGAGATTTTCAAAACTGAAATTTACAAAACAGATTTACAAAATTGAGATTTACAAAACTGAGATTTACGAAATTGAGATTTACAAAACTGAGATTTACAAAACTGAGATTTTCAAAACTAAGATTCTCAAATCAAAACCGCTCGCTCCAAAATCGCTCAGTTCAAAACCGCACGGATCAAAACTGCTCGCTCCAAAACGGATCGGATCAAAACCGCTCGCTCCAAAACCGCACGGATCAAAACCGCTCAGTACAAAACCGCACGGATCAAAACCGCTCAGTCCAAAACCGCACGGATCGAAACCGCTCAGTCCAAAACCGCACGGATCAAAACCGCTCGCTCCAAAACCGCACGGATCAAACCGCTCAGTCCAAAACCGCACGGATCGAAACCGCTCAGTCCAAAACCGCACGGATCAAAACTGCTCGCTCCAAAACCGCTCGCTCCAAAACCGCACGGATCAAAACCGCTCTGTTTAAAACCGCTCGAATTAAAACCGCTCGCTCCAAAACGCACGGATCAAAACCGCTCAGTCCAAAACCGCACGGATCGAAACCTCTCGCTCCAAAACCGCACGGATCAAAACCGCTCTGTTTAAAACCGCTCGAATTAAAACCGCTCGCTCCAAAACGCACGGATCAAAACCGCTCAGTCCAAAACCGCACGGATCGAAACCTCTCGCTCCAAAACCGCACGGATCAAAACCGCTCTGTTTAAAACCGCTCGAATTAAAACCGCTCGCTCCAAAACCGCACGGATCAAAACCGCTCAGTCCAAAACCGCACGGATCGAAACCGCTCAGTCCAAAACCGCACGGATCAAAACCGCTCGCTCCAAAACCGCACGGATCAAAACCGCTCAGTCCAAAACCGCACGGATCGAAACCGGTCAGTCCAAAACCGCACAGATCAAAACCGCTCGCTCCAAAACCGCACGGATCAAAACCGCTCGCTCCAAAACGCACGGATCAAAACCGGTCGCTCCAAAACTGCACGGATCAAAACCGCTCGAATCAAAACCGCTCTGAAATTCTGATTTTCAAAACTGAGATTCTCAAATCAAAACCGCTCGCTCCAAAACCACACGAGCGAGCGATTCTGGAGCGAGCGGTTTTGGAGCGAGCGGTTTTGGACTGTGCGATTTTGAAAATCTCAGTTTTGTAAATCTGTTTTGTAAATCTCAGTTTTGTAAGTCTCAGTTTTGTAAATCTCAGTTTAGTAAATCTCAGTTTTGTAAATCTCAGTTTTGTAAATCTCAGTTTTGTAAATCTCAGTTTTGTAAGTCTCAGATTTGGAAATTTCAGTTTTCTAAATCTCAGATTTGGAAATCTCAGTTTTGTAAATCTGTTTTGAAAATCTCAGTTTTGTAAGTCTCAGATTTGGAAATCTCAGTTTTGTAAAACTCAGTTTTGTAAGTCTCAGATTTGGAAATCTCAGTTTTGTAAATCTCAGATTTAAAAATCTCGGTTTTGTAAATCTCAGTTTTGTAAATCTGTTTTGTAAATCTCAGTTTTGTAAGTCTCAGTTTTGTAAATCTCAGTTTAGTAAATCTCAGTTTTGTAAATCTCAGTTTTGTAAATCTCAGTTTTGTAAATCTCAGTTTTGTAAATCTCAGATTTAAAAATCTCGGTTTTGTAAATCTCAGTTTTGTAAATCTGTTTTGTAAATCTCAGTTTTGTAAGTCTCAGTTTTGATTCGAGCGGTTTTGGAGCGAGCGGTTTTGGAGCGAGCGGTTTTGGAGCGAGCATTTTGGAGCGAGCGGTTTTGGACAGCGATTTTGAAAATCTCAGTTTTGTTGACATAACTGAGATTTATCTCAGTTTAAAAAATCTCAGTTTTGTAAATGTCAGTTTCGATAATCTCAGTTTTGTAAATGTTAGTTTCATAAATCTCAGTTTTGTAAATCTCAGTTTTGTAAATCTGTTTTGAAAATCTCAGTTTTGTAGTCTCAGATTTGAAAATCTCAATTTTGTAAATCTCAGTTTTGTAAATCTGTTTTGAAAATTTCAGTTTTGTAAGTCTCAGATTTGGAAATCTCAGTTTTGTAAATCTCGGTTTTGTAAATCTCAGTTTTGTAAATCTGTTTTGTAAATCGCAGTTTAGTGAATCTCAGTTTTGTAAATCTCAATTTTGTAAATCTCAGTTTTGTAAGTCTCAGATTTGGAAATCTCAGTTTTGTAAATCTCAGTTCAGTAAATCTAAGTTTTGTAAATCTCAGTTTAGTAAATCTCAATTTTGTAAATCTCAGTTTTCTAAATCTCGGTTTTGTAAATCTCAGTTTTGTAAATCTCAGTTTTGTAAGTCTCAGATTTGAAAATCTCAGTTTTGTAAGTCTCAGATTTGGAAATCTCAGTTTTGTAAATCTCAGTTCAGTAAATCTCAGTTTTGTAAGTCTTAGATTTGGAAATCTCAGTTTTGTAAGTCTCAGATTTGGAAATCTCAGTTTTGTAAATCTCAGATTTAAAAATCTCGGTTTTGTAAATCTCAGTTTTGTAAATCTGTTTTGTAAATCGCAGTTTAGTGAATCTCAGTTTTGTAAATCTCAATTTTGTAAATCTCAGTTTTTTAAATCTCGGTTTTGTAAGTCTCAGATTTGGAAATCTCAGTTTTGTAAATCTCAGTTCAGTAAATCTCAGTTTTGTAAGTCTTAGATTTGGAAATCTCAGTTTTGTAAGTCTCAGATTTGGAAATCTCAGTTTTGTAAATCTCAGATTTAAAAATCTCGGTTTTGTAAATCTCAGTTTTGTAAATCTCGGTTTTGTAAGTCTCAGATTTGGAAATCTCAGTTTTGTAAATCTCAGTTCAGTAAATCTCAGTTTTGTAAGTCTTAGATTTGGAAATCTCAGTTTTGTAAGTCTCAGATTTGGAAATCTCAGTTTTGTAAATCTCGGATTTAAAAATCTCGGTTTTGTAAATCTCAGTTTTGTAAATCTCGGTTTTGTAAATCGCAGTTTAGTGAATCTCAGTTTTGTAAATCTCAATTTTGTAAATCTCAGTTTTTTAAATCTCTGTTTTGTAAGTCTCAGATTTGGAAATCTCAGTTTTGTAAGTCTCAGATTTGAAAATCTCAGTTTTGTAAGTCTCAGATTTGGAAATCTCAGTTTTGTAAATCTCAGTTCAGTAAATCTCAGTTTTGTAAGTCTCAGATTTGGAAATCTCAGTTTTGTAAGTCTCAGATTTGGAAATCTCAGTTTTGTAAATCTCAGATTGAAAAATCTCGGTTTTGTAAATCTCAGTTTTGTAAATCTGTTTTGTAAATCTCAGTTTTGTAAGTCTCAGTTTTGTAAATCTCAGTTTAGTAAATCGCAGTACAAAACTGCGTAAATTTCAGTTTTGAAAATCTGTTTTGTAAATCTCAGTTTTGAAAATCTCAGTTTTGTTAATCTCAGTTTTGAAAATCTCGGTTTTGATTCGAGCGGTTTTGAACTGAGCGGCTTTCGACCGAGCGGTTTTGATTCGAGCGGTTTTGATTCGAGCGGTTTTGGACCGAGCGGTTTTGATTCGAGCGGTTTTGGACTGAGCGGTTTTGATTCGAGCGGTTTTGGACCGAGCGGTTTTGATTCGAGCGGTTTTGGACCGAGCGGTTTTGATTCGAGCGGTTTTGGACTGAGCGGTTTTGATTCGAGCGGTTTTGGACCGAGCGGTTTTGATTCGAGCGGTTTTGGACCGAGCGGTTTTGATTCGAGCGGATTTGGACCGAGCGGTTTTGATTCGAGCGGTTTTGGACCGAGCGGTTTTGATTCGAGCGGTTCAGGACCGAGCGGTTTTGATTCGAGCGGATTTGGACCGAGCGGTTTTGATTCGAGCGGTTTTGGACCAAACGGTTTTGAGCGAGCGGTTTCGGAGCGAGCGGTTTTGGAGCGAGCGGTTTTGTAACGAGCGGTTTTGGAGCGATCTCAGTTTTGTAAATCTCAGTTTTGTAAATCTCAGTTTTGTAAATGTCAGTTTTGTAAATCTCAGTTTTGTAAATCTCAGTTTTGTAAATCTCAGTTTTGTAAATGTCAGTTTTGTAAATCTCAGTTTTGTAAATCTCAGTTTTGTAAATCTCAGTTTTGTAAATCTCAGATTTGTAAATCTCAGTTTTGTAAATCTCAGTTTTGTAAATGTCAGTTTTGTAAATCTCAGTTTTGTAAATCTGTTTTGAAAATCTCAGTTTTGTAAGTCTCAGATTTGAAAATCTCAGTTTTGTAAATCTGTTTTGAAAATTTCAGTTTTGTAAGTCTCAGATTTGAAAATGTCAGTTTTGTAAATCTCAGTTTAGTAAATCTCAGTTTGGTAAATCTCACTTTTGTAGTTCTCAGATTTGTAAATCTCAGTTTTGTAAATCTTAGTTTTGTAAATCTCAGTTTTGTAAGTCTCAGATTTGAAAATCTCAGTTTTGTAAATCTCAGTTTAGTAAATCTCAGTTTTGTAAATCTCAGTTTGGTAAATCTCACTTTTGTAATTCTCAGATTTGTAAATCTCAGTTTTGTAAATCTCAGTTTTGTAAATCTCAGTTTTGTAAATGTCAGTTATGTAAATCTCAGTTTTGTAAATCTCACTTTTGTAAATCTCAGTTTTGAAAATCTCAGTTTTGTAAATCTCAGTTTTGAAAATCTCAGTTTTGTAAATCTCAGTTTTGTAAATCTCAGTTTTGTAAATCTCAGTTTTGAAAATCTGAGTTTTGTAAATCTCAGTTTTGTAAATCTCACTTTTGTAAATCTCAGTTTTGTAAATCTCACTTTTGTAAATCTCAGTTTTGTAAATCTCAGTTTTGTAAATCTCAGTTTTGTAAATCTCAGTTTTGTAAATCTCAGTTTTGTAAATCTCAGTTTTGTAAATCTCAGTTTTGTAAATCTCAGTTTTGAAAATCTGAGTTTTGTAAATCTCAGTTTTGTAAATCTCACTTTTGTAAATCTCAGTTTTGTAAATCTGTTTTGAAAATCTCAGTTTTGTAAGTCTCAGATTTGAAAATCTCAGTTTGGTAAATCTCACTTTTGTAATTCTCAGATTTGTAAATCTCAGTTTAGTAAATCTCACTTTTGTAAATCTCAGTTTTGAAAATCTCAGTTTTGGAAATCTCAGTTTTGTAAAACTCAGTTCTGTAAATCTCAGTTTTGAAAATCTGAGTTTTGTAAATCTCAGTTTTGTAAATTTCACTTTTGTAAATCTCAGTTTTGTAAATCTCAGTTTTGTAATGCTGTTTTGAAAATCTCAGTTTTGTAAGTCTCAGATTTGAAAATCTCAGTTTGGTAAATCTCATATTTGTAATTCTCAGATTTGTAAATCTCAGTTTAGTAAATCTCGGTTTTGTAAATCGCAGTTTAGTGAATCTCAGTTTTGTAAATCTCAATTTTGTAAATCTCAGTCTTTTAAATCTCGGTTTTGTAAGTCTGAGTTTTGTAAATCTCAGTTTTGTAAGTCTCAGATTTGAAAATCTCAGTTTTGTAAGTCTCAGATTTGGAAATCTCAGTTTTGTAAATCTCAGTTCAGTAAATCTCAGTTTTGTAAGTCTCAGATTTGGAAATCTCAATTTTGTAAGTCTCAGATTTGGAAATCTCAGTTTTGTAAATCTCAGATTGAAAAATCTCGGTTTTGTAAATCTCAGTTTTGTAAATCTGTTTTGTAAATCTCAGTTTTGTAAGTCTCAGTTTTATAAATCTCAGTTTAGTAAATCGCAGTTTTGTAAATCTCAGTTTTGTAAATTTCTGTTTTGTAAATCTCAGTTTTGAAAATCTCAGTTTTGTAAATCTCAGTTTTGTAAATCTCGGTTTTGTAAATCGCAGTTTAGTGAATCTCAGTTTTGTAAATCTCAATTTTGTAAATCTCAGTTTTTTAAATCTCGGTTTTGTAAGTCTGAGTTTTGTAAATCTCAGTTTTGTAAGTCTCAGATTTGAAAATCTCAGTTTTGTAAGTCTCAGATTTGGAAATCTCAGTTTTGTAAATCTCAGTTCAGTAAATCTCAGTTTTGTAAGTCTCAGATTTGGAAATCTCAATTTTGTAAGTCTCAGATTTGGAAATCTCAGTTTTGTAAATCTCAGATTGAAAAATCTCGGTTTTGTAAATCTCAGTTTTGTAAATCTGTTTTGTAAATCTCAGTTTTGTAAGTCTCAGTTTTGTAAATCTCAGTTTAGTAAATCGCAGTTTTGTAAATCTCAGTTTTGTAAATTTCTGTTTTGTAAATCTCAGTTTTGAAAATCTCAGTTTTTTAAATCTCGGTTTTGTAAGTCTGAGTTTTGTAAATCTCAGTTTTGTAAGTCTCAGATTTGGAAATCTCAGTTTTGTAAGTCTCAGATTTGGAAATCTCAGTTTTGTAAATCTCAGATTGAAAAATCTCGGTTTTGTAAATCTCAGTTTTGTAAATCTGTTTTGTAAATCTCAGTTTTGTAAGTCTCAGTTTTGTAAATCTCAGTTTAGTAAATCGCAGTACAAAACTGCGTAAATTTCAGTTTTGAAAATCTGTTTTGTAAATCTCAGTTTTGAAAATCTCAGTTTTGTTAATCTCAGTTTTGAAAATCTCGGTTTTGATTCGAGCGGTTTTGGACCGATCGGTTTTGATTCGAGCGGTTTTGAACTGAGCGGTTTTGATTCGAGCGGTTTTGGACCGAGCGGTTTTGATTCGAGCGGTTTTGGACCGAACGGTTTTGATTCGAGCGGTTTTGAACTGAGCGGCTTTCGACCGAGCGGTTTTGATTCGAGCGGTTTTGATTCGAGCGGTTTTGGACCGAGCGGTTTTGATTCGAGCGGTTTAGGACCGAGCGGTTCTGATTCGAGCGGTTTTGGAGCGAGCGGTTTTGATTCGAGCGGTTTTGATTCGAGCGGTTTCGGACCGAGCGGTTTTGATTCGAGCGGTTTTGGACCGAGCGGTTTTGATTCGAGCGGTTTTTGACCGAGCGGTTTTGATTCGAGCGGTTTAGGACCGAGTGGTTTTGATTCGAGCGGATTTGGACCGAGCGGTTTTGATTCGAGCGGTTTTGATTCGAGCGGTTTCGGACCGAGCGGTTTTGATTCGGGCGGTTTTGGACCAAACGGTTTTGAGCGAGCGGTTTCGGAGCGAGCGGTTTTGGAGCGAGCGGTTTTGTAACGAGCGGTTTTGGAGCGATCTCAGTTTTGTAAATCTCAGTTTTGTAAATCTCAGATTTGTAAATCTCAGTTTTGTAAATCTCAGTTTTGTAAATGTCAGTTTTGTAAATCTCAGTTTTGTAAATCTCAGTTTTGTAAATCTGTTTTGAAAATCTCAGTTTTGTAAGTCTCAGATTTGAAAATCTCAGTTTTGTAAATCTGTTTTGAAAATTTCAGTTTTGTAAGTCTCATATTTGAAAATGTCAGTTTTGTAAATCTCAGTTTAGTAAATCTCAGTTTTGTAAATCTCAGTTTGGTAAATCTCACTTTTGTAATTCTCAGATTTGTAAATCTCAGTTTTGTAAATCTTAGTTTTGTAAATCTCAGTTTTGTAAGTCTCAGATTTGAAAATCTCAGTTTTGTAAATCTCAGTTTAGTAAATCTCAGTTTTGTAAATCTCAGTTTGGTAAATCTCACTTTTGTAATTCTCAGATTTGTAAATCTCAATTTTGTAAATCTCAGTTTTGTAAATCTCAGTTTTGTAAATGTCAGTTATGTAAATCTCAGTTTTGTAAATCTCACTTTTGTAAATCTCAGTTTTGAAAATCTCAGTTTTGGAAATCTCAGTTTTGTAAAACTCAGTTCTGTAAATCTCAGTTTTGAAAATCTGAGTTTTGTAAATCTCAGTTTTGTAAATTTCACTTTTGTAAATCTCAGTTTTGTAAATCTCAGTCTTGTAATGCTGTTTTGAAAATCTCAGTTTTGTAAGTCTCAGATTTGAAAATCTCAGTTTGGTAAATCTCATATTTGTAATTCTCAGATTTGTAAATCTCAGTTTAGTAAATCTCTGTTTAGTAAATCGCAGTTTAGTGAATCTCAGTTTTGTAAATCTCAATTTTGTAAATCTCAGTTTTTTAAATCTCGGTTTTGTAAGTCTGAGTTTTGTAAATCTCAGTTTTGTAAGTCTCAGATTTGAAAATCTCAGTTTTGTAAGTCTCAGATTTGGAAATCTCAGTTTTGTAAATCTCAGTTCAGTAAATCTCAGTTTTGTAAGTCTCAGATTTGGAAATCTCAATTTTGTAAGTCTCAGATTTGGAAATCTCAGTTTTGTAAATCTCAGATTGAAAAATCTCGGTTTTGTAAATCTCAGTTTTGTAAATCTGTTTTGTAAATCTCAGTTTTGTAAGTCTCAGTTTTGTAAATCTCAGTTTTGTAAATTTCTGTTTTGTAAATCTCAGTTTTGAAAATCTCAGTTTTGTAAATCTCAGTTTTGTAAATCTCGGTTTTGTAAATCGCAGTTTAGTGAATCTCAGTTTTGTAAATCTCAATTTTGTAAATCTCAGTTTTTTTAGATCTCGGTTTTGTAAGTCTGAGTTTTGTAAATCTCAGTTTTGTAAGTCTCAGATTTGAAAATCTCAGTTTTGTAAGTCTCAGATTTGGAAATCTCAGTTTTGTAAATCTCAGTTCAGTAAATCTCAGTTTTGTAGGTCTTAGATTTGGAAATCTCAGTTTTGTAAGTCTCAGATTTGGAAATCTCAGTTTTGTAAATCTCAGATTGAAAAATCTCGGTTTTTGTAAATCTCAGTTTTGTAAATCTGTTTTGTAAATCTCAGTTTTGTAAGTCTCAGTTTTGTAAATCTCAGTTTAGTAAATCGCAGTACAAAACTGCGTAAATTTCAGTTTTGAAAATCTGTTTTGTAAATATCAGTTTTGAAAATCTCAGTTTTGTTAATCTCAGTTTTGAAAATCTCGGTTTTGATTCGAGCGGTTTTGAACTGAGCGGTTTTGATTCGAGCGGTTTTGGACCGAGCGGTTTTGATTCGAGCGGTTTTGGACCGAGCGGTTTTGATTCGAGCGGTTTTGTACCGAGCGGTTTTGAATCGAGCTGTTTTGAACTGAGCGGCTTTCGACCGAGCGGTTTTGATTCGAGCGGTTTTGATTCGAGCGGTTTCGGACCGAGCGGTTTTGATTCGAGCGGTGTTGATTCGAGCGGTTTCGGACCGAGCGGTTTTGATTCGAGCGGTTTAGGACCGAGCGGTTTTGATTCGAGCGGTTTTGGACCGAGCGGTTTTGATTCGAGCGGTTTAGGACAAAGCGGTTTTGATTCGAGCGGATTTGGACCGAGCGGTTTTGATTCGAGCGGTTTAGGACAAAGCGGTTTTGATTCGAGCGGATTTGGACCGAGCGGTTTTGAACTGAGCAGTTGTGATTCGAGCGGTTTTAGACTGAGCGGCTTTGATTCGAGCGGTTTTGAACAGAGCGGTTTTGATTCGAGCGGTTTAGGACCGAGCGGTTTTGATTCGAGCGGTTTTGGACCGAGCGGTTTTGATTCGAGCGGTTTAGGACCGAGCGGTTTTGATTCGAGCGGTTTTGGAGCGAGCGGTTTTGATTCGAGCGGTTTTTGACCGAGCGGTTTTGATTCGAGCGGTTTAGGACCGAGTGGTTTTGATTCGAGCGGATTTGGACCGAGCGGTTTTGATTCGAGCGGTTTAGGACCGAGCGGTTTTGATTCGAGCGGTTTTTGACCGAGCGGTTTTGATTCGAGCGGTTTAGGACCGAGTGGTTTTGATTCGAGCGGATTTGGACCGAGCGGTTTTGATTCGAGCGGTTTAGGACCGAGCGGTTTTGATTCGAGCGGATTTGGACCGAGCGGTTTTGATTCGAGCGGTTTTGGACCGAGCGGTTTTGATTCGAGCGGTTTAGAACCGAGCGGTTTTGATTCGAGCGGTTTTGGAGCGAGCGGTTTTAAACTGAGCGGTTGTGATTCGAGCGGTTTTAGACTGAGCGGCTTTGATTCGAGCGGTTTTGAACAGAGCGGTTTTGATTCGAGCGGTTTAGGACCGAGCGGTTTTGATTTGTTTTGTAAATGTCAGTTATGTAAATCTCAGTTTTGTAAATCTCACATTTGTAAATCTCAGTTTTGTAAATCTCAGTTTTGTAAATCTCAGTTTTGTAAATCTCAGTTTTGTAAATCTCAGATTTGTAAATCTCAGTTTTGTAAATCTCAGTTTTGTAAATGTCAGTTTTGTAAATCTCAGTTTTGTAAATCTCAGTTTTGTAAATCTGTTTTGAAAATCTCAGTTTTGTAAGTCTCAGATTTGAAAATCTCAGTTTTGTAAATCTGTTTTGAAAATTTCAGTTTTGTAAGTCTCAGATTTGAAAATGTCAGTTTTGTAAATCTCAGTTTAGTAAATCTCAGTTTTGTAAATCTCAGTTTGGTAAATCTCACTTTTGTAATTCTCAGATTTGTAAATCTCAGTTTTGTAAATCTTAGTTTTGTAAATCTCAGTTTTGTAAGTCTCAGATTTGAAAATCTCAGTTTTGTAAATCTAAGTTTAGTAAATCTCAGTTTTGTAAATCTCAGTTTGGTAAATCTCACTTTTGTAATTCTCAGATTTGTAAATCTCAGTTTTGTAAATCTCAGTTTTGTAAATGTCAGTTATGTAAATCTCAGTTTTGTAAATCTCACTTTTGTAAATTTTAGTTTTGAAAATCTCAGTTTTGTAAATCTCAGTTTTGTAAATCTCAGTTTTGTAAATCTCAGTTTTGAAAATCTGAGTTTTGTAAATCTCAGTTTTGTAAATCTCAGTTTTGTAAATCTCAGTTTTGTAAATCTCACTTTTGTAAATCTCAGTTTTGTAAATCTCAGTTTTGTAAATCTCAGTTTTGTAAGTCTCAGATTTGAAAATCTCAGTTTGGTAAATCTCACTTTTGTAATTCTCAGATTTGTAAATCTCAGTTTAGTAAATCTCACTTTTGTAAATCTCAGTTTTGAAAATGTCAGTTTTGGAAATCTCAGTTTTGTAAATCTCAGTTCTGTAAATCTCAGTTTCGAAAATCTGAGTTTTGTAAATCTCAGTTTTGTAAATTTCACTTTTGTAAATCTCAGTTTTGTAAATCTCAGTTTTGTAATGCTGTTTTGAAAATCTCAGTTTTGTAAGTCTCAGATTTGAAAATCTCAGTTTGGTAAATCTCATATTTGTAATTCTCAGATTTGTAAATCTCAGTTTAGTAAATCTCACTTTTGTAAATCTCAGTTTTGAAAATTTGAGTTTTGTAAATCTCAGTTTTGTAAATCTCAGTTTTGTAAATCTCAGTTTTGTAAATCTCAGTTTTGTAAATCTCAGTTTTGTAAATCTCAGTTTTGAAAATCTGAGTTTTGTAAATCTCAGTTTTGTAAATCTCACTTTTGTAAATCTCAGTTTTGTAAATCTGTTTTGAAAATCTCAGTTTTGTAAGTCTCAGATTTGAAAATCTCAGTTTGGTAAATCTCACTTTTGTAATTCTCAGATTTGTAAATCTCAGTTTTGTAAATCTCAGTTTTGCAAATCTCAATTTTGTAAATCTCAGTTCTGTAAATCTCAGTTTAGTAAATCTCAGTTTTGTGAATCTCAGTTTTGTAAATCTCAGTTTTGAAAATCTGAGTTTTGTAAATCTCAGTTTTGTAAATCTCACTTTTGTAAATCTCAGTTTTGTAAATCTCAGTTTAGTAAATCTCAGTTTTGTAAATCTCAGTTTTGTAAATCTCAGTTTTGAAAATCTGAGTTTTGTAAATCTCACTTTTGTAAATCTTACTTTTGTAAATCTCAGTTTTGTAAATCTCAGTTTTGTAAATCTCACTTTTGTAAATCTCAGTTTTCAAAATCTCAGTTTTGCAAATCTCTGTTTTGAAAATCTCAGTTTTTGATTCAAGCGGTTTTGGACTGAGCGGTTTTGGAGCGAACGGTTTTGGAGCGGGCGGTTTTGAAACGAGCGGTTTTAAAGCGAGCGGTTCTGGAGCGAGCGGTTTTGGAGCGAGCGGTTTTGGACTGAGCGATTTTGAACATCTCAGTTTTGTAAGTTTTACAAAACTGAGATTTTCAAAACTGAGATTTTCAAAACTGAGCTTTACAGAACTGAGATTATCGAAACTGAGATTTACAAAACTAAGATTTACAAAACCGAGTTTTGTAAAACTGGGATTTACAAAACAGAGATTTTCAAAACTGAAATTGACAAAACTGAGATTTACAAAATTGAGATTTACAAAACTGAGATTTACAAAACAGAGATTTTCAAAACTGAAATTGACAAAACTGAGATTTACAAAATTGAGATTTACAAAACTGAGATTTTTAAAACTGAGATTTACAAACTCAGATTTTCAAAACTGAGATTTTCAAAAGTGAGATTTTCAAAAGTGAGATTTTCAAAAGTGAGATTTACAAAACTGAGATTTACAGAACTGAGATTTACAAAACTGAGATTTACAAAACTGAGATTTACAAAACTGAGATTTTCAAAACTGAGATTTTCAAAACTGAGATTTTCAAAACTGAGATTTACAAAACTGAGATTTACAAAACTGAGATTTACAAAACTGAGATTTACAAAACCGAGATTTTCAAAACTGAGGTTTACAAAACTGAGATTTACAAAACTGAGATTTACAAAACTGAGGTTTACAAAACTGAGATTGACAAAACTGAGATTTTCAAAACAGAGATTTACAAAACTGAGACTTACAAAACTGAGATTTACAAAATTGAGATTTACAAAACTGAGATTTTCAAAACTGAGATTAACAAAACTGAGATTTACAAAACTAAGATTTTCAAAGTAATATTTACAAAACTGAGATTTACAAAACTGAGATTTACAAAACTGAGATTTTCAAAACTGAGATTTACAAAACTGAGATTTACAAAACTGAGATTTTGAAAACTGAGATTTTGAAAACTGAGATTTTGAAAACTGAGATTTACAAAACTGAGATTTACAAAACTGAGATTTTTAAAACTGAGATTTACAAAACTGAGATTTACAAAACTGAGATTTACAAAACTGAGATTTACAAAACTGAGATTTTCAAAACTGAGATTTTCAAAACTGAGATTTACAAAACTGAGATTAACAACATTGAGATTTACAAAACTGAGATTTACAAAACTGAGATTTACAAAACTGAGATTTACAAAACTGAGATTAACAACACTGAGATTTACAAAACTGAGATTTACAAAACTGAGATTTACAAAACTGAGATTTACAAAACTGAGATTTACAAAACTGAGATTTACAAAACTGAGATTTACAAAACTGAGATTTTTAAAACTGAGATTTACAAAACTGAGATTTACAAAACTGAGATTTACAAAACTGAGATCTTCAAAACTGAGATTTTCAAAACTGAGATTTACAAAACTGAGATTAACAAAACTGAGATTTACTAAACTGAGATTTACAAAACTGAGATTTACAAAACTGAGATTTACAAAACAGAGATTTACAAAACTGAGATTTACAAAACTGAGATTAAAAAAACTGAGATTTACAAAACTGAGATTTTCAAATTAAGATTTACAAAACTGAGATTTACAAAACTGAGATTTACAAAACTGAGATTTTCAAAACTGAGATTTACAAAACTGAGATTTTCAGAACTGAGATTTACAAAACTGAGATTTACAAAACTGAGATTTTCAAAATTGATATTTACAAAACTGAGATTATCAAAACTGAGATTTACAAAACTAAGATTTTCAAAACTGAGATTTACAAAACTGAGATTCACAAAACTGAGATTTACAAAACTGAGATTTACAAAACCGAGATTTACAAAACCGAGATTTTCAAAACTGAGATTTACAAAGCTGAGATTCACAAAACTGAGATTTACAAAACCGAGATTAACAAAACCGAGATTTACAAAACTGAGATTTACAAAACTAAAATTTACAAAACTGAGATTTTCAAAACTGAGATTTATAAAACTGAGATTTACATAACTTAGATTTTCGAAACTGAAATTTACAAAACTGAGATTTACAAAACTGAGATTTACAAAACTGAGATTTACAAAACTGAGATTTACAAAACTGAGATTTACAAAATTGAGATTTACAAAATTGACATTTTCAAAACTTAAATTTACAAAACAGATTTACAAAACTGGGATTTTCAAATTGAGATTTACAAAACTGATATTTACAAAACTGAGATTTACAAAACTGAGATTTTCAAAACTGAGATTTTCAAAACTGAGATTTTCAAAACTGAGATTTACAAAACTGAGATTTTCAAAACTGAGATTTTCAAAACCGAGATTTACAAAAGTAAGATTTACAAAACTAAGATTTACAAAACTGAGATTTACAAAACTGAGCTTTACAAAACTGAGATTTACAAAAGTGAGATTTTCAAACGTGAGATTTTCAAAAGAGATTTTCAAAAGTGAGATTTGCAAAACTGAGATTTACAGAACTGAGATTTACAAAACTGAGATTTGTAAAACTGAGATTTACAAAACTGAGATTTACAAAACTGAGATTTACAAAACAGATTTTCAAAACTGAGATTTTCAAAACTGAGATTTACAAAACTGAGATTTACAAAACTGATATTTTTAAAACTGAGATTTACAAAACTGAGATTTACAAAACTGAGATTTACAAAACTGAGATCTTCAAAACTGAGATTTTCAAAACTGAGATTTACAAAACTGAGATCAACAAAACTGAGATTTACTAAACTGAGATTTACAAAACTGAGATTTACAAAACTGAGATTTACAAAACTGAGATTTACAAAACAGAGATTTACAAAACTGAGATTTACAAAACTGAGATTAACAAAACTGAGATTTACAAAACTGAGATTTTCAAATTAAGATTTACAAAACTGAGATTTACAAAACTGAGATTTACAAAACTGAGATTTTCAAAACTGAGATTTACAAAACTGAGATTTTCAAAACTGAGATTTACAAAACTGAGATTTACAAAACTGAGATTTACAAAACTGAGATTTTCAAAACTGAGATTTTGAAAACTGAGATTTACAAAACTGAGATTCACAAAACTGAGGTTTACAAAACTGAGATTTACAAAACTGAGATTTTCAAAACTGAGATTTTCAAAACTGAGATTTTCAAATTAAGATTTACAAAACTGAGATTTACAAAACTGAGATTTACAAAACTGAGATTTTCAAAACTGAGATTTACAAAACTGAGATTTTCAAAACTGAGATTTACAAAACTGAGATTTACAAAACTGAGATTTACAAAACTGAGATTTTCAAAACTGAGATTTTGAAAACTGAGATTTACAAAACTGAGATTTACAAAACTGAGATTTACAAAACTGAGATTTACAAAACTGAGATTTTTAAAACTGAGATTTACAAAACTGAGATTTACAAAACTGAGATTTACAAAACTGAGATTTACAAAACTGAGATTTTCAAAACTGTGATTTTCAAAACTGAGATTTACAAAACTGAGATTAACAACACTGAGATTTACAAAACTGAGATTTACAAAACTGAGATTTACAAAACTGAGATTTACAAAACTGAGATTTACAAAACTGAGATTTACAAAACCGAGATTTTCAAAACTGAGGTTTACAAAACTGAGATTTACAAAACTGAGATTTACAAAACTGAGATTTACAAAACTGAGATTTACAAAACTGAGATTTACAAAACTGAGATTTACAAAATTGAGATTTACAAAATTGACATTTTCAAAACTTAAATTTACAAAACAGATTTACAAAACTGGGATTTTCAAATTGAGATTTACAAAACTGATATTTACAAAACTGAGATTTACAAAACTGACATTTTCAAAACTGAGATTTTCAAAACTGAGATTTTCAAAACTGAGATTTACAAAACTGAGATTTTCAAAACTGAGATTTTCAAAACCGAGATTTACAAAACTAAGATTTACAAAACTAAGATTTACAAAACTGAGATTTACAAAACTGAGCTTTACAAAACTGAGATTTACAAAAGTGAGATTTTCAAAAGTGAGATTTTCAAAAGAGATTTTCAAAAGTGAGATTTGCAAAACTGAGATTTACAGAACTGAGATTTACAAAACTGAGATTTGTAAAACTGAGATTTACAAAACTGAGATTTACAAAACTGAGATTTACAAAACAGATTTTCAAAACTGAGATTTTCAAAACTGAGATTTACAAAACTGAGATTTACAAAACTGAGATTTTTAAAACTGAGATTTACAAAACTGAGATTTACAAAACTGAGATTTACAAAACTGAGATCTTCAAAACTGAGATTTTCAAAACTGAGATTTACAAAACTGAGATTAACAAAACTGAGATTTACTAAACTGAGATTTACAAAACTGAGATTTACAAAACTGAGATTTACAAAACTGAGATTTACAAAACAGAGATTTACAAAACTGAGATTTACAAAACTGAGATTTACAAAACTGAGATTTTCAAATTAAGATTTACAAAACTGAGATTTACAAAACTGAGATTTACAAAACTGAGATTTTCAAAACTGAGATTTACAAAACTGAGATTTTCAAAACTGAGATTTACAAAACTGAGATTTACAAAACTGAGATTTACAAAACTGAGATTTTCAAAACTGAGATTTTGAAAACTGAGATTTACAAAACTGAGATTTACAAAACTGAGATTTACAAAACTGAGATTTTTAAAACTGAGATTTACAAAACTGAGATTTACAAAACTGAGATTTACAAAACTGAGATTTACAAAACTGAGATTTTCAAAACTGAGATTTACAAAACTGAGATTTACAAAACTGAGATTAACAACACTGAGATTTACAAAACTGAGATTTACAAAACCGAGATTTTCAAAACTGAGGTTTACAAAACTGAGATTTACAAAACTGAGATTTACAAAACTGAGGTTTACAAAACTGAGATTTAAAAAACTGAGATTTACAAAACTGAGATTTACAAAACTGAGATTTTCAAAACTAAGATTTACAAAACTGAGATTTTCAAACTGAGATTTACAAAACTGAGATTCACAAAACTGAGGTTTACAAAACTGAGATTTACAAAACCGAGATTTACAAAACCGAGATTTTCAAAACTGAGATTTACAAAGCTGAGATTCACAAAACTGAGATTTACAAAACCGAGATTAACAAAACCGAGATTTACAAAACCGAGATTTACAAAACTAAAATTTACAAAACTGAGATTTTCAAAACTGAGATTTATAAAACTGAGATTTACAAAACTTAGATTTTCGAAACTGAAATTTGGAAAACTGAGATTTACAAAACTGAGATTTACAAAACTGAGATTTACAAAACTGAGATTTACAAAACTGAGATTTACAAAACTGAGATTTTCAAAAGTGAGATTTACAAAAGTGTGATTTATAAAACTGAGATTTACAAAACTGAGATTTACAAAACCGAGATTTTCAAAACTGAGATTTTCAAAACTGAGATTTACAAAACTGAGATTTACAAAACTGAGATTTACAAAACTGAGATTTTCAAATTTGAGATTTACAAAACTGAGATTTTTAAATTTGAGATTTTCAAAACTGAGATTACAAAACTGAGATTTACAAAACTGAGATTTACAAAAATGAGATTTACAAAACTGAGATTTACAAAACTGAGATTTACAAAACTGAGATTTACAAAACTGAGATTTTCAAATTTGAGATTTACAAAACTGAGATTTTCAAAACTGAGATTTTTAAATTTGAGATTTTCAAAACTGAGATTTTTAAAACTGAGATTTACAAAACTGAGATTTACAAAACTGAGATTTTCAAAAATGAGATTTACAAAACTGAGATTTACAAAACTGAGATTTACAAAACTGAGATTTACAAAACTGAGATTTACAAAACTGAAATTTACAAAACTGAGATTTTCAAAACTGAGATTTACAAAACTGAGATTTACAAAACTGAGATTTTCAAATTTGAGATTTACAAAACTGAGATTTTTAAATTTGAGATTTTCAAAACTGAGATTTTCAAAACTGAGATTTACAAAACTGAGATTTACAAAACTGAGATTTACAAAACTGAGATTAACAACACTGAGATTTACAAAACTGAGATTTACAAAACTGAGATTTACAAAACTGAGATTTACAAAACTGAGATTTACAAAACTGAGATTTTTAAAACTGAGATTTACAAAACTGAGATTTACAAAACTGAGATTTACAAAACTGAGATCTTCAAAACTGAGATTTTCAAAACTGAGATTTACAAAACTGAGATCAACAAAACTGAGATTTACTAAACTGAGATTTACAAAACTGAGATTTACAAAACTGAGATTAACAAAACTGAGATTTACAAAACTGAGATTTTCAAATTAAGATTTACAAAACTGAGATTTACAAAACTGAGATTTACAAAACTGAGATTTTCAAAACTGAGATTTACAAAACTGAGATTTTCAAAACTGAGATTTACAAAACTGAGATTTACAAAACTGAGATTTACAAAATTGAGATTTACAAAACTGAGATTATCAAAACTGAGATTTACAAAACTGAGATTTTCAAAACTGAGATTTACAAAACTGAGATTCACAAAACTGAGGTTTACAAAACTGAGATTTACAAAACCGAGATTTACAAAACCGAGATTTTCAAAACTGAGATTTACAAAGCTGAGATTCACAAAACTGAGATTTACAAAACCGAGATTAACAAAACCGAGATTTACAAAACTGAGATTTACAAAACTAAAATTTACAAAACTGAGATTTTCAAAACTGAGATTTATAAAACTGAGATTTACATAACTTAGATTTTCGAAACTGAAATTTACAAAACTGTGATTTACAAAACTGAGATTTACAAAACTGAGATTTACAAAACTGAGATTTTCAAATTTGAGATTTACAAAACTGAGATTTTTAAATTTGAGTATTTCAAAACTGAGATTTTCAAAACTGAGATTTACAAAACTGAGATTTACAAAACTGAGATTTACAAAACTGAGATTAACAACACTGAGATTTACAAAACTGAGATTTACAAAACTGAGATTTACAAAACTGAGATTTACAAAACTGAGATTTTCAAATTAAGATTTACAAAACTGAGATTTACAAAACTGAGATTTACAAAACTGAGATTTACAAAACTGAGATTTTCAAAAATGAAATTTACAAAACTGAGATTTACAAAACTGAGATTTACAAAACTGAGATTTACAAAACTGAGATTTACAAAACTGAGATTTACAAAACTGAGATTTACAAAACTGAGATCTTCAAAACTGAGATTTTAAAAACTGAGATTTACAAAACTGAGATTAACAAAACTGAGATTTACTAAACTGAGATTTACAAAACTAAAATTTACAAAACTGAGATTTTCAAAACTGAGATTTACAAAATTGACATTTTCAAAATTTAAATTTACAAAACAGATTTACAAAACTGGGATTTTCAAATTGAGATTTACAAAACTGATATTTACAAAACTGAGATTTACAAAACTGAGATTTTCAAAACTGAGATTTTCAAAACTGAGATTTTCAAAACTGAGATTTACAAAACTGAGATTTTCAAAACTGAGATTTTCAAAACCGAGATTTACAAAACTAAGATTTACAAAACTGAGATTTACAAAACTGAGATTTACAAAACTGAGATTAACAAAACTGAGATTTACAAAACTGAGATTTTCAAATTAAGATTTACAAAACTGAGATTTACAAAACTGAGATTTACAAAACTGAGATTTACAAAACTGAGATTTTCAAAAATGAGATTTACAAAACTGAGATTTACAAAACTGAGATTTACAAAACTGAGATTTACAAAATTGAGATTTACAAAACTGAAATTTTCAAAACTGAGATTTTCAAAACTGAGATTTACAAAACTGAGATTTTCAAAACTGAGATTTTCAAAACCGAGATTTACAAAAGTAAGATTTACAAAACTAAGATTTACAAAACTGAGATTTACAAAACTGAGCTTTACAAAACTGAGATTTACAAAAGTGAGATTTTCAAACGTGAGATTTTCAAAAGAGATTTTCAAAAGTGAGATTTGCAAAACTGAGATTTACAGAACTGAGATTTACAAAACTGAGATTTGTAAAACTGAGATTTACAAAACTGAGATTTACAAAACTGAGATTTACAAAACAGATTTTCAAAACTGAGATTTTCAAAACTGAGATTTACAAAACTGAGATTTACAAAACTGATATTTTTAAAACTGAGATTTACAAAACTGAGATTTACAAAACTGAGATTTACAAAACTGAGATCTTCAAAACTGAGATTTTCAAAACTGAGATTTACAAAACTGAGATTAACAAAACTGAGATTTACAAAACTGAGATTTACAAAACTGAGATTTACAAAACTGAGATTTACAAAACTGAGATTTACAAAACAGAGATTTACAAAACTGAGATTTACAAAACTGAGATTAACAAAACTGAGATTTACAAAACTGAGATTTTCAAATTAAGATTTACAAAACTGAGATTTACAAAACTGAGATTTACAAAACTGAGATTTTCAAAACTGAGATTTACAAAACTGAGATTTTCAAAACTGAGATTTACAAAACTGAGATTTACAAAACTGAGATTTACAAAACTGAGATTTTCAAAACTGAGATTTTGAAAACTGAGATTTACAAAACTGAGATTCACAAAACTGAGGTTTACAAAACTGAGATTTACAAAACTGAGATTTTCAAAACTGAGATTTTCAAAACTGAGATTTTCAAATTAAGATTTACAAAACTGAGATTTACAAAACTGAGATTTACAAAACTGAGATTTTCAAAACTGAGATTTACAAAACTGAGATTTTCAAAACTGAGATTTACAAAACTGAGATTTACAAAACTGAGATTTACAAAACTGAGATTTTCAAAACTGAGATTTTGAAAACTGAGATTTACAAAACTGAGATTTACAAAACTGAGATTTACAAAACTGAGATTTACAAAACTGAGATTTTTAAAACTGAGATTTACAAAACTGAGATTTACAAAACTGAGATTTACAAAACTGAGATTTACAAAACTGAGATTTTCAAAACTGTGATTTTCAAAACTGAGATTTACAAAACTGAGATTAACAACACTGAGATTTACAAAACTGAGATTTACAAAACTGAGATTTACAAAACTGAGATTTACAAAACTGAGATTTACAAAACTGAGATTTACAAAACCGAGATTTTCAAAACTGAGGTTTACAAAACTGAGATTTACAAAACTGAGATTTACAAAACTGAGATTTACAAAACTGAGATTTACAAAACTGAGATTTACAAAACTGAGATTTACAAAACTGAGATTTACAAAATTGACATTTTCAAAACTTAAATTTACAAAACAGATTTACAAAACTGGGATTTTCAAATTGAGATTTACAAAACTGATATTTACAAAACTGAGATTTACAAAACTGACATTTTCAAAACTGAGATTTTCAAAACTGAGATTTTCAAAACTGAGATTTACAAAACTGAGATTTTCAAAACTGAGATTTTCAAAACCGAGATTTACAAAACTAAGATTTACAAAACTAAGATTTACAAAACTGAGATTTACAAAACTGAGCTTTACAAAACTGAGATTTACAAAAGTGAGATTTTCAAAAGTGAGATTTTCAAAAGAGATTTTCAAAAGTGAGATTTGCAAAACTGAGATTTACAGAACTGAGATTTACAAAACTGAGATTTGTAAAACTGAGATTTACAAAACTGAGATTTACAAAACTGAGATTTACAAAACAGATTTTCAAAACTGAGATTTTCAAAACTGAGATTTACAAAACTGAGATTTACAAAACTGAGATTTTTAAAACTGAGATTTACAAAACTGAGATTTACAAAACTGAGATTTACAAAACTGAGATCTTCAAAACTGAGATTTTCAAAACTGAGATTTACAAAACTGAGATTAACAAAACTGAGATTTACTAAACTGAGATTTACAAAACTGAGATTTACAAAACTGAGATTTACAAAACTGAGATTTACAAAACAGAGATTTACAAAACTGAGATTTACAAAACTGAGATTTACAAAACTGAGATTTTCAAATTAAGATTTACAAAACTGAGATTTACAAAACTGAGATTTACAAAACTGAGATTTTCAAAACTGAGATTTACAAAACTGAGATTTTCAAAACTGAGATTTACAAAACTGAGATTTACAAAACTGAGATTTACAAAACTGAGATTTTCAAAACTGAGATTTTGAAAACTGAGATTTACAAAACTGAGATTTACAAAACTGAGATTTACAAAACTGAGATTTTTAAAACTGAGATTTACAAAACTGAGATTTACAAAACTAAGATTTACAAAACTGAGATTTACAAAACTGAGATTTTCAAAACTGAGATTTACAAAACTGAGATTTACAAAACTGAGATTAACAACACTGAGATTTACAAAACTGAGATTTACAAAACCGAGATTTTCAAAACTGAGGTTTACAAAACTGAGATTTACAAAACTGAGATTTACAAAACTGAGGTTTACAAAACTGAGATTTAAAAAACTGAGATTTACAAAACTGAGATTTACAAAACTGAGATTTTCAAAACTAAGATTTACAAAACTGAGATTTTCAAACTGAGATTTACAAAACTGAGATTCACAAAACTGAGGTTTACAAAACTGAGATTTACAAAACCGAGATTTACAAAACCGAGATTTTCAAAACTGAGATTTACAAAGCTGAGATTCACAAAACTGAGATTTACAAAACCGAGATTAACAAAACCGAGATTTACAAAACCGAGATTTACAAAACTAAAATTTACAAAACTGAGATTTTCAAAACTGAGATTTATAAAACTGAGATTTACAAAACTTAGATTTTCGAAACTGAAATTTGGAAAACTGAGATTTACAAAACTGAGATTTACAAAACTGAGATTTACAAAACTGAGATTTACAAAACTGAGATTTACAAAACTGAGATTTTCAAAAGTGAGATTTACAAAAGTGTGATTTATAAAACTGAGATTTACAAAACTGAGATTTACAAAACCGAGATTTTCAAAACTGAGATTTTCAAAACTGAGATTTACAAAACTGAGATTTACAAAACTGAGATTTACAAAACTGAGATTTTCAAATTTGAGATTTACAAAACTGAGATTTTTAAATTTGAGATTTTCAAAACTGAGATTACAAAACTGAGATTTACAAAACTGAGATTTTCAAAAATGAGATTTACAAAACTGAGATTTACAAAACTGAGATTTACAAAACTGAGATTTACAAAACTGAGATTTTCAAATTTGAGATTTACAAAACTGAGATTTTCAAAACTGAGATTTTTAAATTTGAGATTTTCAAAACTGAGATTTTTAAAACTGAGATTTACAAAACTGAGATTTACAAAACTGAGATTTTCAAAACTGAGATTTACAAAACTGAGATTTACAAAACTGAGATTTACAAAACTGAGATTTACAAAATTGAGATTTACAAAACTGAAATTTACAAAACTGAGATTTTCAAAACTGAGATTTACAAAACTGAGATTTACAAAACTGAGATTTTCAAATTTGAGATTTACAAAACTGAGATTTTTAAATTTGAGATTTTCAAAACTGAGATTTTCAAAACTGAGATTTACAAAACTGAGATTTACAAAACTGAGATTTACAAAACTGAGATTAACAACACTGAGATTTACAAAACTGAGATTTACAAAACTGAGATTTACAAAACTGAGATTTACAAAACTGAGATTTACAAAACTGAGATTTTTAAAACTGAGATTTACAAAACTGAGATTTACAAAACTGAGATTTACAAAACTGAGATCTTCAAAACTGAGATTTTCAAAACTGAGATTTACAAAACTGAGATCAACAAAACTGAGATTTACTAAACTGAGATTTACAAAACTGAGATTTACAAAACTGAGATTAACAAAACTGAGATTTACAAAACTGAGATTTTCAAATTAAGATTTACAAAACTGAGATTTACAAAACTGAGATTTACAAAACTGAGATTTTCAAAACTGAGATTTACAAAACTGAGATTTTCAAAACTGAGATTTACAAAACTGAGATTTACAAAACTGAGATTTACAAAATTGAGATTTACAAAACTGAGATTATCAAAACTGAGATTTACAAAACTGAGATTTTCAAAACTGAGATTTACAAAACTGAGATTCACAAAACTGAGGTTTACAAAACTGAGATTTACAAAACCGAGATTTACAAAACCGAGATTTTCAAAACTGAGATTTACAAAGCTGAGATTCACAAAACTGAGATTTACAAAACCGAGATTAACAAAACCGAGATTTACAAAACTGAGATTTACAAAACTAAAATTTACAAAACTGAGATTTTCAAAACTGAGATTTATAAAACTGAGATTTACATAACTTAGATTTTCGAAACTGAAATTTACAAAACTGTGATTTACAAAACTGAGATTTACAAAACTGAGATTTACAAAACTGAGATTTTCAAAATTGAGATTTACAAAACTGAGATTTTTAAATTTGAGTATTTCAAAACTGAGATTTTCAAAACTGAGATTTACAAAACTGAGATTTACAAAACTGAGATTTACAAAACTGAGATTAACAACACTGAGATTTACAAAACTGAGATTTACAAAACTGAGATTTACAAAACTGAGATTTACAAAACTGAGATTTACAAAACTGAGATTTTCAAATTAAGATTTACAAAACTGAGATTTACAAAACTGAGATTTACAAAACTGAGATTTACAAAACTGAGATTTTCAAAAATGAAATTTACAAAACTGAGATTTACAAAACTGAGATTTACAAAACTGAGATTTACAAAATTGAGATTTACAAAACTGAAATTTACAAAACTGAGATTTACAAAACTGAGATCTTCAAAACTGAGATTTTAAAAACTGAGATTTACAAAACTGAGATTAACAAAACTGAGATTTACTAAACTGAGATTTACAAAACTAAAATTTACAAAACTGAGATTTACAAAACTGAGATTTACAAAATTGACATTTTCAAAATTTAAATTTACAAAACAGATTTACAAAACTGGGATTTTCAAATTGAGATTTACAAAACTGATATTTACAAAACTGAGATTTACAAAACTGAGATTTTCAAAACTGAGATTTTCAAAACTGAGATTTTCAAAACTGAGATTTACAAAACTGAGATTTTCAAAACTGAGATTTTCAAAACCGAGATTTACAAAACTAAGATTTACAAAACTGAGATTTACAAAACTGAGATTTACAAAACTGAGATTAACAAAACTGAGATTTACAAAACTGAGATTTTCAAATTAAGATTTACAAAACTGAGATTTACAAAACTGAGATTTACAAAACTGAGATTTACAAAACTGAGATTTTCAAAAATGAGATTTACAAAACTGAGATTTACAAAACTGAGATTTACAAAACTGAGATTTACAAAATTGAGATTTACAAAACTGAAATTTACAAAACTGAGATTTTCAAAACTGAGATTTACAAAACTGAGATTTACAAAACTGAGATTTTCAAATTTGAGATTTACAAAACTGAGATTTTTAAATTTGAGTATTTCAAAACTGAGATTTTCAAAACTGAGATTTACAAAACTGAGA
The DNA here is from genome assembly GCA_910593695.2 of Ocypus olens. Lineage (NCBI taxonomy): Eukaryota > Metazoa > Arthropoda > Insecta > Coleoptera > Staphylinidae > Ocypus > Ocypus olens. The sequence goes on from OU343056.1 coordinate 56,508,693, forward strand.
TTTACAAAACTGAGATTTACAAAACTGAGATTAACAACACTGAGATTTACAAAACTGAGATTTACAAAACTGAGATTTACAAAACTGAGATTTACAAAACTGAGATTTACAAAACTGAGATTTTTAAAACTGAGATTTACAAAACTGAGATTTACAAAACTGAGATTTACAAAACTGAGATCTTCAAAACTGAGATTTTCAAAACTGAGATTTACAAAACTGAGATCAACAAAACTGAGATTTACTAAACTGAGATTTACAAAACTGAGATTTACAAAACTGAGATTAACAAAACTGAGATTTACAAAACTGAGATTTTCAAATTAAGATTTACAAAACTGAGATTTACAAAACTGAGATTTACAAAACTGAGATTTTCAAAACTGAGATTTACAAAACTGAGATTTTCAAAACTGAGATTTACAAAACTGAGATTTACAAAACTGAGATTTACAAAATTGAGATTTACAAAACTGAGATTATCAAAACTGAGATTTACAAAACTGAGATTTTCAAAACTGAGATTTACAAAACTGAGATTCACAAAACTGAGGTTTACAAAACTGAGATTTACAAAACCGAGATTTACAAAACCGAGATTTTCAAAACTGAGATTTACAAAGCTGAGATTCACAAAACTGAGATTTACAAAACCGAGATTAACAAAACCGAGATTTACAAAACTGAGATTTACAAAACTAAAATTTACAAAACTGAGATTTTCAAAACTGAGATTTATAAAACTGAGATTTACATAACTTAGATTTTCGAAACTGAAATTTACAAAACTGTGATTTACAAAACTGAGATTTACAAAACTGAGATTTACAAAACTGAGATTTACAAAATTGAGATTTACAAAATTGACATTTTCAAAATTTAAATTTACAAAACAGATTTACAAAACTGGGATTTTCAAATTGAGATTTACAAAACTGATATTTACAAAACTGAGATTTACAAAACTGAGATTTTCAAAACTGAGATTTTCAAAACTGAGATTTTCAAAACTGAGATTTACAAAACTGAGATTTTCAAAACTGAGATTTTCAAAACCGAGATTTACAAAACTAAGATTTACAAAACTGAGATTTACAAAACTGAGATTTACAAAACTGAGATTAACAAAACTGAGATTTACAAAACTGAGATTTTCAAATTAAGATTTACAAAACTGAGATTTACAAAACTGAGATTTACAAAACTGAGATTTACAAAACTGAGATTTTCAAAAATGAGATTTACAAAACTGAGATTTACAAAACTGAGATTTACAAAACTGAGATTTACAAAATTGAGATTTACAAAACTGAGATTTTTAAAACTGAGATTTACAAAACTGAGATTTACAAAACTGAGATTTACAAAACTGAGATCTTCAAAACTGAGATTTTAAAAACTGAGATTTACAAAACTGAGATTAACAAAACTGAGATTTACTAAACTGAGATTTACAAAACTAAAATTTACAAAACTGAGATTTTCAAAACTGAGATTTATAAAACTGAGATTTACATAACTTAGATTTTCGAAACTGAAATTTACAAAACTGTGATTTACAAAACTGAGATTTACAAAACTGAGATTTACAAAACTGAGATTTACAAAATTGAGATTTACAAAATTGACATTTTCAAAATTTAAATTTACAAAACAGATTTACAAAACTGGGATTTTCAAATTGAGATTTACAAAACTGATATTTACAAAACTGAGATTTACAAAACTGAGATTTTCAAAACTGAGATTTTCAAAACTGAGATTTTCAAAACTGAGATTTACAAAACTGAGATTTTCAAAACTGAGATTTTCAAAACCGAGATTTACAAAACTAAGATTTACAAAACTGAGATTTACAAAACTGAGATTTACAAAACTGAGATTAACAAAACTGAGATTTACAAAACTGAGATTTTCAAATTAAGATTTACAAAACTGAGATTTACAAAACTGAGATTTACAAAACTGAGATTTACAAAACTGAGATTTTCAAAAATGAGATTTACAAAACTGAGATTTACAAAACTGAGATTTACAAAACTGAGATTTACAAAATTGAGATTTACAAAACTGAGATTTTTAAAACTGAGATTTACAAAACTGAGATTTACAAAACTGAGATTTACAAAACTGAGATCTTCAAAACTGAGATTTTAAAAACTGAGATTTACAAAACTGAGATTAACAAAACTGAGATTTACTAAACTGAGATTTACAAAACTGAGATTTACAAAACTGAGATTTACAAAACTGAGATTACCAAAACAGAGATTTACAAAACTGAGATTTACAAAACTGAGATTAACAAAACTGAGATTTACAAAACTGAGATTTTCAAATTAACATTTACAAAACTGAGATTTACAAAACTGAGATTTACAAAACTGAGATTTTCAAAACTGAGATTTACAAAACTGAGATTTTCAAAACTGAGATTTACAAAACTGAGATTTACAAAACTGAGATTTACAAAACTGAGATTTTCAAAACTGAGATTTACAAAACTGAGATTTTTAAAACTGAGATTTACAAAACTGAGATTTACAAAACTGAGATTTACAAAACTGAGATCTTCAAAACTGAGATTTTCAAAACTGAGATTTACAAAACTGAGATTAACAAAACTGAGATTTACTAAACTGAGATTTACAAAACTGAGATTTACAAAACAGAGATTTACAAAACTGAGATTTACAAAACTGAGATTAACAAAACTGAGATTTACAAAACTGAGATTTTCAAATTAAGATTTACAAAACTGAAATTTACAAAACTGAGATTTACAAAACTGAGATTTTCAAAACTGAGATTTACAAAACTGAGATTTTCAAAACTGAGATTTACAAAACTGAGATTTACAAAACTGAGATTTACAAAACTGAGATTTTCAAAACTGAGATTTTGAAAACTGAGATTTACAAAACTGAGATTTACAAAACTGAGATTTACAAAACTGAGATTTTTAAAACTGAGATTTACAAAACTGAGATTTACAAAACTGAGATTTACAAAACTGAGATTTACAAAACTGAGATTTTCAAAACTGAGATTTTCAAAACTGAGATTTACAAAACTGAGATTTACAAAACTGAGATTTTCAAAACTGAGATTTTCAAAAGTGAGATTTTCAAAAGTGAGATTTTCAAAAGTGAGATTTACAAAACTGAGATTTACAAAACTGAGATTTACAAAACTGAGATTTACAAAACTGAGATTCACAAAACTGAGATTTACAAAACTGAGATTTACAAAACAGATTTACAAAACTGAGATCTTCAAAACTGAGATTTTCAAAACTGAGATTTACAAAACTGAGATTAACAAAACTGAGATTTACTAAACTGAGATTTACAAAACTGAGATTTACAAAACTGAGATTTACAAAACTGAGATTTACAAAACAGAGATTTACAAAACTGAGATTTACAAAACTGAGATTAACAAAACTGAGATTTACAAAACTGAGATTTTCAAATTAAGATTTACAAAACTGAGATTTACAAAAGTGAGATTTACAAAACTGAGATTTTCAAAACTGAGATTTACAAAACTGAGATTTTCAAAACTGAGATTTACAAAACTGAGATTTACAAAACTGAGATTTACAAAACTGAGATTTTCAAAACTGAGATTTTGAAAACTGAGATTTACAAAACTGAGATTTACAAAACTGAGATTTACAAAACTGAGATTTTTAAAACTGAGATTTACAAAACTGAGATTTACAAAACTGAGATTTACAAAACTGAGATTTACAAAACTGAGATTTTCAAAACTGAGATTTTCAAAACTGAGATTTACAAAACTGAGATTAACAACACTGAGATTTACAAAACTAAGATTTACAAAACTGAGATTTACAAAATTGAGATTTACAAAACTGAGATTTTCAAAACTGAGATTTTCAAAAGTGAGATTTTCAAAAGTGAGATTTTCAAAAGTGAGATTTACAAAACTGAGATTTACAGAACTGAGATTTACAAAACTGAGATTTACAAAACTGAGATTCACAAAACTGAGATTTACAAAACTGAGATTTACAAAACTGAAATTTACAAAACCGAGATTTTCAAAACTGAGGTTTACAAAACTGAGGTTTACAAAACTGAGATTTACAAAACTGAGATTTTCAAAACTGAGATTTTCAAAACTGAGATTTACAAAACTGAGATTTAAAAAACTGAGATTTACAAAACTGAGATTTACAAAACTGAGATTTTCAAAACTAATATTTACAAAACTGAGATTTTCAAACTGAGATTTACAAAACTGAGATTCACAAAACTGAGGTTTACAAAACTGAGATTTACAAAACCGAGATTTACAATACCGAGATTTTCAAAACTGAGATTTACAAAGCTGAGATTCACAAAACTGAGATTTACAAAACCGAGAATAACAAAACCGAGATTTACAAAACCGAGATTTACAAAACTAAAATTTACAAAACTGAGATTTTCAAAACTGAGATTTACAAAACTGAGATTTACAAAACTGAGATTTACAAAACTGAGATTTACAAAACTGAGATTTACAAAACTGAGATTTACAAAACTGAGATTTACAAAACTGAGATTTTCAAAAATGAGATTTACAAAACTGAGATTTACAAAACTGAGATTTTCAAAAGTGAGATTTACAAAAGTGTGATTTATAAAACTGAGATTTACAAAACTGAGATTTACAAAACCGAGATTTTCAAAACTGAGATTTTCAAAACTGAGATTTACAAAACTGAGATTTACAAAACTGAGATTTACAAAACTGAGATTTTCAAATTTGAGATTTACAAAACTGAGATTTTCAAAACTGAGATTTTTAAATTTGAGATTTTCAAAACTGAGATTACAAAACTGAGATTTACAAAACTGAGATTTTCAAAAATGAGATTTACAAAACTGAGATTTACAAAACTGAGATTTACAAAACTGAGATTTACAAAACTGAGATTTACAAAACTGAGATTTTCAAATTTGAGATTTACAAAACTGAGATTTTCAAAACTGAGATTTTTAAATTTGAGATTTTCAAAACTGAGATTTTCAAAACTGAGATTTACAAAACTGAGATTTACAAAACTGAGATTTACAAAACTGAGATTTTCAAATTTGAGATTTACAAAACTGAGATTTTTAAATTTGAGATTTTCAAAACTGAGATTTTCAAAACTGAGATTTACAAAACTGAGATTTTCAAAACTGAGATTTACAAAACTGAGATTTTCAAAACTGAGATTTACAAAACTGAGATTTACAAAACTGAGATTTACAAAATTGAGATTTACAAAACTGAGATTATCAAAACTGAGATTTACAAAACTGAGATTTTCAAAACTGAGATTTACAAAACTGAGATTCACAAAACTGAGGTTTACAAAACTGAGATTTACAAAACCGAGATTTACAAAACCGAGATTTTCAAAACTGAGATTTACAAAGCTGAGATTCACAAAACTGAGATTTACAAAACCGAGATTAACAAAACCGAGATTTACAAAACTGAGATTTACAAAACTAAAATTTACAAAACTGAGATTTTCAAAACTGAGATTTATAAAACTGAGATTTACATAACTTAGATTTTCGAAACTGAAATTTACAAAACTGTGATTTACAAAACTGAGATTTACAAAACTGAGATTTACAAAACTGAGATTTACAAAATTGAGATTTACAAAATTGACATTTTCAAAATTTAAATTTACAAAACAGATTTACAAAACTGGGATTTTCAAATTGAGATTTACAAAACTGATATTTACAAAACTGAGATTTACAAAACTGAGATTTTCAAAACTGAGATTTTCAAAACTGAGATTTTCAAAACTGAGATTTACAAAACTGAGATTTACAAAACTGAGATTTTCAAAACCGAGATTTACAAAACTAAGATTTACAAAACTGAGATTTACAAAACTGAGATTTACAAAACTGAGATTAACAAAACTGAGATTTACAAAACTGAGATTTTCAAATTAAGATTTACAAAACTGAGATTTACAAAACTGAGATTTACAAAACTGAGATTTACAAAACTGAGATTTTCAAAAATGAGATTTACAAAACTGAGATTTACAAAACTGAGATTTACAAAACTGAGATTTACAAAATTGAGATTTACAAAACTGAGATTTTTAAAACTGAGATTTACAAAACTGAGATTTACAAAACTGAGATTTACAAAACTGAGATCTTCAAAACTGAGATTTTAAAAACTGAGATTTACAAAACTGAGATTAACAAAACTGAGATTTACTAAACTGAGATTTACAAAACTGAGATTTACAAAACTGAGATTTACAAAACTGAGATTACCAAAACAGAGATTTACAAAACTGAGATTTACAAAACTGAGATTAACAAAACTGAGATTTACAAAACTGAGATTTTCAAATTAAGATTTACAAAACTGAGATTTACAAAACTGAGATTTACAAAACTGAGATTTTCAAAACTGAGATTTACAAAACTGAGATTTTCAAAACTGAGATTTACAAAACTGAGATTTACAAAACTGAGATTTACAAAACTGAGATTTTCAAAACTGAGATTTACAAAACTGAGATTTTTAAAACTGAGATTTACAAAACTGAGATTTACAAAACTGAGATTTACAAAACTGAGATCTTCAAAACTGAGATTTTCAAAACTGAGATTTACAAAACTGAGATTAACAAAACTGAGATTTACTAAACTGAGATTTACAAAACTGAGATTTACAAAACAGAGATTTACAAAACTGAGATTTACAAAACTGAGATTAACAAAACTGAGATTTACAAAACTGAGATTTTCAAATTAAGATTTACAAAACTGAAATTTACAAAACTGAGATTTACAAAACTGAGATTTTCAAAACTGAGATTTACAAAACTGAGATTTTCAAAACTGAGATTTACAAAACTGAGATTTACAAAACTGAGATTTACAAAACTGAGATTTTCAAAACTGAGATTTTGAAAACTGAGATTTACAAAACTGAGATTTACAAAACTGAGATTTACAAAACTGAGATTTTTAAAACTGAGATTTACAAAACTGAGATTTACAAAACTGAGATTTACAAAACTGAGATTTACAAAACTGAGATTTTCAAAACTGAGATTTTCAAAACTGAGATTTACAAAACTGAGATTAACAACACTGAGATTTACAAAACTAAGATTTACAAAACTGAGATTTACAAAATTGAGATTTACAAAACTGAGATTTTCAAAACTGAGATTTTCAAAAGTGAGATTTTCAAAAGTGAGATTTTCAAAAGTGAGATTTACAAAACTGAGATTTACAGAACTGAGATTTACAAAACTGAGATTTACAAAACTGAGATTCACAAAACTGAGATTTACAAAACTGAGATTTACAAAACAGATTTACAAAACTGAGATCTTCAAAACTGAGATTTTCAAAACTGAGATTTACAAAACTGAGATTAACAAAACTGAGATTTACTAAACTGAGATTTACAAAACTGAGATTTACAAAACTGAGATTTACAAAACTGAGATTTACAAAACAGAGATTTACAAAACTGAGATTTACAAAACTGAGATTAACAAAACTGAGATTTACAAAACTGAGATTTTCAAATTAAGATTTACAAAACTGAGATTTACAAAAGTGAGATTTACAAAACTGAGATTTTCAAAACTGAGATTTACAAAACTGAGATTTTCAAAACTGAGATTTACAAAACTGAGATTTACAAAACTGAGATTTACAAAACTGAGATTTTCAAAACTGAGATTTTGAAAACTGAGATTTACAAAACTGAGATTTACAAAACTGAGATTTACAAAACTGAGATTTACAAAACTGAGATTTTTAAAACTGAGATTTACAAAACTGAGATTTACAAAACTGAGATTTACAAAACTGAGATTTACAAAACTGAGATTTTCAAAACTGAGATTTTCAAAACTGAGATTTACAAAACTGAGATTAACAACACTGAGATTTACAAAACTAAGATTTACAAAACTGAGATTTACAAAATTGAGATTTACAAAACTGAGATTTTCAAAACTGAGATTTTCAAAAGTGAGATTTTCAAAAGTGAGATTTTCAAAAGTGAGATTTACAAAACTGAGATTTACAGAACTGAGATTTACAAAACTGAGATTTACAAAACCGAGATTCACAAAACTGAGATTTACAAAACTGAGATTTACAAAACTGAAATTTACAAAACCGAGATTTTCAAAACTGAGGTTTACAAAACTGAGGTTTACAAAACTGAGATTTACAAAACTGAGATTTTCAAAACTGAGATTTTCAAAACTGAGATTTACAAAACTGAGATTTAAAAAACTGAGATTTACAAAACTGAGATTTACAAAACTGAGATTTTCAAAACTAAGATTTACAAAACTGAGATTTTCAAACTGAGATTTACAAAACTGAGATTCACAAAACTGAGGTTTACAAAACTGAGATTTACAAAACCGAGATTTACAAAACCGAGATTTTCAAAACTGAGATTTACAAAGCTGAGATTCACAAAACTGAGATTTACAAAACCGAGAATAACAAAACCGAGATTTACAAAACCGAGATTTACAAAACTAAAATTTACAAAACTGAGATTTTCAAAACTGAGATTTACAAAACTGAGATTTACAAAACTGAGATTTACAAAACTGAGATTTACAAAACTGAGATTTACAAAACTGAGATTTACAAAACTGAGATTTTCAAAAATGAGATTTACAAAACTGAGATTTACAAAACTGAGATTTTCAAAAGTGAGATTTACAAAAGTGTGATTTATAAAACAGATTTACAAAACTGAGATTTACAAAACCGAGATTTTCAAAACTGAGATTTTCAAAACTGAGATTTACAAAACTGAGATTTACAAAACTGAGATTTACAAAACTGAGATTTTCAAATTTGAGATTTACAAAACTGAGATTTTCAAAACTGAGATTTTTAAATTTGAGATTTTCAAAACTGAGATTACAAAACTGAGATTTACAAAACTGAGATTTTCAAAAATGAGATTTACAAAACTGAGATTTACAAAACTGAGATTTACAAAACTGAGATTTACAAAACTGAGATTTACAAAACTGAGATTTTCAAATTTGAGATTTACAAAACTGAGATTTTCAAAACTGAGATTTTTAAATTTGAGATTTTCAAAACTGAGATTTTCAAAACTGAGATTTACAAAACTGAGATTTACAAAACTGAGATTTTCAAATTTGAGATTTACAAAACTGAGATTTTTAAATTTGAGATTTTCAAAACTGAGATTTTCAAAACTGAGATTTACAAAACTGAGATTTTCAAAACTGAGATTTACAAAACTGAGATTTTCAAAACTGAGATTTACAAAACTGAGATTTACAAAACTGAGATTTACAAAATTGAGATTTACAAAACTGAGATTATCAAAACTGAGATTTACAAAACTGAGATTTTCAAAACTGAGATTTACAAAACTGAGATTCACAAAACTGAGGTTTACAAAACTGAGATTTACAAAACCGAGATTTACAAAACCGAGATTTTCAAAACTGAGATTTACAAAGCTGAGATTCACAAAACTGAGATTTACAAAACCGAGATTAACAAAACCGAGATTTACAAAACTGAGATTTACAAAACTAAAATTTACAAAACTGAGATTTTCAAAACTGAGATTTATAAAACTGAGATTTACATAACTTAGATTTTCGAAACTGAAATTTACAAAACTGTGATTTACAAAACTGAGATTTACAAAACTGAGATTTACAAAACTGAGATTTACAAAATTGAGATTTACAAAATTGACATTTTCAAAATTTAAATTTACAAAACAGATTTACAAAACTGGGATTTTCAAATTGAGATTTACAAAACTGATATTTACAAAACTGAGATTTACAAAACTGAGATTTTCAAAACTGAGATTTTCAAAACTGAGATTTTCAAAACTGAGATTTACAAAACTGAGATTTTCAAAACTGAGATTTTCAAAACCGAGATTTACAAAACTAAGATTTACAAAACTGAGATTTACAAAACTGAGATTTACAAAACTGAGATTAACAAAACTGAGATTTACAAAACTGAGATTTTCAAATTAAGATTTACAAAACTGAGATTTACAAAACTGAGATTTACAAAACTGAGATTTTCAAAAATGAGATTTACAAAACTGAGATTTACAAAACTGAGATTTACAAAACTGAGATTTACAAAATTGAGATTTACAAAACTGAGATTTTTAAAACTGAGATTTACAAAACTGAGATTTACAAAACTGAGATTTACAAAACTGAGATCTTCAAAACTGAGATTTTAAAAACTGAGATTTACAAAACTGAGATTAACAAAACTGAGATTTACTAAACTGAGATTTACAAAACTGAGATTTACAAAACTGAGATTTACAAAACTGAGATTACCAAAACAGAGATTTACAAAACTGAGATTTACAAAACTGAGATTAACAAAACTGAGATTTACAAAACTGAGATTTTCAAATTAAGATTTACAAAACTGAGATTTACAAAACTGAGATTTACAAAACTGAGATTTACAAAACTGAGATTTACAAAACTGAGATTTTCAAAACTGAGATTTACAAAACTGAGATTTACAAAACTGAGATTTACAAAACTGAGATTTTCAAAACTGAGATTTACAAAACTGAGATTTTTAAAACTGAGATTTACAAAACTGAGATTTACAAAACTGAGATTTACAAAACTGAGATCTTCAAAACTGAGATTTTCAAAACTGAGATTTACAAAACTGAGATTAACAAAACTGAGATTTACTAAACTGAGATTTACAAAACTGAGATTTACAAAACTGAGATTTTCAAAACTGAGATTTTGAAAACTGAGATTTACAAAACTGAGATTTACAAAACTGAGATTTACAAAACTGAGATTTTTAAAACTGAGATTTACAAAACTGAGATTTACAAAACTGAGATTTACAAAACTGAGATTTACAAAACTGAGATTTTCAAAACTGAGATTTTCAAAACTGAGATTTACAAAACTGAGATTAACAACACTGAGATTTACAAAACTAAGATTTACAAAACTGAGATTTACAAAATTGAGATTTACAAAACTGAGATTTTCAAAACTGAGATTTTCAAAAGTGAGATTTTCAAAAGTGAGATTTTCAAAAGTGAGATTTACAAAACTGAGATTTACAGAACTGAGATTTACAAAACTGAGATTTACAAAACTGAGATTCACAAAACTGAGATTTACAAAACTGAGATTTACAAAACAGATTTACAAAACTGAGATCTTCAAAACTGAGATTTTCAAAACTGAGATTTACAAAACTGAGATTAACAAAACTGAGATTTACTAAACTGAGATTTACAAAACTGAGATTTACAAAACTGAGATTTACAAAACTGAGATTTACAAAACAGAGATTTACAAAACTGAGATTTACAAAACTGAGATTAACAAAACTGAGATTTACAAAACTGAGATTTTCAAATTAAGATTTACAAAACTGAGATTTACAAAAGTGAGATTTACAAAACTGAGATTTTCAAAACTGAGATTTACAAAACTGAGATTTTCAAAACTGAGATTTACAAAACTGAGATTTACAAAACTGAGATTTACAAAACTGAGATTTTCAAAACTGAGATTTTGAAAACTGAGATTTACAAAACTGAGATTTACAAAACTGAGATTTACAAAACTGAGATTTTTAAAACTGAGATTTACAAAACTGAGATTTACAAAACTGAGATTTACAAAACTGAGATTTACAAAACTGAGATTTTCAAAACTGAGATTTTCAAAACTGAGATTTACAAAACTGAGATTAACAACACTGAGATTTACAAAACTAAGATTTACAAAACTGAGATTTACAAAATTGAGATTTACAAAACTGAGATTTTCAAAACTGAGATTTTCAAAAGTGAGATTTTCAAAAGTGAGATTTTCAAAAGTGAGATTTACAAAACTGAGATTTACAGAACTGAGATTTACAAAACTGAGATTTACAAAACCGAGATTCACAAAACTGAGATTTACAAAACTGAGATTTACAAAACTGAAATTTACAAAACCGAGATTTTCAAAACTGAGGTTTACAAAACTGAGGTTTACAAAACTGAGATTTACAAAACTGAGATTTACAAAACTGAGATTTTCAAAACTGAGATTTACAAAACTGAGATTTAAAAAACTGAGATTTACAAAACTGAGATTTACAAAACTGAGATTTTCAAAACTAAGATTTACAAAACTGAGATTTTCAAACTGAGATTTACAAAACTGAGATTCACAAAACTGAGGTTTACAAAACTGAGATTTACAAAACCGAGATTTACAAAACCGAGATTTTCAAAACTGAGATTTACAAAGCTGAGATTCACAAAACTGAGATTTACAAAACCGAGAATAACAAAACCGAGATTTACTAAACCGAGATTTACAAAACTAAAATTTACAAAACTGAGATTTTCAAAACTGAGATTTACAAAACTGAGATTTACAAAACTGAGATTTACAAAACTGAGATTTACAAAACTGAGATTTACAAAACTGAGATTTACAAAACTGAGATTTACAAAACTGAGATTTTCAAAAATGAGATTTACAAAACTGAGATTTACAAAACTGAGATTTTCAAAAGTGAGATTTACAAAAGTGTGATTTATAAAACTGAGATTTACAAAACTGAGATTTACAAAACCGAGATTTTCAAAACTGAGATTTTCAAAACTGAGATTTACAAAACTGAGATTTACAAAACTGAGATTTACAAAACTGAGATTTTCAAATTTGAGATTTACAAAACTGAGATTTTCAAAACTGAGATTTTTAAATTTGAGATTTTCAAAACTGAGATTACAAAACTGAGATTTACAAAACTGAGATTTTCAAAAATGAGATTTACAAAACTGAGATTTACAAAACTGAGATTTACAAAACTGAGATTTACAAAACTGAGATTTACAAAACTGAGATTTTCAAAATTGAGATTTACAAAACTGAGATTTTCAAAACTGAGATTTTTAAATTTGAGATTTTCAAAACTGAGATTTTCAAAACTGAGATTTACAAAACTGAGATTTACAAAACTGAGATTTTCAAAAATGAGATTTACAAAACTGAGATTTACAAAACTGAGATTTACAAAACTGAGATTTACAAAATTGAGATTTACAAAACTGAAATTTACAAAACTGAGATTTTCAAAACTGAGATTTACAAAAGTGAGATTTACAAAACGGAGATTTACAAAACTGAGATTTACAAAACTGAGATTTACAAAACTGAGATTTACAAAACCGAGATTTTCAGAACTGAGATTTTCAAAACTGAGATTTTCAAAACTGAGATGTTCAAAACTGAGATTTTTAAAACTGAGATTTTCAAAACTGAGATTTACAAAACCGAGATTTTCAAAACTGAGATTTTCAAAACTGAGATTTACAAAACTGAGATTTACAAAACTGAGATTTACAAAACTGAGATTTACAAAACTGAGATTTTCAAATTTGAGATTTACAAAACTGAGATTTTCAAAACTGAGATTTTCAAAACTGAGATTTACAAAACTGAGATTTACAAAACTGAGATTTTCAAAAATGAGATTTACAAAACTGAGATTTACAAAACTAAGATTTACAAAACTGAGATTTACAAAACTGAGATTTACAAAACTGAGATTTAAAAAACTGAGATTTACAAAACTGATATTTACAAAACTGAGATTTTCAAAACTAAGATTTACAAAACTGAGATTTTCAAACTGAGATTTACAAAACTGAGATTCACAAAACTGAGGTTTACAAAACTGAGATTTACAAAACCGAGATTTACAAAACCGAGATTTTCAAAACTGAGATTTACAAAGCTGAGATTCACAAAACTGAGATTTACAAAACCGAGATTAACAAAACCGAGATTTACAAAACCGAGATTTACAAAACTAAAATTTACAAAACTGAGTTTTTCAAAACTGAGATTTATAAAACTGAGATTTACAAAACTTAGATTTTCGAAACTGAAATTTGGAAAACTGAGATTTACAAAACTGAGATTTACAAAACTGAGATTTACAAAACTGAGATTTACAAAACTGAGATTTACAAAACTGAGATTTTCAAAAATGAGATTTACAAAACTGAGATTTACAAAACTGAGATTTACCAAACTGAGATTTTCAAAAGTGAGATTTACAAAAGTGTGATTTATAAAACTGAGATTTACAAAACTGAGATTTACAAAACCGAGATTTTCAAAACTGAGATTTTCAAAACTGAGATTTACAAAACTGAGATTTACAAAACTGAGATTTACAAAACTGAGATTTTCAAATTTGAGATTTACAAAACTGAGATTTTTAAATTTGAGATTTTCAAAACTGAGATTACAAAACTGAGATTTACAAAACTGAGATTTTCAAAAATGAGATTTACAAAACTGAGATTTACAAAACTGAGATTTACAAAACTGAGATTTACAAAACTGAGATTTACAAAACTGAGATTTTCAAATTTGAGATTTACAAAACTGAGATTTTCAAAACTGAGATTTTTAAATTTGAGATTTTCAAAACTGAGATTTTTAAAACTGAGATTTACAAAACTGAGATTTACAAAACTGAGATTTTGAAAAATGAGATTTACAAAACTGAGATTTACAAAACTGAGATTTACAAAACTGAGATTTACAAAATTGAGATTTACAAAACTGAAATTTACAAAACTGAGATTTTCAAAACTGAGATTTACAAAACTGAGATTTACAAAACTGAGATTTTCAAATTTGAGATTTACAAAACTGAGATTTTCAAAACTGAGATTTTTAAATTTGAGATTTTCAAAACTGAGATTTTTAAAACTGAGATTTACAAAACTGAGATTTACAAAACTGAGATTTTGAAAAATGAGATTTACAAAACTGAGATTTACAAAACTGAGATTTACAAAACTGAGATTTACAAAACTGAGATTTACAAAACTGAAATTTACAAAACTGAGATTTACAAAACTGAGATTTACAAAACTGAGATTTTTAAAACTCAGATTTACAAAACTGAGATTTTTAAAACTGAGATTTACAAAACTGAGATTTACAAAACTGAGATTTACAAAACTGAGATCTTCAAAACTGAGATTTTCAAAACTGAGATTTACAAAACTGAGATTAACAAAACTGAGAATTACTAAACTGAGATTTCCAAAACTGAGATTTACAAAACTGAGATTTACAAAACTGAGATTTTCAAAACTGAGATTTACAAAACTGAGATTTACAAAACTGAGATTAACAAAACTGAGATTTACAAAACTGAGATTTTCAAATTAAGATTTACAAAACTGAGATTTACAAAACTGAGATTTACAAAACTGAGATTTTCAAAACTGAGATTTACAAAACTGAGATTTTCAAAACTGAGATTTACAAAACTGAGATTTACAAAACTGAGATTTACAAAATTGAGATTTACAAAACTGAGATTATCAAAACTGAGATTTACAAAACTGAGATTTTCAAAACTGAGATTTACAAAACTGAGATTCACAAAACTGAGGTTTACAAAACTGAGATTTACAAAACCGAGATTTACAAAACCGAGATTTTCAAAACTGAGATTTACAAAGCTGAGATTCACAAAACTGAGATTTACAAAACCGAGATTAACAAAACCGAGATTTACAAAACTGAGATTTACAAAACTAAAATTTACAAAACTGAGATTTTCAAAACTGAGATTTATAAAACTGAGATTTACATAACTTAGATTTTCGAAACTGAAATTTACAAAACTGAGATTTACAAAACTGAGATTTACAAAACTGAGATTTACAAAATTGAGATTTACAAAATTGACATTTTCAAAATTTAAATTTACAAAACAGATTTACAAAACTGGGATTTTCAAATTGAGATTTACAAAACTGATATTTACAAAACTGAGATTTACAAAACTGAGATTTTCAAAACTGAGATTTTCAAAACTGAGATTTTCAAAACTGAGATTTTCAAAACTGAGATTTTCAAAACAGATTTTCAAAACTGAGATTTACAAAACTGAGATTTTCAAAACTGAGATTTTCAAAACCGAGATTTACAAAACTAAGATTTACAAAACTGAGATTTACAAAACTGAGATTTACAAAACTGAGATTAACAACACTGAGATTTACAAAACTGAGATTTACAAAACTGAGATTTACAAAACTGAGATTTACAAAACTGAGATTTACAAAACTGAGATTTACAAAACTGAAATTTACAAAACTGAGATTTACAAAACTGAGATTTACAAAACTGAGATTTTTAAAACTCAGATTTACAAAACTGAGATTTTTAAAACTGAGATTTACAAAACTGAGATTTACAAAACTGAGATTTACAAAACTGAGATCTTCAAAACTGAGATTTTCAAAACTGAGATTTACAAAACTGAGATTAACAAAACTGAGAATTACTAAACTGAGATTTCCAAAACTGAGATTTACAAAACTGAGATTTACAAAACTGAGATTTACAAAACAGAGATTTACAAAACTGAGATTTACAAAACTGAGATTAACAAAACTGAGATTTACAAAACTGAGATTTTCAAATTAAGATTTACAAAACTGAGATTTACAAAACTGAGATTTACAAAACTGAGATTTTCAAAACTGAGATTTACAAAACTGAGATTTTCAAAACTGAGATTTACAAAACTGAGATTTACAAAACTGAGATTTACAAAATTGAGATTTACAAAACTGAGATTATCAAAACTGAGATTTACAAAACTGAGATTTTCAAAACTGAGATTTACAAAACTGAGATTCACAAAACTGAGGTTTACAAAACTGAGATTTACAAAACCGAGATTTACAAAACCGAGATTTTCAAAACTGAGATTTACAAAGCTGAGATTCACAAAACTGAGATTTACAAAACCGAGATTAACAAAACCGAGATTTACAAAACTGAGATTTACAAAACTAAAATTTACAAAACTGAGATTTTCAAAACTGAGATTTATAAAACTGAGATTTACATAACTTAGATTTTCGAAACTGAAATTTACAAAACTGAGATTTACAAAACTGAGATTTACAAAACTGAGATTTACAAAATTGAGATTTACAAAATTGACATTTTCAAAATTTAAATTTACAAAACAGATTTACAAAACTGGGATTTTCAAATTGAGATTTACAAAACTGATATTTACAAAACTGAGATTTACAAAACTGAGATTTTCAAAACTGAGATTTTCAAAACTGAGATTTTCAAAACTGAGATTTTCAAAACTGAGATTTTCAAAACAGATTTTCAAAACTGAGATTTACAAAACTGAGATTTTCAAAACTGAGATTTTCAAAACCGAGATTTACAAAACTAAGATTTACAAAACTGAGATTTACAAAACTGACATTTTCAAAATTGAGATTTATAAAACTGAGATTTACATAACTTAGATTTTCTAAACTGAAATTTACAAAACTGAGATTTACAAAACCGAGATTTACAAAACTAAGATTTACAAAACTGAGATTTACAAAATTGACATTTTCAAAATTTAAATTTACAAAACAGATTTACAAAACTGGGATTTTCAAATTGAGATTTACAAAACTGATATTTACAAAACTGAGATTTACAAAACTGAGATTTTCAAAACTGAGATTTTCAAAACTGAGATTTACAAAACTAAAATTTACAAAACTGAGATTTTCAAAACTGAGATTTATAAAACTGAGATTTACATAACTTAGATTTTCGAAACTGAAATTTACAAAACTGAGATTTTCAAAACCGAGATTTACAAAACTAAGATTTACAAAACTGAGATTTACAAAATTGACATTTTCAAAATTTAAATTTACAAAACAGATTTACAAAACTGGGATTTTCAAATTGAGATTAACAAAACCGAGATTTACAAAACTGAGATTTACAAAACTAAAATTTACAAAACTGAGATTTTCAAAACTGAGATTTATAAAACTGAGATTTACATAACTTAGATTTTCGAAACTGAAATTTACAAAACTGAGATTTACAAAACTGAGATTTACAAAACTGAGATTTACAAAATTGAGATTTACAAAATTGACATTTTCAAAATTTAAATTTACAAAACAGATTTACAAAACTGGGATTTTCAAATTGAGATTTACAAAACTGATATTTACAAAACTGAGATTTACAAAACTGAGATTTTCAAAACTGAGATTTTCAAAACTGAGATTTTCAAAACTGAGATTTACAAAACTGAGATTTTCAAAACTGAGATTTTCAAAACCGAGATTTACAAAACTAAGATTTACAAAACTGAGATTTACAAAACTGAGCTTTACAAAACTGAGATTTACAAAAGTGAGATTTTCAAAAGTGAGATTTTCAAAAGAGATTTTCAAAAGTGAGATTTGCAAAACTGAGATTTACAGAACTGAGATTTACAAAACTGAGATTTATAAAACTGAGATTTACAAAACTGAGATTTACAAAACTGAGATTTACAAAACAGATTTTCAAAACTGAGATTTTCAAAACTGAGATTTACAAAACTGAGATTTACAAAACTGAGATTTTTAAAACTGAGATTTACAAAACTGAGATTTACAAAACTGAGATTTACAAAACTGAGATCTTCAAAACTGAGATTTTCAAAACTGAGATTTACAAAACTGAGATTAACAAAACTGAGATTTACTAAACTGAGATTTACAAAACTGAGATTTACAAAACTGACATTTACAAAACTGAGATTTACAAAACAGAGATTTACAAAACTGAGATTTACAAAACTGAGATTAACAAAACTGAGATTTACAAAACTGAGATTTTCAAATTAAGATTTACAAAACTGAGATTTACAAAACTGAGATTTACAAAACTGAGATTTTCAAAACTGAGATTTACAAAACTGAGATTTTCAAAACTGAGATTTACAAAACTGAGATTTACAAAACTGAGATTTACAAAACTGAGATTTTCAAAACTGAGATTTTGAAAACTGAGATTTACAAAACTGAGATTTACAAAACTGAGATTTTTAAAACTGAGATTTACAAAACTGAGATTTACAAAACTGAGATTTACAAAACTGAGATTTACAAAACTGAGATTTTCAAAACTGAGATTTTCAAAACTGAGATTTACAAAACTGAGATTAACAACACTGAGATTTACAAAACTGAGATTTACAAAACTGAGATTTACAAAATTGAGATTTACAAAACTGAGATTTTCAAACTGAGATTTTCAAAACTGAGATTTACAAAACTGAGATTTTCAAAACTGAGATTTACAAAACTGAGATTTACAAAACTGAGATTTACAAAACTGAGATTTTCAAAACTGAGATTTTGAAAACTGAGATTTACAAAACTGAGATTTACAAAACTGAGATTTTTAAAACTGAGATTTACAAAACTGAGATTTACAAAACTGAGATTTACAAAACTGACATTTACAAAACTGAGATTTACAAAACTGAGATTTACAAAACTGAGATTTACAAAACTGAGATTTACAAAACTGAGATTTACAAAACTGAGATTCACAAAACTGAGATTTACAAAACCGAGATTTTCAAAACTGAGATTTACAAAGCAGATTTACAAAACTGTGATTTTCAAAACTGAGATTTACAAAACAGAGATTTTCAAAACTGAGATTTTCAAAACTGAGATTTACAAAACTGAGATTTACAAAACTGAGATTTTTAAAACTGAGATTTACAAAACTGAGATTTACAAAACTGAGATTTACAAAACTGAGATTTACAAAACTGATATTTACAAAACTGAGATTTACAAAACTGAGATTTTCAAAAGTGAGATTTACAAAACTGAGATTTACAAAACTGAGATTTTTAAAAAGTAATTTTCAAAACTGAGATTTACAAAACTGAGATTTACAAAACTGAAATTTACAAAACTGGGATTTACAAAACTGAGATTTACAAAACTGAAATTTACAAAACTGAGATTTACAAAACTGAGATTTACAAAACTGAGACTTTTAAAAAGAGATTTTCAAAACTGAGATTTACAAAACTGAGATTTACAAAACTGAGATTTACAAAACTGAAATTTACAAAACTGAGATTTACAAAACTGAGATTCACAAAACTGAGATTCACAAAACTGAGATTTACAAAACTGAGATTTACAAAACTGAGATTTACAAAACTGAGATTCACAAAACTGAGATTTACAAAACCGAGATTTTCAAAACTGAGATTTACAAAGCAGATTTACAAAACTGTAATTTTCAAAAGTGAGATTTATAAAACTGAGATTTTCAAAACTGAGATTTACAAAACTGAGATTTACAAAACTGAGATTTACAAAACTGAGATTTACAAAACTGAGATTTACAAAACTGAGATTTACAAAACGGAGATTTACAAAACTGAGATTTTCAAAACTGAGATTTACAAAACTGAGATTTACAAAACTGAGATTTACAAAACTGAGATTTACAAAACTGAGATTTACAAAACTGAGATTTTCAAAACTGAGATTTTCAAAACTGAGATTTACAAAACTGAGATTTACAAAACTGAGATTTACAAAACTGAGACTTACAAAACTGAGATTTACAAAACTGAGATTTACAAAACTGAGACTTACAAAACTGTGATTTACAAAACTGAGATTTACAATACTGAGATTTACAAAACTGAGATTTACAAAACTGAGATTTACAAAACTGAGATTTTTAAAAAGAGATTTTCAAAACTGAGATTTACAAAACTGAGATTTACAAAACTGAAATTTACAAAACTGAGATTTACAAAACTGAGATTTACAAAACTGAGATTTACAAAACTGAGATTTACAAAACTGAGATTTTCGAAACTGAGATTTACAAAGCAGATTTACAAAACTGAGATTTTCAAAACTGATATTTACAAAACAGAGATTTTCAAAACTGAGATTTTCAAAACTGAGATTTACAAAACTGAGATTTACAAAACTGAGATTTACAAAACTGAGATTTACAAAACTGAGATTTTTAAAACTGAGATTTAAAAAACTGAGATTTACAAAACTGAGATTTACAAAACTGAGATTTACAAAACTGAGATTTACAAAACTGAGATTTACAAAACTGAGATTTTCAAAACTGAGATTTACAAAACTGAGATTTACAAAACTGAGATTTTGAAAACTGAGATTTACAAAACTGAGATTTTTAAAAAGTAATTTTCAAAACTGAGATTTACAAAACTGAAATTTACAAAACTGACATTTACAAAACTGAGATTTACAAAATTGAGATTTACAAAACTGAGATTTACAAAACTGAGATTCACAAAACTGAGATTTACAAAACTGAGATTTTCAAAATTGAGATTTATAAAGCAGATTTACAAAACTGAGATTTTCAAAACTGAGATTTACAAAACTGAGATTTTTAAAACTGAGATTTTCAAAACTGAGATTTACAAAACTGAGATTTACAAAACTGAGATTTACAAAACTAAAATTTTCAAAACTGAGATTTTTAAAACTGAGATTTACAAAACTGAGATTTACAAAACTGAGATTTACAAAACTGAGATTTACAAAACTGAGATTTTGAAAACTGAGATTTACAAAACTGAGATTTTCAAAACTGAGATTTACAAAACTGAGATTTTCAAAACTGAGATGTACAAAACTGAGATTTATAAAACTGAGATTTACAAAACAGATTTACAAAACTGAGATTTTCAAAACTGAGATTTACAAAACTGAGATTTACGAAACTGAGATTTACAAAACTGAGATTTACAAAACTGAGATTTACAAAACTGAGATTTACAAAACTGAGATTTTGAAAACTGAGATTTACAAAACTGAGATTTTCAAAACTGAGAATTACAAAACTCAGATTTACAAAACTGAGATTTTCAAAACTGAGATTTACAAAACTGAGATTTACAAAATTGATATTTACAAAACTGAGATTTACAAAACTGAGATTTACAAAACTTATATTTACAAAACTGAGATTTACAAAACTGAGATTTTGAAAACTGAGATTTACAAAACTGAGATTTTCAAAACTGAGATTTACAAAACTGAGATTAACAAAACTGAAATTTACAAAAATGAGATTTACAAAACTGAGATTTTCAAAACTAAGATTTTTAAAACTGAGATTTACAAAACTGAGATTTACAAAACTGAGATTTACAAAACTGAGATTCACAAAACTGAGATTTACAAAACTGAGATTTTCAAAAGTGAGATTTACAAAGCAGATTTACAAAACTGAGATTTACAAAACTGAGATTTTCAAAACTGAGATTTACAAAACTGAGATTTACAAAATTGATATTTACAAAACTGAGATTTACAAAACTGAGATTTACAAAACTGAGATTTACAAAACTGAGATTTACAAAACTGAGATTTTGAAAACTGAGATTTACAAAACTGAGATTTTCAAAACTGAGATTTACAAAACTGAGATTTACAAAACTGAGACTTTTAAAAAGAGATTTTCAAAACTGAGATTTACAAAACTGAGATTTACAAAACTGAGATTTACAAAACTGAAATTTACAAAACTGAGATTTACAAAACTGAGATTTACAAAACTGAGATTTACAAAACTGAGATTTACAAAACTGAGATTTACAAAACTGAGATTCACAAAACAGATTTACAAAACCGAGATTTTCAAAACTGAGATTTACAAAGCAGATTTACAAAACTGTGATTTTCAAAACTGAGATTTACAAAACAGAGATTTTCAAAACTGAGATTTTCAAAACTGAGATTTACAAAACTGAGATTTACAAAACTGAGATTTTTAAAACTGAGATTTACAAAACTGAGATTTACAAAACTGAGATTTACAAAACTGAGATTTACAAAACTGAGATTTACAAAACTGAGATTTACAAAACTGAGATTTTCAAAAGTGAGATTTACAAAACTGAGATTTACAAAACTGAGATTTTGAAAACTGAGATTTACAAAACTGAGATTTTTAAAAAGTAATTTTCAAAACTGAGATTTACAAAACTGAGATTTACAAAACTGAAATTTACAAAACTGAGATTTACAAAACTGAGATTTACAAAATTGAGATTTACAAAACTGAGATTTACAAAACTGAGATTCACAAAACTGAGATTTACAAAACTGAGATTTTCAAAACTGAGATTGACAAAACTGAGATTTTCAAAACTGAGATTTTCAAAACCGAGATTTACAAAACTGAGATTTACAAAACTGAGATTTACAAAACTGAGATTTTCAAAACTGAGATTTTTAAAACTGAGATTTACAAAACTGAGATTTACAAAACTGAGATTTACAAAACTGAGATTTACAAAACTGAGATTTACAAAACTGAGATTTACAAAACTGAGATTTACAAAACTGAGATTTACAAAACGGAGATTTACAAAACTGAGATTTTCAAAACTGAGATTTACAAAACTGAGATTTACAAAACTGAGATTTACAAAACTGAGATTTACAAAACTGAGATTTTCAAAACTGAGATTTTCAAAACTGAGATTTACAAAACTGAGATTTACAAAACTGAGATTTACAAAACTGAGACTTACAAAACTGAGATTTACAAAACTGAGATTTACAAAACTGAGACTTACAAAACTGTGATTTACAAAACTGAGATTTACAATACTGAGATTTACAAAACTGAGATTTACAAAACTGAGATTTTTAAAAAGAGATTTTCAAAACTGAGATTTACAAAACTGAGATTTACAAAACTGAAATTTACAAAACTGAGATTTACAAAACTGAGATTTACAAAACTGAGATTTACAAAACTGAGATTTACAAAACTGAGATTTACAAAACTGAGATTTTCAAAACTGAGATTTACAAAGCAGATTTACAAAACTGAGATTTTCAAAACTGAGATTTACAAAGCAGATTTACAAAACTGAGATTTTCAAAACTGAGATTTACAAAACAGAGATTTTCAAAACTGAGATTTTCAAAACTGAGATTTACAAAACTGAGATTTACAAAACTGAGATTTACAAAACTGAGATTTACAAAACTGAGATTTTTAAAACTGAGATTTAAAAAACTGAGATTTACAAAACTGAGATTTAAAAAACTGAGATTAACAAAACTGAGATTTACAAAACTGAGATTTACAAAACTGAGATTTACAAAACTGAGATTTACAAAACTGAGATTTTCAAAACTGAGATTTACAAAACTGAGATTTACAAAACTGAGATTTTGAAAACTGAGATTTACAAAACTGAGATTTTTAAAAAGTAATTTTCAAAACTGAGATTTACAAAACTGAGATTTACAAAACTGAAATTTACAAAACTGACATTTACAAAACTGAGATTTACAAAATTGAGATTTACAAAACTGAGATTTACAAAACTGAGATTCATAAAACTGATATTTACAAAACTGAGATTTTCAAAACTGAGATTTACAAAGCAGATTTACAAAACTGAGATTTTCAAAACTGAGATTTTCAAAACTGAGATTTACAAAACTGAGATTTACAAAACTGAGATTTACAAAACTGAGATTTACAAAACTGAGATTTACAAAACTGAGATTTTCAAAACTGAGATTTTTAAAACTGAGATTTACAAAACTGAGATTTACAAAACTGAGATTTACAAAACTGAGATTTACAAAACTGAGATTTACAAAACTGAGATTTTGAAAACTGAGATTTACAAAACTGAGATTTTCAAAACTGAGATTTACAAAACTGAGATTTTCAAAACTGAGATGTACAAAACTGAGATTTACAAAACAGATTTACAAAACTGAGATTTTCAAAACTGAGATTTACAAAACTGAGATTTACGAAACTGAGATTTACAAAACTGAGATTTACAAAACTGAGATTTACAAAACTGAGATTTACAAAACTGAGATTTTGAAAACTGAGATTTACAAAACTGAGATTTTCAAAACTGAGATTTACAAAACTGAGATTTACAAAACTGAGATTTTCAAAACTGAGATTTACAAAACTGAGATTTACAAAATTGATATTTACAAAACTGAGATTTACAAAACTGAGATTTACAAAACTGAGATTTACAAAACTGAGATTTACAAAACTGAGATTTTGAAAACTGAGATTTACAAAACTGAGATTTTCAAAACTGAGATTTACAAAACTGAGATTTACAAAACTGAAATTTACAAAACTGAGATTTACAAAACTGAGATTTTCAAAACTAAGATTTTTAAAACTGAGATTTACAAAACTGAGATTTACAAAACTGAGATTTACAAAACTGAGATTCACAAAACTGAGATTTACAAAACTGAGATTTTCAAAAGTGAGATTTACAAAGCAGATTTACAAAACTGTGATTTTCAAAACTGAGATTTACAAAACAGAGATTTTCAAAACTGAGATTTACAAAACTGAGATTTTTAAAACTGAGATTTACAAAACTGAGATTTTTAAAACTGAGATTTACAAAACTGAGATTTACAAAACTGAGATTTACAAAACTGAGACTTACAAAACTGAGATTTACAAAACTGAGATTTACAAAACTGAGACTTACAAAACTGTGATTTACAAAACTGAGATTTACAATACTGAGATTTACAAAACTGAGATTTACAAAACTGAGATTTACAAAACTGAGATTTTTAAAAAGAGATTTTCAAAACTGAGACTTACAAAACTGAGATTTACAAAACTGAAATTTACAAAACTGAGATTTACAAAACTGAGATTTACAAAACTGAGATTTACAAAACTGAGATTTACAAAACTGAGATTTACAAAACTGAGATTTTCAAAACTGAGATTTACAAAGCAGATTTACAAAACTGAGATTTTCAAAACTGAGATTTACAAAACAGAGATTTTCAAAACTGAGATTTTCAAAACTGAGATTTACAAAACTGAGATTTACAAAACTGAGATTTACAAAACTGAGATTTACAAAACTAAGATTTTTAAAACTGAGATTTAAAAAACTGAGATTTACAAAACTGAGATTTAAAAAACTGAGATTTACAAAACTGAGATTTACAAAATTGATATTTACAAAACCGAGATTTACAAAACTGAGATTTACAAAACTGAGATTTTCAAAACTGAGATTTACAAAACTGAGATTTACAAAACTGAGATTTTGAAAACTGAGATTTACAAAACTGAGATTTTCAAAACTAAGATTTTTAAAACTGAGATTTACAAAACTGAGATTTACAAAACTGAGATTTACAAAACTGAGATTTACAAAACTGAGATTCACAAAACTGAGATTTACAAAACTGAGATTTTCAAAAGTGAGATTTACAAAGCAGATTTACAAAACTGTGATTTTCAAAACTGAGATTTACAAAACAGAGATTTTCAAAACTGAGATTTACAAAACTGAGATTTTTAAAACTGAGATTTACAAAACTGAGATTTTTAAAACTGAGATTTACAAAACTGAGATTTACAAAACTGAGATTTACAAAACTGAGATTTACAAAACTGAGATTTTCAAAACTGAGATTTACAAAGCCGATTTACAAAACTGTGATTTTTAAAACTGAGATTTACAAAACAGAGATTTTCAAAACTGAGATTTTCAAAACTGAGATTTACAAAACTGAGATTGACAAAATGAGATTTACAAAACTGAGATTTACAAAACTGAGATTTTCAAAACAGAGATTTACAAAACTGATATTTACAAAACTGAGATTTACAAAACTGAGATTTACAAAACTGAGATTTACAAAACTGAGATTTTCAAAACTGAGATTTTCAAAACTGAGATTTACAAAACTGAGATTTACAAAACTGAGATTTTGAAAACTGAGATTTACAAAACTGAGATTTACAAAAGTGAGATTTTCAAAAGTGAGATTTACAAAACCGAGATTTTCAAAACCGAGATTCACAAAACTGAGATTTACAAAACTGAGATTTACAAAACTGAGATTTTCAAAACTGAGATTTGCAAAACTGAGATTTTCAAAACTGAGATTTACAAAACTGAGATTTTCAAAACTGAGATTTACAAGACTAAGATTTACAAAACTAAGATTTACAAGACTGAGATTTTTAAACTGATATTTTAAAAACTGAGATTCTCAAATCTGAGATTTACAAAACTAAGATTTTCAAAACTGAGATTTTCGAAACTGAGATTTACAAAACTGAGATTTTGAAAACTGAGATTTACAAAACTGAGATTTACAAAAGTGAGATTTTCAAAAGTGAGATTTACAAAACCGAGATTTTCAAAACCGAGATTCACAAAACTGAGATTTACAAAACTGAGATTTACAAAACTGAGATTTTCAAAACTGAGATTTACAAAACTGAGATTTTCAAAACTGAGATTTACAAAACTGAGATTTTCAAAACTAAGATTTACAAGACTAAGATTTACAAAACTAAGATTTACAAGACTGAGATTTTTAAACTGATATTTTAAAAACTGAGATTCTCAAATCTGAGATTTACAAAACTAAGATTTTCAAAACTGAGATTTTCGAAACTGAGCGGTTTTGGAGCAAGTGGTTTAGGAGCGAGCGGATTTAGAACAAGCGGTTTCGGAGCAAGAAATGTCGGAGCGAGCGGATTCGGAGCGGTAGGTTTTGGAGCGAGCAGATTAGGAGGAAGAGGTTATGGAGCGACCGATTTTGGCGCGGGTGGTTTAGGAGCAAGCAGTTTCGGAGCGAGCGGAGTAGGAGCAAGCGGTTTTGGAGCGAGCAGTTCTGGAGCGAGAGGTTTAGGATAAGCCAATTTAGGGGCCAGCGGTTTTGGAGCAAGCGGTCCTGGAGCGATCGTTTTCGTAGTGGGTGGCTTTGGAGCGAGCGGTTTGGGAGTGGGCGGTTCAGGAATAGGTAGTTTTGGAGTCATCGGTGTTTGAGCAGGCGGTTTCGGAGCGAGCGGATTTGGAACAAGCGGTTTTGGAGAGAGAAGTTAGTGAGTGAGCGGTTTTGTAACAAGTGGCTTTGGAAAGGGCAGTTTTGGACCGGGCGGTTTTTGTCAGGTGAGGTCAGGTGAGGTCAGGTGAGGTCAGGTGAGGTCAGGTGAGGTCAGGTGAGGTCAGGTGAGGTCAGGTGAGGTCAGGTGAGGTCAGGTGAGGTCAGGTGAGGTCAGGTGAGGTCAGGTGAGGTCAGGTGAGGTCAGGTGAGGTCAGGTGAGGTCAGGTGAGGTCAGGTGAGGTCAGGTGAGGTCAGGTGAGGTCAGGTGAGGTCAGGTGAGGTCAGGTGAGGTCAGGTGAGGTCAGGTGAGGTCAGGTGAGGTCAGGTGAGGTCAGGTGAGGTCAGGTGAGGTCAGGTGAGGTCAGGTGAGGTCAGGTCAGGTCAGGTGAGGTCAGGTGAGGTCAGGTCAGGTCAGGTGAGGTCAGGTGAGGTCAGGTGAGGTCAGGTGAGGTCAGGTGAGGTCAGGTGAGGTCAGGTGAGGTCAGGTCAGGTCAGGTGAGGTCAGGTGAGGTCAGGTGAGGTCAGGTGAGGTCAGGTGACGTCAGGTGAGGTCAGGTGAGGTCAGGTGAGGTCAGGTGACGTCAGGTGAGGTCAGGTGAGGTCAGGTGAGGTCAGGTCAGGTCAGGTCAGGTCAGGTCAGGTCAGGTCAGGTCAGGTCAGGTCAGGTCAGGTCAGGTCAGGTCAGGTTAGGTTAGGTTAGGTTAGGTTAGGTTAGGTTAGGTTAGGTTAGGTTAGG